>JBAJHX010000001.1:23579928-23590133 GCA_037176925.1 Amniataba percoides
CGGGGGGTGTACACACACACACACACACACACACACACACACACACACACACACACACACACACACACACACACACATACTGTATGTACAGATACTTGAATGTAAAACAGCCCGTGGCATTAGCTTTGCATGCCAGTCATCACACATTTTGTGGATTGCAGATTATGGATAATTATGCTGTCCTGTTAATGATGTATTAAATATATTATGTGAAATTAAAACTGGCTTAATGTTGATAATTAACACGGAAGGAGAAAGCAGGATGAGGAGCTGTTTCAGGCAGCCAGGTGTTTAAGAGGCTTTTCAGTTGACTTTGATTTAATTTTCTGAAATGCAACTACAATGTAGCATCTCTGGTTTTATGCAGAATTATGCAGGATCAAGCATGCAAATCCCGCTTGAATTTATGTATAAAGAGAAATGATTAATAAAAAAAAAATCATACAATCATGAGCTATGGTCAGAGTGCAGACTTAGTAGTATTTGTTCTGCTGGAAAAATTCAACTGAATGAACCTTGACTGGGAGTTATTTTAATTTGACCAAAGAGAGATAGGTTGGTGACTACTGATTGAACCTGTGCGTTAATGGTTTTTCATTATAGATGATTATTACCTCCAGTGTCTGCTGCTGTTTCACCACATCTGTCCTGCTTGAATCAATGAAAGCCATTTCTCCAACAATTCACTGGTTCTATACCTTCCATTAAGTAACCTGAAGTACAATCGACGGTTTAATAGTCCAAGTTTAAAAAAGAGAATTCATTGGCCCTCCCAGTGTGAATCCTAAGTGCCCTAACCCTAACCATAGTTTTATATTCTGCCAACCATTAAATCAAGCCTTGTGTTTTCAGCCCCTCCAAAAACTAAAGTTGTTTTGTCATGCCGTACGTAGCACAGCCTCCAGGGCTGGTCTTTGTGTTCCTTTACTTACAGATGCCGACATTCATCCAAAGAATTTTTTTTAAGAACTCAACACCAATTTGAAGCATTTGAAAAGCAAAAATGGCCAAAGGTTCTGTTTTATTTTGTTTTTTGCATTTTTAGTGCTGCTGTGCTTTGTGAGGTTCATATAAAAGGACAAAAGGTTGTTGTGTGTTTGAATGGAAATCTCGAGGCTGAAACATTTTGCCGTAATCATTACTGTCCTCTAAATAACTGAGATGCATTAAATGCATTTGCATCTGTCCAATTTGCCTAAATGTGACCTTTTGCTCATCTACAGTGAGTAAAAGTCAGTTTCTGAATAACATGAGAATGTGCAGCCAGCTGTAAACACTGACGATGTAAAGTCCAGTGGACAAATAACAAAGTGAGAAATTATATCTCACAAAATTAATCTGTCTGCACTGCCTGTACACACTTGTCTCTATACGCTGCATGTGTGCGTTTGTGTATGTGTGTGTGTGTGTGTGTGTGTGTCACAGAAGAGCAGCTGTGTGATGAGCCCCTCAGTGATGCTTGCATGCACTCAGTAACCTCCAGCACGCAGCATGGTTGAATCTCTCGGTGCCTCATTCTGATATCTGATCAGCCAAACCGCACGCGAAGCAAAGAGATCACCAACCTGGCAAATTAACCACACAGACATGACATCGAGAATAAGAGTTTATAAAAGACTGAAGGAGATGCATCATGAAATATTGACTCTCCTGCAGGTGGGACAAATTCCACTTTTATCATTTCAGTTAGGTAAATGAATTTGCTGACTTCATGTATGCACACACACACACACACACACACACACACACACACAGATAGATTGATTTTTTAATTCAAGTCCTGTGAGACACAACACTTTGATTACTGTCCACCCATTATCCTGAATGATGATTGGTTATCTGTAGACCTTAGTTCAAACAGTTGTTTGATAGTGCATTTATTGATGCAATTTGATCTTAAACCTGAGATGCAGCAGTATTAAATATTCTATGTGTGTACTCTGTTTTGTTGTGACTTATAAGTCCACCAATTTTAACTTTTAAATTCTTTGAATGCAAAAAACTGATACGGTACTGTAATGTTTGTTCTTTAAAGTAGTAATGTCTGGTTCCGCAACTGTTTCAAAATCTAAGAAAATCACGGATGAAATGTCAGCAGAGCAACTCATAGTGAGAATGTTAAAGGGTTCGATCATGGGAGTCTGCAGGGAGATGCAGGGCAGCTGGAGCTAAAGCAAAGAAGTGGTGTGAAGAGATCAGTCATGACCATCAAGTTGTTTTCCATCAAATACTGCACATTGCATTTCTTTATTCCACCCTCATGGATTACTTCTTACCCAGTGAGTGAAACTGAATATCATGAGTGTGAGGTGGAAATCATCCATGTTAGTTTAGTCCTGCACTTAACTGCAGGACTCTTTGGGCGAGTGCACGCTGATTATAACACTTACAATATGCCTGCCCATGGTATTCACAACATACATCACAATGGGACACATACAAGCACATGAAAGCACAAACAATTCAGCAAACAATCACTCTTCTAAATGGGCAGGAGGCCATCCAATCAGTCCTCTGTGGATAACAGTGCAGTGACCCATGTGGCTGTTTGTCTCATCCACCTGCCATCATTTACCCCACAGCAGGACAGGCAGGTTAATGTGAGCTCCAAACCTGAGCTTTCACTCCTTCACTCACAAACCTCCAACAAGCTTGTCTCTCCTGTGGCTTCTTATCATGCAGCCAGTCAATTATCAGTTGAAAAGCATCACCGGATTCAATAAATTACACCAAAGTCCCCCTCGCTGATGTGACGCCACTGAGACGACTCACATCTACAAGTGCATAATCACACGCTCAGAGGGACAACAAATACCAAATGTGCATATTGTTGGTAGGCATGAATATCATGATGTGGGATTATTTGCATGGAAGTCTGCATGTAGATTAAATTAGGCTTTTCCGGGTTTGACTGCCAGAGACATTTGCTCCGGCATTAACACGGTTGAGCAGAAGTCAGAGTGGGAGTGTATGATTTGTGTAAATTAGAGTGACAGGGTGCCTCATCGCAGTAATCAGCCATTTTTATCAGCAACACAATGTGGACTGAGTGACTATAGTGCGATCATCAGAGACAGAAACTGTTGGAGTCGCCAAAGGCTGAGAACAGATAAAGCAGAATCCAATTTTCAGTCTATTTGGCAGATTGTGTTGTGATTACTTCTCTGCCGAACACTGGAGCAGATAAACACTTCACAATGAGAAAAACTGAATCATCATTTACTGCATGACATTTGTGCAGTTGACAAATGTGTGGAAAATCACATATATTAAAAGCAGCAAACGCTACCATCACACAGCAGCCTCCTGCAGAGATAGGCGCACACAATGTGACCCAAACATACAGCATCTCACAGATGAGGTGGGGGTTGGGCTCAGCAGCCAGTTTCATATGATAAAATTGTATTTTTGAGTTTGCAGTTATGAGGAGGACGGCGTCTCCCTGCAAGCAGGTAGGACTCTCCCCCCAACCCTCCACAGGGAACAATTAAGACACTAGACCTCACGAGAGCACATTTCTCAACTGCACAAACAACCCCACCAGTAGGAATCATGTCACCTGAGACAAGAAGTGATTTGTTCTCATGATGCAACAGTGAGCCCTGCAGTGAAGCGACCAGGCTGAAACTTCATGGATCCACAAAAAAGATACACATATATATTTAACGCTCTTGCAGAAAATTAAAAGTGAAGATTGACACCACCACAAATATAAACCCTACAGCCAGCAGCCAGTTAGCTCAGTTTAAGCTTAAAGATCAAACGCTGGGGGGAAACAGCTGGCAGAGCTCCATCCAAAGGCAACAAAATCCTCTAATAGCTCTAAAGCTCACTCATTAACATATTATATGTTTTTGTTTAATCCATGCTAAAGCCAAAGTATAAAAACAACGAGTTGTGGTTTTATGGGGGTTATTGTATGTGCTGCACTGTTTCATCACTTCCTGGAGTCTCTAGTTGTCTGGACCTCAAGCTGAGCTAAGTGACTGCTAGCCTCATATTTACCACCAGACTTAAGAGTGGTAATAAACATTCTGTATTTCCTAATATCTTGATATATTCCTTTAAATACATCGATTCCACCGATTAAGAGTATACAGGATTCAAATATTTACACACAAGAACTAGACAAAAGACTGATAATTTCACCACAAAGATGCTCTAAATGTCACATGTTCTGCCTTACCACCCGTACCACAGCCTCAAAGTGGAAAGTTGCATAATATCGTTATGAATCATGATATTGGTATTTTAGGTAGATATTAGTAGAACATGGTAGTGCTGTGAGTAAAGCTTGGAGATGAAAATAAAGAGTTACATGCACATTGGCAGTGTGTTTCATCAATGGATGGCCAAAACAGCGTTCCAGATGTGTGGCTATTTTTTTTATAAACTTGCCAATTCATAACCCACCAACTCCAGTTTGTGAACATGCCTAAGGATGCCAAATATCAGCATCACATCCAAATCCTGACTCACTACTATTTCCCATCACGCACTGGTACTTGTTAGTTTACCAGAAAAACTTTCATCCAGAGCGTACAGAACAGGTCACGAGAGAAACTGAGTCACTGTAGCGTCATACTGACATTTCCACATAATCTCACACGTCTCTTTTAATCACATCTATGAGATTCAGTATGGACATCTCCTTTTTCAACCGTTAAATATGGAAATCATAAGTTGATCAAACTCAGAAGGCATCAAATATCTAGAGTGATGGTTTCCATCATAAAGTGTTTGTCCCACACACAAACTCACACTCAAGTGCAGACTCACATCCATCCTCGACCTGTGCTGACTACGCTTCATCATACATGTTTTTTGGGAGGAGAAATATGAATCTGTGCAGACAACCACAGGAACTCGGTGCTGTGATGAATCACAGCGTGCTGACAGGCCTCCATAAACAAATGCACTGAAGCGCAACAAGCGCTCCCACATGCACATATAAAAGTGCAGCATACGTACCTGAGCCAACACTTCCTCAGATGGCTGTGTAGTCTATATGTGTGCGCAGATTGAATGCCAACAACAAGTGTCCCCCAGGCCTGATTTGTGCCCTCTGCCCCCACCTCTGTTCAGGCAATCACTTTTACTGATTCAATTCAGTTCAGCAGGCGAGTCATGGTCTGTCCACTTGAGAGGGACACCAATGAACATTAACAGCACTGGCAAAAAGCTAATCTATCAGCCATCGATTGTGATTGTTCAAACATGCTGTAGAAGACAAATAACAGTCGGGGAAATAAGTCCCTATGATTACAAGTGTTGAAACAAATTAATCAAATTAAACTAAAACCAATGAGGGCCATATGGGACATAATCTAGCTGCCAAACTGTTGAAAACATGTGTGACTCCACAAACACTCAGCAGCTTCACACACTCACTGTTCTTGCAGCTGCTCATTTAAAGCTTTTGGCTCCACCGTGTTTTTATTTTGGACAGAAAATGACACAGTGAGCTCAAAGTGCAAGCTGTTGGCTCTGAGTGGAGGCCGGACAGGTTTTAGTTATACCAGATTAACATTTTGGACTAATTTTTTGAAACTCCCTCCCAACCCTTACTGCAAAATATGCAGACACAGACATCATGTCAGCAGAAACTTGATCTAAAAGGTGACATTTCATAACTTGTATAAAACTTTTTTTTTGCTAACCTTACAGATTTTGTTCATTACCTTCATTTTATATTATTTAATCTCCCATTAGAGTATATATTTAAGAGTAATAACACTGAGTGCACATACAGTATTCAGTTTGTCTTTTAGCATCACTTTCAAGTATCTTGCCGATATCCAAGAATTCCCAGTAACAAATCAACTTCAAATGAACTTAGTGTGAGACAAACATTCATGTATTTACATTGCGTTGCTTTGATCATACAGTATTTGCATTCATTCTTATGCAGCAAATTATGTTTGACCCACAGCTGAGTTCATATCCATGGACACTATGACTCATTTTCACATAAATCTGTTTTGTTTTCATACAGAAATGGGGTTGCTTTGTTATTATGAAGTCCTTAAAATGTACTATTTTACAGGTCTTTACCACTCTATGATAATCAGTCAATTCAGATAAAATGTCAGATTGCTCTGTAGATCACAGTCAACATTTATTCAAACTGTAGGACTGTTAACAGTGATGTGTTGGTGGTTGTCAGTATCTTCATTTCACCAGTGAACTTTCAGGTTGTTGAAAATGTGAATATTTTGAATATCAGTATTATTCAGTAATGGTTATTTATTGATCATATCTCTTAAAACAGTTATGTATCTACATTAATGATATTTGAGTCAGAAATATTTTACTTAGTATAAAAAGTTTATTATTTTCAAATGTAGATGTATATTTAAATATCTAAATAACACCTGAAATTGAATTTGTTTCAAGTTAGACTATTCATATTTAGTTACCTTGTAGTGATGCTGATCATTGAAGCAATGTGATAATCTACTGCGGGGCTTCACCCAACATAATGTACACACTGTTCCCAGTGAAGCAAGAATGATAAATTATTATTTCAAACAATGTTAAAACAGTTTGTAAACGTTCTTCTCAACCTTCTTTACATTTAATGTTAACACATCTTACAATAATAATAACACGTTTGTTAACCCTAAATCACATTTTTTAATGTTTCAGTACTGAGGAATTATGGAGAGCCTGTGATAATATAAAATATATTTAGTGCAATGTGAAGTTTCACAGTATCTTTAGAATGGCACATTTAGATAGCTGCCAGAATATACCTAACAAACCTGACTACAATTGAAACATAAAGACAGCTTCATCTGCAGCATCAGACATGAAGCTCCTGTCTAAAAGAGCTTACCAGTTCACAGCCTCGGATTCCTGCTGGTTCCTCTCTGCAGATGATTGTCAAAGAAACCAGGGGCGCCAGAGAATAGAGTTAAACTGATTAGCATTTTAAGAAGACAAAGACCATTGTGCTTTAGCAATAAATCTGAGACACTCCAACATGATTTACATACTCAATCCATAAAACCAGCCATTAGAACAGGAACTAAACTGCAATATTTCCAAGAATCGACAAAGATTGACACTCCAATTCTGGCCAGGTGTCAGAGGTTAATTGGTTGCTGTTGTTTATGAGTGGAAAACACCTGCCACTATGAAAGATTTGCAACCTCAAATCCCTCTTTTCTCCCCCGATGAGTTTTTAATTTTTCCCTGCAGACACCTAAGCTGTACCTACAACATCATGTAATACTAAAACCGACGCTCTAACTCAAATGAAAAGTCGGATTAATTAAATTCATCCTCCCACAGATTTTCTGACTGCGTCTTCTCCTTTAGCAAGGTCTCGAGGATTAATATAAGAATATAGAGCGCAGTATATATTTATCACTTCAAACGCTATCTGCAGCAGGCACAGTTTATACGCAGGAATGCTTTTATCTTATTTGATACGATTTCAACTTCATCAGTAAGGCTGGATTACATCTTATCAGTTCTATTTTTCTTATCGTTGGCCCTCTTGGTCTTTTCCATTCCCACATTTCCTCTAATACTGTAGAAAATAGCTGAGCTTCATCACTATCAGCAACTGCTTGGCAGAACTCAGAAGGCTTTGCATTAGGCAGTAAAATTTAAAAGCCCTCAGCCATGACAGTAACTTCAGCAGCCGCTCTCTGGGGCTGTTAACGCAAATTAAAATGTTTTTTTTCTCTCATATTGGTTCATATCCCTGTTTAGACTGTAAAAGTGCTTGCTTTTGTCAACCACGCCAGATGTGACACGGCTCACGTCTCTCTGTCTAATTCAAAGACTGATCCATTTTCTCTCTGTTTGTAGATGATCCATCTTTCAGCTATGAGCGGGACAGAGAGGGTTTGTTGTCAGCCAACATCTGCAGGAGGAGAGGGAGCGACTCGTTTGCATCGCTGCAGCGTTGCTGTGACAGAGAGCAGATGTTCACTGTGATTGCTTAGTGGTGTGTTTATTTCTACCCTGTCTAGTCAGAGCTGAAATATTACTGTCATCCTCAAATTTCATCCTGTAAGAAGACTCACTTGCTGTTATTCAAAAGTCATCCAGTACCTCAAAGCTTTCATATTTCATCTTATGTTGGGATATTATTGTTTTTATAACTTCAGAAAAAAGGCCATCATGTTTGAACTACTTCGTTTTATCGGGTATTTAAAATGTTTTTGCTGTAGTGGCTCTGTGTATGATTTGCCAAAAACATATTAGTTTAAGAGCAACAAGAGTCTACAGTAATGCCAGCAGCCCTGTGATGCTAAATGCTAACATCAGCATGTTGTCAGCAGGTAGTTGTCAAAACATTTCACTCAAAAGTACAAATGAAGCCCGTAGTGGTGCTAGAAGTAAAAAGGACACATCCTGTGGGGAACAATGTTTGTACAAACTTTTGAGCACATCCATCCAGCAGATGTTGAGAGACAGAAATTGCACATAACAAGGCCCTGCAAAGAGTACTTTGTCTGGCTGAACGAATCATAGACAGGGCGCTACCCTGCCTAAAGGACATCCACATTTGTAGTGTAAGACTGAGGCTGGGAGAATCATCAAGGATACCGACCCTCCAGATAACAGCCTTTTCTCCGTGCTGCGTGAGGAGGAAGATAGCGCAAATACAAGCTCAGGCCTAAAAGGCTCAGGAAGAGCTTCTACCTTCAGGCTACTAGGATCCTAAACAGGACTCTGCATACGCATTTTAATTTACTTTATATACAAAGTCACCTGGACTATGATTGCGGGGGAGAGAAGTTTAGTTTAGTCAGTGTTACTGTCTATAAAGCCATGGAGTAAGCATGGTGGAAAACAGGAGAAGGATTTTCTCTTCATCTCTGTACGCAGCATCTGGCCAAGCATCTGGAAACAGTGTCATCAACTGACTACATAACATGAAGGGAAATATTGAAGAAGATAGATTCAAACAGTCACATCATAAACCAAATTTTTCTCAATCAAGCACGGAGAGTCTCTATTAAATGCTTTGACTTACAAGACTTAAGTTGTCTTTTTCTACTTTAAATATGTAGCTGCAGTCAGTTTGCATACCTTAGCATAAATACTGGATACAGGGAGAAACTACCAGCCTTGCTCTGTGGAAAAAAATCCACTTACCAGCACTTGACTGTAACTTGCAACCTGTCAAGCTGTTTCCGCCTATTTCCAGTCTTTATACTAAGCTAAGTTAAAAAGTTACCCACAGCTTTATATTTACCACACTAACATTGAATATCAATGTTTGCCTCTAACTTTCAGCAAGTATAAAATGTCCCACAAACTGAATCAGACTCAACTGCTGTTCATTGCATTTGAGACCTGAAAGCAAAAACTTAACCTGGTAAAACCTGCAGACATCTAAGAAATTCAATTCACAGAATAAGAAACAAGGAGAGACAGAAACAAGGAGCTTCACATGGGGACAAGAGGACTGTTAATATTTTGTTTACTTCAACTCATTTCCCTCCTCGCACAGACTGGTGATTGCAGTTACAAAGTGAGACTAACAAGCAGACGGCTTCTCTTAAAACAAGATCACAGAGAGACAGCTGACTGATCGAGCTGAATCCCTCCACTGAGCACAACTCGCCTTCTTCCTCACAAGTTTATGCCTGCAGCTTTATTTTTTGTTGCATAATGAGAGTTTCGCTTCTCCTGATCTGTCAGCATCTTTCCTCTGCAGACAGCAGAGCGATTGACAAGTCATCACTCAGTCACAAGTACACAGTAATAACTACATCATGGTGCCAATGTAAAAAGTCTGAAGTCATGCTTTGTCAGGTCTGTCAACACAAGTAGACGTTTAAAATGCTTGTTTTCTGAGTGGAGTTCAGATCAGTCAGGACTATGCTCATATTGTAGCTGCTCCAACAACATAATGTCATGTACACGAGGCATTAAATCAGCAGTAATGCTATAATGCTTGTTTGTAAATGGAGATATCTACATATTATGTAACTTTAATTTTGTATTTATATAAGTATGCAGTAAAAAGTCAGTGCTGGCAACATAAAATGATTAATGCCTGCAAGTTGTTTCATGACGTACTTTCAATTATTAAATTACATGTGTTCAGAAAACTGTTTTGTTTCCACCATGACTAAATTCAAAGTGAGTGCAGAGCTCAGGTGATCAGGTTCACCACCTGATCACCTCATCCACACAGATTGGACTGCAGTCAGCAGCGGAGGTACAAATATCGGTGT
>JBAJHX010000001.1:23598202-23628485 GCA_037176925.1 Amniataba percoides
CACAGTCTTTGAATAAGATACAGGAATGTCCTATCAGCACCGTAATGTAACAACTACAAGAGGATCCAAGTCAGATTAAAGATTGTGCTGTCAGAAAGTGGGAAAAAAACGTAATTGTCAACTCTCCATGAGCTTTCATGAGAAAACAGGCCAGTTTTCAGCTTTATGAAGAAAAAAACATTTATTGTTCTTAAGTAATAGGAAGATTTTCTCAACTCATACAAAGCGACACTTAAGTCTTTGGTTTTTCAGAAAAATTCAAAATCACCTAATCTGGATATGCCTGGTTTGACAGGATGGCAGCATTGTGCTTGTTTCCTACAGAATGACTGAGGGCACAGCGTGGTCGTCAAACACTTCATTCAAGTCAGTCTTGTGTCTGTGACGGTAAAACGGGGCCATATGAAACAACATCACAGTGCGCTAAAAAACATCTTAATAATTCATGTAATTATTGAGAAATGTCTAAATTCATGACACAAAAATAATTTACAGTCAGAACCAAATTAACCCTAGAGCTAATCCCCTGCTCATGTGCACATGATTTAGATGACAACACCAGGCAGGAGAACATATTTCTGGGTCATTTCTTGATTAGTCTTTGGTGAGTCAGTGATGAATGGCACTATATGATATTTAGCAAATGGCAGCACATTCATCAATTATTCCTCATAAATCATACGCTTGTCAACTGGTCCTCAGTGGAGAGGGTGGACAACTTCAAGTGCCTTGGTTTCCACATCACTAAGGGTTTGACCTGGATGCTGCATACTGACGCTACAGTGAAGGAAGGAAAGGCAGAGACTGTTTGACCTCAGAGGCTCGAGGAAATTTAGAGTATCCCCTCAAATACTGAGTCTACTCCTGCACCATCGAGATCATCCTGACAGGGAACATCACTGATTGGTTCACGCAACGCACCGAGGAGGACCACTCAGCCCTGCTACCCTGCCTTAAGATATTCACACCTGAAGCAGGGAAAATAAGAGAATCACGGATCCCTAAAACCCAGATAACAACCTTTTCTCCCCACTGCAGTCGAAAGAAGGTACCAGATACACCAGGAGGTTTATGATTCACTGTGATTGTATCTTATATGCTCTAGTGTGACAAATAAACTTGATTAATTGACAGTTTGTGTATCAAAGTCATTAAAGTTTCACAGGTTGCTTGATTTTAAGGTTTCATCCAAACAGGAGCTTTAGAAGACGTTAAAGACGCTTAAAATAAATCATACATTGATTGATAATTAATTAGGAGTGAATTTATCAATTGCAAAATTATGAAGCTTCTCATGTGAAGACTCCTTTGTCATATTTCATTTTTGCTGCTTTGAGCTGTCTACACAAACTGAAATGACACACTGGGGTATCCCTATTTTCTGACATTTTATGGAGGTTAACAGGAAAATCAATAACTGCTGAGGTCGTGTACGGACAGGACAGTTTGTGCATTTGAAGATTCTAATTGTTTTTCATTAATTCAATTCAATTCACTGACTTATCACCCAATGAATTCGAACCCAGCCAGAGCAGTGGTGAGAGAAGCACTTAAGTAAAAGCATTAACAACAGAGTTAAAATACTGTTACGAGCAAAAATCCCGTAAAATGCACATAAGTATTACCATCCAAATATACTTCAAGTGCTAAAAGCAAAAGTACTAATTATGCAGTACGGACATCACTGGATTATGATAATAATGTGAAAGATCACTGATGTCGCAGCAGGTAAGGACGGAGCTCATTCTTCATACACAGCTGGGTAGATTACTTTTAGCAATAAACCATTAAACCATGTATATCTCATATTAATAATGACAATATCTAAAGTAATGAGAAACTGAAAGTGCTATAAAAATTACAACACTAACTTCCTATATGTGGAGAAGCAGAAGCAGGAAAGGCTAAATGAAAATAAGTGCTGGAAATAAGTGTTAAAAAACTGTACAGCTGTTTCAGTAGTTGAGTGAATGTATTTAACTGATCTCCCCACAGTGGCAGGTGTGTTTACAGTGTGTGTTGACACTGAAGTTGATCGTCAGCTGAGCTTAATGGGACGCTTCCTGCAGCTCTGAAGGCCGACTTGAGTCTCCTCTGAGCGGCTAACGGAGAGAAACCCTACCCGCTGAGCTGCCTGCAGCCCGGCACAGCTGCCTCTCCGTCTCGGTGTGAAGTCTGCTCGGCTACCGGCCGATAAGAGAGACACAAACAACAACACTGAAGAGAAACTCACCGGACTGTCGCAGCTGCTGAGACCGGAACTACCCGTCCACGTGACTCACAGGAACCACACTGCACATGCGCATGAAAAGAGGGCGGTGCTTCTTTTAAAGGAGCATGACGCTGTTTTGTTTATAATTATTATTATACATTATAATATATATGTTATTATTTTAAGTTTAATCTAAACAAAATACATTAATAAGTAAAGAAATCACGTCTTTGATTTATTATTTTGCCTTTGTATTATCACTGTTCTTAGGCTTATATTATATTGTAAATTAAACCTGGGATCGAAGATTTTTACAATTAATGGTGCCTTTTATACTCCTCATATACTATATCAATTAATAGGGCTTCTTGTTATGTAAAATCTATTTAAAAAGGCTCATTTGTTCCCAGAAAAAAACATTAGATTCATTAATATATATTATGACTCGCAAACCACATTCAGATTCAACACATATGGATTAATGGCAAATGGCAAAGTAATACCAAAATAAGGAGATAGCTAAATATATGTGTAAATATATAAGTTCATGTTAGTATGTAAGTATTTCCGCTCTCAGTTTATGGTTGGGTCTTAAAATAAACGGTATGATCTACTGCACTACTGGATTTGCTTATCTGTGCATTTTCTCGCCAGATTATTTACGATGAACTGATCTGTGTCATCATGTTATGTAATTATTTAGGCTCTCCAGTGTGTCAGTGTGATGAGTACCAATGTCTGAAATAATGTTTTTCAATGCCACATTTAAGTGGATTATCTACATTTTACATGACAACATATGCTGCTCTTGGAAAAATAATTCAGGCTTTAATTAGAAATATGTGACGAAGTAAAAACAGGACACTCACAGGAGGAGCTCATTCATAAATAATGGACCATTGGGATATCTAGGTGCAATTAGGATTTTCAAAAGTGGTTGCTGTAAATATTTTGTTGTCCAATTTATCGTTGTAACAGTGACACCTCTTGTAATATTAATGTGTGCACTGTGGAATTAAATTTCTATTTATATCTTAATGTTCCTACAGTACTGTCTAAATGCAGACTGTGGCAGGTGGAGGAAGGAAGTCCATTTCAGTGAGTGTTGGAGGAGAATAGCTGATTTTAGAAATATATGTAAGAGTTATGAGTATTTAAAAAAAACACAAATAACTTTAAAGATTAATCATAAAGTATTGTGCTATGAAGGCAAACAGACTATCTCTTTCTTAATACTGTATATAATTCAGTTAAATTGTGTCTTATGGACTGCTACTCATACTTAATACACCATAAACACTGGTTCTAAAAGTGAGCACTTAAAACTATGAATGGATCACATGGCTATATTTAGAACTTTATTTATCATTTTTTTAAATCAGGTTTTCAAAGTGTTTTATACAATGAGTCAATGAGTCAAGAAAACATAAATTAAAATTATTTTGTGCTTACATTTTGGTTTTGAGAATATATTCTGAACAGAAACAGTTTTGGAGAGGGGACAGTTCAGGGCAGCAAAAGCTCAGGTCTCAGCTCAGTCTTGAACAATAGTGGAAGGAGAGGAGTACTTTTACTCAAGTACTGCACTTGAGTTAAAATTTACATGGGTATTTTCTTTTCCTGCCGCTTTATACTCTATTCTCTAACTAGACATTTAATACTATGCTGCAGATTTTTGTTGTGTTTTTTGAGCAATCAATTGCAAGTCTGCGAAGTGATCAGATCTCTTTCATACAAGTAATCAATATGTTTGAGTCTGGATTGTCTCTAAATGTTTCTCCATCAATTGGATGTCTTCGCAAAGGAGGTTGCTGCTTGCAGTGTCATATGTACACACTGGTGGGAAACAGTAGAGACATAAACATTCTTCAATAAATGGTGGGAACCTGAAGATGCTGATTAAACTTCGTAGTCAAAACATGACCTTGAAAGTTCACAAGATCAAAAGAATATATGTATTAAATCTCTGCAGCTCTATCTGCAAGAGCTGACCTTAAGATTATTTTTGGTAAATTGTTTTTTAATGTGAACTTGTTATTTTGAAGGAGTGAAGAATCCCAATAAAAAGATAAAACACAAATAGGCCCCTTAAGGGACAAGGAAAGCTCTGATGTTACAATATTCAAATCAAATGTTACAGCATACTGTATATATCACAACTGATATCAAAGAGATTGGAGTTTTAAAGGTCAAGTGTGAATATGAAAAAAATTGAATGTGCTCTGCAAATGGGAGGAGAGACAGACAGCATCCATACTCCATGCTGGTGTATTACATCTAAAGGGCAGCCAGTGCAGTTCCCTCAAGCATTCAGCTCACTCAGGTCTCCACAAACAAAACAGCTGTGTGACCACTTTCAGAGTCTCATTTATCCTCGAGAATGAGCTGTGAAATTGTAAAATACTATATCAACCAGTTATCTTGACTTCAGATGGTTTTCTGCCACACTTTGTGCATTTAAAAAAATGATATTTTCAAGATGTTTCAACATCCATGAAAGACAAATAATTATTAAAAAAAAACATTAGTAGTTTCCAGGATTTGTGTGTTTCATCACCCTCTCTCCATCTTTCTACTGAGAGAGGACCAATGTTACTGTTGGTTAGTCAGTGTAGATATTTATGTATCACAGGGGATGAACTCTATATGCATTGATCACTTGACCTTTCATCTGGTGCTGCCATCATGTCAAAGTTTTCATTTGTCCAGGACTTTGATTTGAGACCAAAATCTACAGAACAAATAACATCAGCCTTTAACCATGGTGCCAGTCAGCCTGCTTATTCACAGAAATCCATTAAAGAATTTGAAATGGTGAATATATGAATATACTGGTTACACTACACATTATACTGAATCATTACTCTATGTGCTGCACTGTTTACAAATGATGACAATAACGTCAGTTTTATCTTTTGTGAACAGAAATATTATAACCTGACACATTTGCTGAGAATATTTGTCTTAATTATGTTGACATAATGTATTATTTATTTTTTTATTAATCAAAATATGTATTTAATGCAAACATTTAAAGACTTTTAACAAATTCATTTGTAAAATAAAAGAAAGTTTGCCTGTGGTCCCTGTATATATGAATATATATATTTTGCTTAGTCAAAGAGGACATTTTTACCAAAAGGCTGTGAATGCTGCAGCCATCACTACGATGCTGTTAATGAATGGAGATATAAAGGAAAATGTGCCCAGCTTCTTTTGAAGGGGAGAATAAAAATACTATGCAATCTAGCTGCTGTTTTCTCCTTTTCATTGTTATTCACAATTTTATATATGGATGCAACAATAGGATTAACTCTAATTAAAAGAATCATGTTTCTTTTTGTTGATTTGCATATTCACCACATCTATCTGCTGCGATAACTGTAATTGGTGGATTTCTGGGCTTTGTAGATCTGACAGTCCTCCTCTTATGTTTGGTTTAAAATGCTATTAGTGCAGTCTTAGAATTTCCTTGAATGGCTTTTTCTCTTGGGTTTGAGAAATTGTGCTTTCAAAAGAAACATTTCTATCAGAGGGTGTGAAATGTTCATTTTACACACAACTTCACAATAATATGACAATTCCTACCTCACCCAAGCCAAACTTCTGTTATATTATTGTGCCAATCTTTTAGACAATAAGCAGAGATTAAATCAGTAAATCTGTTGTTTGAAGTACTCAAGCTACAGAAAGATTCTTGTCTTGTCTATTTTTTCATTAAGATTTATTTACATACAATATAAATCTGTTGTAACTTCTGTAGCCAAGGGAAGCATTAATGCTCTTTTGGAATCACAAACAGGACTTAATGTCATGCTGATCTGCTGCACACACACAAGGTGATAGAGGCCTCTCCTTCACCTCAGCTCATTGCCACTGCAGCGATTATCCACTGAGTTTGGCCCGCAGGTCAAAGATCCGCTGTCACCACTTCAATAATGGCCTGAGCAGCAAAGTGATGGACGCATGTTATCTCTGTCATGATGATCTCAGCCTGCTGGTCACAACCTTGATGCATAGAAAACAAGGTCATCAAATACATGCACACAGCCACATCATACAGACAGCACACTGTTAGATGCACACAGTCACAACAGTCATACAGCAGCACCCCTCATCTTACTGGGCAAGTAGAAAAACAGTAAAAACATTAGAAATAAAGAAGAGTTAAATGCAAATCTAACAGGATTTTTTTTAATCTGTGCAGAAACGGTATGCAGATTTCAATCAGCAAAGCAGTGACAGTGAACACACACACTTACTGTACACACACACACACACACACAGACAGTAATAGAAAACACAAATAGCCTTCGCTTTTCAGTCAGGACTTCTGCTGACGCTCTTATCAGGAACAATTAACATTTAAAAGGGACGTTGCTACAAATTGCCATTTCATTAATTAGGACTGCAAGAGAGGCCTACATTACGAGTAATCTTTCAATAACAAAGTAGCTACAGGGGACAGCAGAATAATGAGGACTGGAAATTATTTTTCAGAGGCCGAGGAAAATGAAAAGATAATCTAATGCAGAGAATAATGGATGATTTCTAGCTATGCTGGCGGCATAGCTCCAGCATTGGTCCAGCCCTTTGGTCCAGACTAAAATATCTCTACAACTATTGGATGGATTGCGATGGAATTTCATACAGACATTCGTTGTGCCCAGATGATGAATCCCACTGACTTCTGTGATCCCTGACTCTTCCTCCAGCGCCACCAGCAGGTCACATTATTCACTTCTATCACATGAAATATTTCAACATCTTCCTAATGGATTTGCACTAAATTTGAGACAGCAACAGGATGGTCATACTTTCGTTTTTGGAGGCAGTAAAGTTATAAACAGAAGCATTGAGCTCTCTGCAGCTCTCTGCTTGTTGTATTTCATACGACTGCTGAGTTGTCTTTACAAATCTGTGGGACAGTTTTCAGTGAGTGCAGCTATAAGATTCCAAGAAGCCTGTGTGAGTTTCAAGGATTTTGATGCATTTAGAGGATTTAGCCATTTGGCCAGTAGGTTGAAATATAATCCCACCGCTAAACACAAGTAGAGTTTAACATTTTGAGGTCTTCCCTCAAAGACATTGCAGGAAATGACAAAAAAAAATTACATAATTGAAGTGTTGATAGGGAGCATGGTTGTGTGTAGATGGCCTATTTTTGAATAAAATTCTGATTCATTCTGTGTGTGTTCAGACAGATAAGTGTGTGAAGTTACTACGGCTGATACGCTGCTTTTAGGCCAAGCCCTCCAGTCAAATATATGGCACCCATTTTCTGGATTTACTGTAAATCTTTACTCACTCGCACACTAGCACATATGTGTGAGCATGTGCACGCTCACAGGCAGTGTGCCATAACTCCTTTAAGCTTGAAGTCAATAAACAATAAGCAGTGATATTCAGCATACCTCAGCCATCAATCTGTGCTCAATGAAAGCTGCAGATTTATATCACTCATATGAGTCAGGCCGTGTGGAGGTCAGTATAGAGATGGGGGGGTGCAAAATGCAAGGTAAGTATAGGAATCGTGTATTTCAGAGGAAAAAAATGTAACATTATTGACTTGAATTATCATTTGGTAGATTTAAACAGGTACTTCAAGGACAAGAAATCCATCTGTTCACACTAAAGGAGGATCTTGTCTTGCTCAGGTGATTTAAACATTGCACTCTATTGTCAAAGTGTTCCCTGGGACCATAATAATGATAACAACAGTTTCTTCTCTTATCTGGGTTGCCTATATGCAGTTTCACACATGTATTAATGGGTGACTATGCAAATAAATAAATAATCCTTCAGTAGTGCAATACTGCCCCCTGGTAGTGTTTGCAAGTACTAATGAAGACTCAAAGAAGCAACACTGTGATTTCTCTTTTAATATACTAAATTATTGGCATACTAAAGGAAATATTCAAACAGATAAATATATTTCAAACATAGTTTTTTGGCATACTTCTCTTTATATAATTATAATTGTCCATACACAATCCATTTAAATCCAACACTTACGCATCACACAAAGATCACATTCTCACTTAGTATCATAAATTTTATATCCAGGTTGAGGATAACCTTGATAAGGATCATATATACATCTAAAAAACACCTTTACCACTGCAACTTTAAGTTGTGCCAAAGGAGACACAGTGAAGCAGCCCCTGTAGGTAGTGGTGATAATGGTGTGAAATTCAGAATTTGTGCAAAAGCTCCATGACAGCAATGGTTGTGCTCTGTCCAAAGATGAACACTCCAACAACGATGGTTATGACTCCCCAAACTGTTAAAATCACCCTGCAGGGAAGACAACCAGAGGCCAGTTTTTAGGAAACACATGAACGTTATGCTTAACATTTATTCATAATCATAAATCATATTTTCCCTTATTCAGTGCTCATGTTTTAACACAATGTATCAAATCTATGTAGCGAACATGTACACAGCCCTTAATTAAATTAATTATATTAAAGAAGAAATTCTTTCAGATGTACAAAATAATCATAATCCTGAATCAAACAGAAAGACATTATTGACTTACAGGAACAGATTTCTGTGCACTAATAACATGGCTCACTTGTAAAATATTACTCTGCAAGACTCAACTTATTTCCATGTTTGCAACTGATATTATGTAATATTTTATGTAACTCTCCATTCTCTGTTAACTTGTTTGCTTCTTAAAGAACAACCAAAAATACTATAATTTAATACACATGACTGTCAGCGCTCACTCACCTGACTCGTGGAGACACAGGCTCAGTTTGCATTGTGAACACCAAGCAAAGACCTGCGATGCACAAGCACACACACACACCACATCAAACTTTATTTACATAGCACCTTTTATACAGGTTAGTCCAAGTAAAAGTGGCGTACAGATGACTGACATATGACTACTAAGGCAGTAACAGTAGTAAAATACAACATTTATAAATACAAAGTCATGCTCATACATAACACTGTTTACTTACCAGGAAAAATGAAGATGAAGAAGGCACTGATTCCTCCGATGACACTGATGACCTCACTCATGTCTGGGACAAACATGGCAATGAGAAGAGTAACGGTGATCCAGGTCACAGTGAGAACGACTCTGCAGCGGCTCTCGAACGAGTGAGTGACGATTCCATGGCGACGTCTTTGAAGGCGCAGCATCAGGTTCAGGATGACGGACCTGAGAGAGCGTTAAGAGAGTTAAAACACAGACTCAGGCAACACAAAACACCACTATAGTGTCTCTTACCTCCCCAGAAGTAGAATAATAGGATAGATGGTTATGATTGATATCCCAAAAAGCAGCCTGGAGATGATCATGACAATGTCGTTTCCTGGATACGACATCAAAATATCTGAGTCAACTGCGCGGCCAAACGTCATGAAGCCGTACACGCCTGGAGACACAGAGAGGCGATGTGGTCAGCTGCTTCCAGGTTTGCCCAGAACACACTGAGCCTAACACTTTAGAGGTAAACTCACCAGTCAGAGTGTAGATGAGCAAACAGAAAAACATGGAGAGCACCGAGATGACCACCCAGTGGGAGAGCTTCTGGTTCTCCATGCTGCTGTAGATGGCTATACAAGCTTCATGACACTGCAGGAACACACAGGTGCACAAGGTGATAAGCAATAGTATCGCAAATAGACCACCAGTAAAAGGAATGAAAACTATTATTGCTAAAAAAAACATGACAATGAGCTGAAATATGGAATTCACAGATAAAATCAGGTTTAGGCCGCGGCCTTTCAAGAGTTTGCTCTTGCTTGTATTTATTGGACAAATATTCTTTGGGGGGGTCTACTGGTGAGAAACTACCAGGTATAATATGACACGAATACTGAGAAGTTAAAGACCTCCAGTGTTTTGGGAATTTGGACAGAAATACTCAAATCCTCAAACTCAACATGCTTATTGAGTTGCATGTTATCGTTTCTGTTTGTTTCTGAATTTGCTTGTGTTTTCTTATTTTACAATATTGACTCCAAAAATAAACCACTTGAATGTAGATCAAACGCTGCCTACTCTGAGACTTTAAACTAGCTTGAGGCTGATCCTACCTGGAAGCCAAAGCAGATGGTCGGCACGACACTGAACATTGAAGCCCATGAACCCACACTGAAAAACACACGCAGACACTCACTGATGCGCACAAAAACAGCAGCTGCATGAGATGAGAAAGCCAGTGACAAACACACACAGGCATTGATTAAAAAATAGAGTTACTGACCCTTGGCTGCGCTCTGGAGTTATTATGACAGCGTGGCTCTCCATTAGGTAATATTTGACAATGACTGCCACGCACAGATATGTAGCAGCCAGCGTCCCCAACACACTGACACAAGGGGAAGACAGTTCACGAAATCAAATCACGTAAAAGCTGCTTGTCATTCCAATCAAAGATGAATGTTTATTACCTCGTGTATTTCTGGATGCCGATTTCTTTTGGGATGGACAGAGGCAGGATGATGACAAGGCACATGACGAAGAGGGCAAACCTCTGGTCGGTGTACCAGTGATATGGCATCTCTCCGTCACTGGACCCAGTCACCGTCTCATATAGAGAAAAACACACTGGAGAAGAACAGAGTGAGAATGAGCATTAATTATCCACTGTGACATGAAGGCATCATACAGGACGACAGCCTGCCTAGATTTACAACAGATTAATTTACATGTTACATCCTGCTAAACAATCTGCTGGATGTTTTTTTTTAATAATTTTTAGGTAATAAATGGGTATTTATTTCATTGGGAATTGAACCCCAGGCTGCTGCAGTGAGACTCATGGCCTCATACATGGGCGTGCACTCTACTGACTGAGCCACCTGCAAGCCCTGCTTGGTGACTTTTTATTGTATTGTATAAATGCTCTGGTGTCGCTGCAGGAACAAAATTAATGAAAACATTCCTGTGAGTGTATTTAAGACATTTCATCCTTAAAGATATCTATATATAACCTCCAACTGAACGCTCAATTCTGATCAAATTAATCTTTTCTTGGGAGAGGGTGGTTGGGGGTGGGGATGTGTAAATCCAATCAAATTTTCTGTTTAAAATTGGAACAGAGCAAAAACATTAAAGGGATTTGATACGTTTCAGATGGACAAAATGACAAATGGAGAAATGAAAAAAAAAAGGCTGCATTCCTGCTGCCAGTCACATGTTGAGCCTGATACTGGCTGGAATGAAAATTAAAGTGCAGATGATTTGTGGTCTGGGAGAGATTAATTTTTTGATATGGGAAATGGCTGCTAAATTGATCACAACCTCAGCCGAGTACCTTGATAACATAAAAACATTCAAACGTAGAAACAAATGCTGAGTGCAAACAGAGAATTGCTGCATGATGGTTCACTAGCTGTGTGACTTTAAGTCAGTGATGAAGTGTTTGACAGTATAATGTTTGTATAAGGTGCATCTTGACAAAGTAACCCACAAACCTTCAAATAAACCTTTGTGCAATGTTTCCACTGCCTCCTGGACGAAGGTTTCTTGAGGGTTCATGTTTACATTTTGAACTTATTTAACATAAAATTCCATTGAATAGATGTTTCACAGTCATACCATCAACATGCATGCACTGCCAATAATGATTAATTATTATATCACATCCACTAGAAAAATTCCAAATGATATAATTAATCAACTTAATGGAACTGATAGCACCATAAAATGGATGGATAAATGAACCATTAAGAATAATTCATTTATTTAAGTTCAATTAGGTTTTTGTCACAGCAGACACTTGCTCATGGTGAGACATGAGCTTCACTGCTGCTGTAGCTGCAGAAACAGTTTTTAGTCAGTTTCTGTTTTTTACTGAGTGCTGGTATTATTGTGGGCTTATTAATCTCTTAATTACAGTGTTTTTGCTTTGTGTTTGGGTGGGGTGGGAAGACAGGTGGGTGCTGTTTTGTTGTGTGAAGTTCATAGTGATACATTTTGTTTCAATGAAAACAAGTGAGTGATTGATTAATTGATTACCGTATTTTCCGCACTGTAGTGAGCACTAGATTATAAGGCACACTGTCAATGAATGGTCTATTTTTAATCTTTTTTCATATATAAGGCTCACCGGACTATAAGGCGCATTACACACAGTAGTATCACTCCGCCAGGCTCCTGACTACGGTGGCCGTAATGCTCCAACAATCCAATCAAGCAATCAAGCAGCGCAGCTTCGTAGCTTACCAAAGTCGTACTAAAACATTTTGACAGGTTTTTGAGCAGCAGGTATTGATCTCGGAATATGACAAAATGGTATAAAATACTAAGTAACTTTTTTTGGTGTTAATCCACAATGTTGTCCACCTGCTGTAAACACGACGGATGATGTAAGTTAATCATAGCTGTCAATCTGTCTAATAACATGTGTCGGTCACAGAAATATAAAACAGTCCAACACATTTTCAAGAGTAAAAACTAACAAATGCGAAAACCAACATCATGAATTAACTCACGTTTCTCCAGCTGGTCCTGCACCACCACCAGGAAGGCGACACATATCATAAAGAGGTTGAAGCAGAAACAGACCTCACAGAGTTGACCCACAGCTCGTCCGCACACCTGGCTCACCACGTCCTGATACGTCTTCTGTTTGCTGACTGATGAGGCGTAGCCGAGGATGACCAAACCACTGATGAGGAAGACTAATGACACCTGCAAGGACACCAAGAGAGGAGCTTACTCTTAAATCACACTCACACATCATGGATGTATTATCAGCTGGTTGGGCAGGTCAAAGGCTCCTCTGTCTTCCAGAAACCAGAAACATGTGACTTGCTATCATTTTGCATCTTTTCTGGGATATTTTACAATTTAACAACTGCACTGATATTTATATTTGTTGAACTGGGATGTGTTTAAAGAGGTGGCATGAGCTAAGACTGCCCCCAAACAATACTGGCCAAGAGTATTGTCCACTGTCAGCTGCTTGCACACACACTTAAACGTGCACATTGAAAGAAACAATGAATGATTAATGCATATGAGAAGTTTTTTTATTTAGAAGATCAAATTCGTGTTTTCTGTTCATGCAAAACAGTTCTTCAATATAAAACTATTTTCATGCTCCTGTGCAGAGCCACTTCTTATGTAAAACTCCTGTATCAGTGCCACCTCGTTTTAAAAATCCTGGCTCCAGTAGAAACGAATATGTTGTCCTGTGGATGCATTATGACACTGTACTACGTAAAAAATAAATGACAAATATTAAATCAGACTTTGTTTGACAGATACTGTATAAAATAACTCAAACTGACACAAGGAGCAGCATAAGTGTGAGTGTGAGACACTAAACTTTCCAAAGAGATCTGTCACTTCTTATGAGCCTCTTGCTTGACCTTTGGGGCACCCCGGCGCGTACATACACACTCACACACACACACACATTTCTGTGCAGTCAGGAGGTGCAGGGCAGTGGAAGTTCAGGTCCTCTCCTACAGTGGAAGCTTAATTAGAGCTCACTTGTGAAAAAGATGAGCCTCTTTCACACTAGGGAGAGACAGAGCGGGCTGAGTCTATACATGCTGCAGCAGGAAATGTACCCCCCCCCCCACACACACACACACACACACACAGTGTATCTGAGGAGGAACATATCTACAGATTGGAGCATGCAGCAGGTTAAAAGTCATCCCATCACAGCACCGCTAAAGCCTCAACACCTTCTCAGGTGTCTCCTCCTCACCAGCTCCACGCTGATGGCGGTGGTCACTCCTCCAGCCTTCTCGAAAGCCCAGGGGAAGTTGAGCAGTCCGGCTCCCAGCGCGGACTTGAGCATGATGAAAACGGCGCCGAACGAGCCGAGCCGCGGCGGCTCCGCGTGCGAGGCGGAGCGCGCCAGCAGGTTGATGCTCTCTCGGGCCAGCTCCTCCATGACGGCCGCTGCACACCCCACACGTCCACACGCAGACTTTCAGCACAGGGAGCTGCTCCTCACAGGTGTGTGCTGCATCCTGCGGTGAGTTTCTTCCTGAGTAAACCTGCCGGGCCGCGGAGCGCGCGGATTTATAGCCCGCAGCCACGCGCGCGGACGGCTCACGTGGTGTAATTGGACATTTTGACTATTAAAGATTTCACCCTGAGGTGACAAATGTGTCACTACAGTGAGTATGTTTGCTTGTGTCCTCCCTCTCTTTCTGTCTGGCCCTGATATTTACAGATCAGGGTCTGCGAAGGTGCTTAAGAAGGATTTCTGCTAAATGAGACACAGCTGACAATATAAAACCTGACATTTAGCAATTCTGTCAAATGACAGGATCTCTGGATTTATCTGCTGGGGGCCTCCCAAAATATGCTGTTTGATCTCCTCCCCTTTTCATCATTTGAGTTGTTTTTTTTTCTGCAGAACTATCTGTGTTTCTGTGTGGTAACAAACTTAATTAAATAACACAAACTCATTCAAGAATATGCAAATACCCTGTGCACCAAACTGAAAGCTTTTCAAGCCATGGGCCTCAGAGTGAAGAAATAAATGGTGGCTGTTAGTCTGATGGTTATTTGGCATCTTTTAGAGATAACTGCAAAGTCTATTGGCATCCGTGTTTCCTCCCTGTCTTTATACTTTCAACTAAAAAAAATAAAATAAAATAAAAAAAAGTATATTCACAAATAGATTTTTATTTATCTCAAACCAGCTGACACACAGTAACCTCACAGCTCATAGTGCAGGGGCCTCTTGGAGATCTGGGGCCCCTGTTGCCCACTTCTCTGGACTGGTATTTCAGACTGGAGTGAGACTTGAGGCTTTTTGTTTTTACATTGTCTTAATTGGGCATGTTATAAATGATCACTGTAATTTTACAGTGTATCTTTATAATGTGCCTGTTTCACTCATCAGGTCGGCAAATGCAGAGAGGAGGAAGACAAAGGTGGACTTAAGTTTACGTTTCTCTCTTTAATAAAGTTATTTAAATACTCCATCTCAAATGAACATAAACTTGGTTGATAATATAAGTCAGCCTCACTCAAAACATGTTTAATGTAAATATAGCCTAGTAGACCTGCAGCAGCCAGTTGAACAGCTGCTTGTGTTCACCAAAGAGACTGGATTATGTTGTGTACTGTTCTTTTTTTATTATTATACATTGTGTGTTTATTTCATGTATTTACAGAATCATAAATGTAGAGTTTGTGTGCAATTCAGCTTACAAGGCTGCAGCATTTGTTTATAGAATAAAGTCCTGGTCATATGGATCAGATTGTGCAATCCACCACACATGGACTTCATAATCCCAACCATGTTTTATGCTACACACCATCTGTTATAGAGCACAGGTCAAAATGAATGAATGAACAGAACGCATGAATGTTGTTCTGCATCGCACTGACTTTCTGCTGGCAGGAGGAGTCTTCCTGCCTTTGTATTTTGGACATTTCAACAACTGGGTGCAGAATTTGAGGGCTTTCAGGAACCTTAAAAAAGATTCATGGTGATGTTGCAGATTTTCTCAAGTGAAATGCAGGACAAAGAGAGATTAAAGCATGCAGGCACACCAAGGTGTTCCAAGGACAGTTCAGAGATTTAGTTTAGATTATCCGCAAGGCATATTGGGCTGCTCTCAGAAATATCTCAGACATAAAGAAAAAGAACGTGTCAATTTTTAATGAGGCTGCCCATGTAATACTGTGAAAACAGGATGACGATGGCGACAATGAAGATGAAAATTACATTTATTCCAAAATGGATGTTAATAAAGAACATAAGACCAAACAGAAAGTGAATCCAGAGCTACACTGAGCATTTATACTTTCCTTTTCTGGCAGATATACAAATACATTATTAAATTATTGAAAAAATGACAACAACTATTTTTTATTCTTTTTCCCTTCTTGTTTTTGATCATTTAGCCTGAAGTCAGCCTGAAATGCAGTGATTCGGGGGCCTGTCTTTCTTTAACTACCTCATCTTAACATCTGAAAACCTACTGGAGGGAGAGCACATTTTTTAAAAGTCTCGACTGACTTAAAATATAATGAGTTTATGCAGATGATTCCTCTTCAAACTATAGAAACGGTTTCATATTTGTTCATATTTCACATGTAAAGATCAATCCTGGTCAATCTAATCATAAAAGCTCTGGCTGAGGCTCAGCCACACAGCAGATTTGAATCCCCCCTCTGTCCGTGGTGACCTGCCATGTTTTTATTTTTTTTTTGCAGACTGTCCGCAATATTGGAAAATCAGTCAAAGCCAAATCAGGGTTATAATCTCAGACTTTAGATCTAAAATGCAACCAGGTGCCACATTCATACACAAACTGCAGCAGGAATCTGTTGCAGAGGCTTAAAACTGGAAAGTATATGAACCAGCACTATTTAAATCATCCATTAAACTGTGAACTTTTCTTGTGTGAACTTGACCCAACATTTAATCAGAGTGGCACATGAATCTTTCAGTAGAAGCAGAATATAAAGTAGGAAGCCCACAGTGACCACTGCATGCACTTCTTAAATACATCAGCAGTAATGAAGTTATAACCTCTGACCTTTAGCTGTCACACCTGCTCATGTCCCTCTCAGACTTCATGACAATGCTGACACAGCAACACGGCGCACAACCAGCCGTCATTCACCTCCGCCTGAGGACACAAGACTGTTTTCGAGGGTTTCAAGGTGCAACCTGCTACACCATGGATGAAATAAGATGGATGAGATAAATCCACTCATGATTCTGCTGTTATGAAACGGATTAAGAGTATTAAGAACACACACACACACACAAAGAGCAGTAACTTCAAGAAAAGCAATAGTCTCAAGTACAATCTAATGAAAATAAGTTTGCATCATTTACGTCAGAACACCTTTAATTTAAGTTTTTGTTGGGTTTAAAATCAGAACAAAACAGAGGCACCACTCTATACTTCTTTGAATATATAATAGAATAGATAAATAGAATAATGCAAATAACCAAATCAGAAAATAATACAGTAAACACCATGGTAATATGAAAACCAGTGAATAAAACGCAGTGTGTGGTTGCATAACAGAAGTGGCTCAGTATCAAATAAAAGTTATAGAACATTAAAAAACATTACAGCAACTGTATCGGCTTATGTGCTTAGCAAGTACTGTGCAATTATGTGTCACATTATTTTGTTCCATGTGTTCTGCGTGCTTTCTGTCCGTGTTTTCCATTGAACTGCCCCGTGGATGCACGAAGTTACTGAACTGACTGAAATGAAACGTTACTGTAAGTGGCAGGCCAGAATAGAAAAAGCAACATATCACTTCTTGAAAAAGGAAAACTGGGGTCACATGAACTGACACAATTTTAAACACACATATTGCCTCCACACAGAAATCCATTTTCTGAGGTTAAATGAGCCGCTCAGGGTGATGAATTAAACTCACGGCACAAAAACCCTGTTTTTCACCCTGTAATAACACTCCCCTTTGGATCACACCTGATTGGATCACAAGCTGATCTGAACACCTGGCATTATAAATGTCCCTCAAAATCTCTTTTGTCCTAAAAATCATCTTTTATTACTAATATACTGCAGTGATAAAAATAAAGTGTTCACAAAAAATATTATGACTGAGACTTTCCTCCCATCTAAGTGATCACAGTAATTATGAGGGTCTGTTTCTTCTGTTTCTGTCACACAGCCTGTAAAAGCACTATCAAGCTATATTACATGATGTGAATTTGATCACAATCAATCATCCATTTCTTGTGTGGCACAGTTTCCAATATGCTTGGTTTAAGTATCTATGTTAGAATGAAGCAACTTCTTTGTCAACTTCATGTGATTATCTGAACATATTCATATTCATTTAATGCGTAAATAGATGCACCAACTCGTCCATGAACCAGATGTTTTGATCCAGTTTTGAAATCCTTATTTTAGGATGTAATCATGATGAGCCTGACATGAGAAGTGTTTGCCCTCGTGTGTTTTTGGATTGTGTGGGGAGCCGGGCTCTGACGGCCAGCTGTCATCACTCAGATTAAAAGACTTGGACGTGTGGACTAACTCCTGAGCAGAAGCAGCAGGGTGCTGCACACAGGGAACGACAGCATGGTAAGGGCGGGGCTGTGCCTGTACGTTTGGCCCTTCAGTGTTTCCTGGTTGGTCTGGTCAGAGGTGGGAGGGCTCTGGGGCACGGGCACGCTACTGGGGGGGAGGGTGGTGCGGCTTGCACACATGTCATAGAGGTTTCCAGAAAACTGCGTCTTCCTGGACTCTTGTCTTAGAGACTCCCAGACAGCTGCTGCTTCTCCAGGACAGCCAGACAGAGCCGTGTTGGCACAAACATGAAACGCATTCCAGGACCTTCAAGGGAGACGAGGACACGTCAGTGTTATCAATACACTATAGTAATACAGTGATGAGGTTACATATGGCTAACACCCAAGGATGAAGAGGATTTCAGCCCTAGAAAACGTTTCCCTGACCTCCAGTGGGTTTAACTTTCATGTTGCTGCAGTAATGTACAGGTGTACTGCACAACTCTGTGACATCACTGCTGGGTGTGGTGTGGTTAAAGGTGCAACAAAGCACACTTCAGACCACATCCAACAGAAACAGTCCTGAGAGAGGGCAGTGAAATAGTGTTGTCCAGCCTAGAGTTTAATTACTCTTCTTTAATGTTTTATTTGGCACCTTGATTACTGGTGACAAAGGCAGGTAAGTTTTAACAATACTGGTCTATTAAAATGCAGTAAACATACAGCAGCTACTCTGAAATTCAGAGGAAGAAGACCATAGGTCAGTTCACTAAGTTTTTGTTTTTGTTTTTTTTTTTTTATAAAAAGGATATTTTCTGTGTCACGTGGAAACTACGCTGATGAGACAGAGGAGTCTTAACTAACATTGTGACCATCTGAATGTCTGTCAGATTATGATTGTCTGTGTTTGTCTGAATATTCACACATTGCATTCACTGAGAATATATCTTTAAAATATTATTTTAAAGATATGTGTTTAGCAAGTTTAATGTTTACCATGACTGGCATCTTAGCTTTGTTTGTTAACATGCTAACATTCACTGATTAGCACAATACACAAAGCCCCTGTGAGGCTGATGGGAGATTGACTGTCAGCCTCGTGGTCATTCTCCAGGGACCATGAACAGGAAGTGACATCCATCGAGCCACGCCACCAGCAGGGCTAATACAACTAGAGCAGCTTTAGGGATTATGACTTTAACTATTTGAGTTTTATCAACACAGACAAGTGGATGGTTACCATGGCAATTGACCGACAGACACTCACACACCTGCAGATTGCATCTATGTCCTGCGTGCTCTGGTCTTTTTGTGTCTCCACCAAACTGTCTCCAAGTGTGAGCAAACACTGAGCAAAGCTCTTGTAGATGGAGCCGCATGAAACAGGAATCGCTGCTCCAAAGCACACAGGGACCAAGCCTGCAGGAGAGTAAAAGAAAAGGAGAAAACAACATCTGAACGTTTAGATCATTTTATCAAAACTGGTTTAAAGATTTGGGATGAGAGAGCGGAATAAAATCAAAATTCTTTGGGGTTTTGGGGATTTTATCGTGTGGAGTGAAACACACTGTTAATGTGTTCACAGAGACATGATCCACCCGGTGCTTAGATGGATCAAACAAATACAGAAATATGTTGTATTCCATTCATCTGGAGGGATTATATGTCCTCAAAGCCAAATTCAGTGTACGACTAGAAAACCACATGTGAGACGCCAGAGTGGATTGATCAGCTGATGCATAACCTCAGTGTGGTCCAAAAAGACTCCCAAAACATATTTCTGAGTAAATTTCTTAATTAACCCAATGAGTGCACAAGACTGAGGAGGTGTGTTTAAGCTCCTGTGTATGGGACACATGTACTGCCAGTATGTTATACCCATACATCTCACTGTAAATTCATTAAGCTGCTTTTTTATCACCCTCTCCTCTTCTGGTTTTAGGCATTCCTTAACATTTTGGATGCTGCAGGGATTTGATCTTTTTATCATCAATGAGGTCCATCGCTGATGTGGGGTGATGAAGTTGTGGCTTGTCATCGTGCTGAGGTCGGGTCATCTTCTGTTACACTGACTCAGAGACTATTAACTAATTCTTAATGAATCGTAAGCCGTCCCCAAACTATTGGCAAAAATTAAACATCAGTAAAGTGTGCAGACTTTTACCTGACTTCTATTTTTAGTTTGTCTTTTCAATCCATCACGCGTAAACACTGTTTGTACGAGTTTGCCTTGCTTTCCCTAAACTGTTTCCACAGCATTAGAGGTGCACTATTCTTTCAGTATTTTGCCCCACACCATAAAATTAATTTGAACTTTAATTGTAACAAATACACATGCTCAAAACATAAAGAACATCCCCAGACTTGAAGAGAGAAGGGGCTTCAATATACTTTTATATACTTTATATACTAGAGGCTGACCACCACACAGGAGTCTATTTCATCTGTAAATCCTTCACTTAATTTCACAGATAAGCATTACTGTAATCATTTTATAATTTTGCTTCCCTTCCCTTTAATTTCCCTTGACTTTGAAATTTGATTGTATCTTCTGTAGCTATCTTTACTATTTGAAGATTTACTACTACCTTATCCCTGCTAATTCCTCAGAGAGAGAGGCTACTGTCCGGTTGTGATTAACTTTTATTGCCCTGGCTGCATGAAGAGTTTATTAATCATGCATGAATATGCATCTTTGAAGAATGTTTAATTCATTAATTGTTTAACTGTTTAGTTTTTGTATTTTATTCCTGACTGTTTCGACATGATTTCCCTGTCTGAATACATTTAGGATTTCTCTTTAGAAAATGCCCCCATTCATAAGTGACTGTCAGAGTTTTAAATCTCATAACTAGCATACCTTGGACATATTATGTGATTTTTTTGTTACTGATTTTACTCCACACACAATATCTATTGCCTATCTCTCTGTTCCAGGATCAGGGGTGTTTTTTGTATTCAAATTGAAGGTCTAAGACAGAGGGAGTTATATGTTGTATATACTGTAAAGCCCCATTGGGGGAAGTATTGGTTTATGATATTGGGCTGTATTACTAGAATAAACTCGACAAGTCTTTTAATCATGAAAAGTGTGTTTTTCCATGTACGAGACACCTTAAATAAAAACACCCTCAGAAACAACCGATAGTAGAAATCACAGCCCCATACCTGTACTTGAAATGCACACACACACACACACGCACACACACTGAGGAGGAGAGAGAGACAATCAGCATGAAGGGACAATGAGCATTTCATTAAGGTAAGTGCATTTGTAAAAACCTCCCTTTCCTCAGTTTCAGAACAAGCCTAACTGAATGTCTTTCATAAAGACTTTTTCTGACAAACATGCTGAAATTCATTCAACCTGAGTTTCTATCTTTGTAGAGAACAAAAATCAGCAGAAACACACATCAGAAAAACTGTAACACCAGTAATAGTGTTCAGTCTGAGACACACTTGAGCAAACTCAGCACTTAAAAACTTTTTTCAGAAGAGTTACATGAATACACACAACACACAGGCAACAATTAAAGAACCATTCTTACTGAGGCAGAGAGCGATGGGCAGCAGCATCGTCGCAGTGCCTGGTTGGGACTTCATCGTTCGTTCCACGAGTCCCGTGGAGCCGAGTCCCACCTCTGTACCAGAGGCTCTGGACTGAAGCTCCCACTGACTGTAAATCCAAAGAGTATAAAGTTGCTGCTTTAAAACGTGATGTGTCTTGATGTCCACTGGGAATTCACCAGATTGCAAAAATACAGCAATGCACAGAGGCACAACCCAGCTGGATTAACAGTGAAAGGGACGAAGCATCACAGAGAGTAAGAGGATGCTGTGTGTGTGTGTGTGTGTGTGTGTGCGTGTGTGTGTGTGTGTGTGTGTGTGCAGCGGGAGGGGCACATGATGACAGCATCACAGCACTGGATTAGAGCGTTCTCATTTCCGGTCTTGAGTATTTAGAACATTTATTTGAAGTAAAAATAAAATATATACAGAATCAAGGTGTTAAACACACACCACCATCTCTGCCTTGTTCACACAGACTTACCTGCTGCAAAAAATGATTTTACTATTGAACAGGGAGTGTGTCACAAATGCTAGTAGAAGGGATGATCATGATCAGATGTGTCAGGAGGATTTTTCTGTTTTTTTCATATGGACAGATGGGTCACGTCCCAGAGAGGATAAGAGAATCCAGCTCACCTGGGAGTTCAACATAGACGACAAGGGGCCTCTGAGAAAAGCAGCAACCCATGTGAGAATCATCCACTGCTATTTGGGTCACAAAGAGCGCAGTGATGTGTGAAAGATTCCTCACTAAGGACTGGGCAGTGTCAAATTATACATGCAGACCCTGGTTGTCTGTAAACAACCTACCTTATTCCTAACTTTCCTTATTTTAGCGTCTGTCCTCCTTCTCCTGGCCTCCAAATCCCCTGCTTCAGCACACACCACCCACAGATGGCTCACACTCTGTGCATTAGTATAAGTCCTGGTTCACATCTGCATACTGACACAGGAGAAATGGTAGCCCATTGTTAATCTCCAGCTTAAAACAACCATTAACTCCTGAATAATCTGTCTGTGTCTGATGCTGCCGCTCCAAATCAATAAATCAGCTGGCAGCTACTTTGGCAGCAACTGTTCAGTACGTTTATTTCTTACATTTTCATCTCAGGCTCAGTTGAGCTGGACGTGAGGCATCTGTGAAAGACATATTTCAGCTTTCAGAGTTTTTCCTTCTGGTTACAAGTGGGGGTTGTGGTCTTGTGTGACACCTTGGGGTCGCTTATCAGACCTTTGCTTCTGATAAAGACACATCTTAATGCTTTATGCTTTCATTTCCATGTCAAATGATGTTGGTGAAGGCCTTTTTTCTTGTTGACTATAAATTCACAAAGCGGGGCTCAGAAGGAAGTTAATTTCACAGTTCAGTATGGAAGAACTGCGCTAAACAGAAATCCATCAAACATCGATCAGCTGAAGTGTAATGTAGACTGTGTGAATATGCAAAAAGGCTTCATGGAAAAGTGGAGGCTGTTACAGCAGCAAATGAATGCATCTACTTTGGGAAAGAGATGTTCATCGATTCCCTTTGAGGTATGATAACATACTAGTGAAAATCATTCTTCAAGAACATGTCTTTGTCACTCTGACACAGGTGACCCATCCTCACCTTTATGCTTTTCACCTTGATTAAGATCCTGTGGTGCTGTAAGTCTTGTGTAGAGAGATGTGTCATATTCTAAATCAAATTGTAAGACACACACAGGGCTGTAAAATGTGTATAAATGACTTGAAAAGAAGGCCAAACATGTTTGGAGTTGATGAGATGCTGAAGTGGTTACAGTGGACAAACAATAAATCAAACTCTCTGTTGTCCATGTGTATTTCATATTTCACAAAATACGACGGCTCTCCATCACCTTACATGTAATTCTTCCCAGCTCACACCAGGGCTCATAAACTGGTTTCTGTTCACACTCTTTCCCTCCTGCTCTTCATTCAGTTCTGAGACTTAAATAATCATAATTTAATTTTAACTCTTTAAATAATTTTGTTAATAATGTTGTCTGTAACATACCAGGTTACAGGACACAACACATCAGTTTATATCTGCCTCCCTCAAAAATAACTAAGGCAAAGCCATATGTGTATAATTATGAAAAAATGAATAGTGGTAATTCAGAATTTAGTTTTCATGCAGAAACTATGAATGTTGTCATACATACAGCAAGAAGATAACATTCATATAAAGATTATAGTCCTCAAGAACACACGCAGACACAAAAGAAGCCCAAGAGACAAACACAGAAGCAGATTAATCAGATGAATCACCTGATGGAGTCTTTAGATAGACAGAAACCTTGCAGACTCTCTGCTGGGCACACAGATGCTCATTACTGCTCCAGTTTTACTAGATCACCCACCAAAAGTTTTACTGCAATAAAGAAAAATGTTGTTCAGTGTTCCTTGTTCAACATTTGCAAAGTATAACTACTATTTTACTGTCTTTATACTTAATATATAGAACAAGCCTGATGAAGCTGGATTTCAGGACTGCAGTTCGCTTGTTTTACTTCATTCATTTCACATAATTACTCTCAAGAAATAAGACAATCTCACAGGAGGAGCTATTGTTCGACCTGAATATAAAGCTGTCTGTGGCAAACGGCAGCAGCTATAGAAAAAGGAAGAGTTGTGTAAGTTTGATGGACAGCTCTGGATTAAGGCATTATGCAATACTGTGGGGAGTAAAAAAATAAATCCAGATGAGATTAGGATCTGGATCCTCGCTCTCTCCAATGCTCTCTGTCCATCCATTCATCCGCCTCTCCCTCTCTCTCGCTCTGTCACATATTCTCACCGTAGGTGTTCAAAATCACACATTTTAAAGTAAATGATGGGCGTACTGCATCACAGCTTTACATTCACATTAGAGCCCCTCACTATTTTGCTTTAATGTGAGTAACAATTAATTACAGAGACATGATGCAAATTAGGCTGTATAAACAGGAAACCTCCACTCTTCAAGCTTTTATCCCATTGCCATCTAGAGGGGGAAAGTCAGGCTGCAACACCCAAGTGGACTGACAACACATTTTACCACCTGCTGTTTCTACTGTCAATCAAATCTACTGTCAACCTGTGAAAAAAAGTCAATAACTAAAAAACATACATTTATACCACAAACTGTGCTCGGCATTGTACAGATGCATTCAGTGAAACTACAATGCCCAGCACAGAATGAATCCATTCAATCTAATGAACTGGATTCTGTCATTTAATAAGGAAAAAACACTTCCTGCATAGTTTCTGCAATGTGAAAATCTGCAGCTTTAATAAATGCTGTCTTGTTTTTAACTGTAGATCAAAAAGCAAACAATCTGGAGACATTATTTCATCCTCAGGTGTCTTCTGATGGACATATTTCATTATATTTAGTCAGCAACAACAGCCTTTTTTTTAAGAAAACTATTTTACTTCTTTCAATTCCACCTTTATTGATATTTCATATTTGTATTATTTCTTTAAATATTTTTACAGCAACTGCTGCATTATTTACTTATCTTTTATGTTGTTTTTTGAGTTTTGTGATATCCCTTGTCAACAAGTATAAATAATATTTTCTGGTAATTCAGGAAAATGATGAGTTGCACACTTCACATCACATCTATCACGTTAATGAGTACAAATCTTGTTCAGGACACTCACCTAACACTGACACAGCAGATGCTAAGTGAGGCTTCAAGCACCAGGTGGAAATCAAGGCAGCAATGTTGAGATTTGATGTTTAAGTTTGTTTTGTTCAATCACATCCTTGTGAGTGAAAATAGAATATTCTACAATTCTGAACATTTTTCCATTAAAAATTAGTCCTGATACTTGACAATGAAGCTTAAGTTACTGGAAATTTGATTGCATTTGTCCTAAAAAAAAAATATCCAGACGAGGGACCCTGACTGTGATCCAGGTGGGTTGAACTACAATCTCCACTTCAGTTTAAAAACAATAGAAAAATTCCTTGCAGCCTGTCTCTACTCTGGTACTGTGAGAAGACCAGGACATGTTTCATGGGTTGAGAAATGATTCAGCGTGAATCAGACACTATTTCAAAATGAAATTTACTTCAAAATGAGAGCAGAGCATAGGTGTCAGACAAAATTCAAAATTCAGAAATGTATGTAACATCCTGCAGCATCAAGCACTCATGAACAGGACAGAGAGATGCAGCCACTGAACGTCTGCGTGGGGAAACATCCGACCATAAACAGGCACATACAACTCACTCCTGAAACACACTGAAACGAGTTGGTGCTGCCTCACATAACAACCTCGGGGGCAGACATACACCTTCGAGTTGCATAAAGTATCTCGACTTGATTGTGGGCACTTCTCTCAACTTAATGCACATCTTCAGGAAATGTCCCTCAATCAGATTACAACTTCTTGAGTGCCCCTTCAAGTTTTAACGAAATCCTTACAGTCCATCTTTTTGCTGCACAAACATCTTTAGCAACAAAAATAAAGGGAAAACTTGGGGTACCTTTAAAGGTAACTCATTTAAAGTCATGGTACAGTTTTACTTCACTGACTAACACCAGAAGTGTGCCAAGAATAGTGTTTTGTTTTCAAGGAATCCAGTAGATGCTTCATCCTCTGGGCACACTTTGTGTCACCTCTGCCGGTCTATTGTGAGATGTTTCCTGCATCGACCTCCTATGTTTTAATCGGAAAATAAAAACACTGTGAGAGAAACCTCAAACGAGAAAAACTTTCTACGCAACTACAGGCAGCTTTCAGCATCTTCCCGTCAGTCCGCCAGTCTCAGTGGGATGAATAAAATCATTGACCTTGCTTGTGCTGCAGGTCAACAGCGGACTGCAAGTTCCTAATAATAAGCGATGAGGTTATTGATATAAGCTACATAAACTAGCCAGCCAACTTTTTTTAACATCAGACCTACGAAAAATTAGTCCTACTTGAAAATAAACTGTCTTCGCTCGTAGTTTTGTACAAAATAGGGCTGATCTGCTGCCTTCAAACACCCGCTGCAGTCTTAGTCTCTGTAACGGGGCTCGGCTCCGGTCATGTCCGTCCCATCACACTTTCTTCCGGACGCTGAACGCCACCGAGTTCCCGCAGAGCAGCCGGTCCCGCTCCCGCACCTCCTCCTGCAGCTTGGCCTCCGCCACCCGCAGCTGGCGGATGGTCGCCTTCATCTCCTTCATCTTCACCTCCATCAGCGCGATGATGTCCCGCTGCTCGTTCAGCTTCCGCAGCAGCTCTGCCGACGTGGTGCCGGTGGTCAGAGAGTACGAGTGGTCAAGCGGGCTGCTGGTCACGCTGACGTACTGCACGGCCGCCTGGTGCGCGGGTGTCTCCCCCGGGGAGTCCTCGGCTGTCAGCTCGTCCGCGCTGCCGAGCGGCGCGGAGTAACACGTCCCCTCCGCCGGGGCGGGCAGCCGCGCCGTGCCCAGGTACTCCCCGTTCTGCCCGATCTGCACCACCGTGATGCTGTCGTCGCTCGCCTCGCCCCCCGCCGTGCCCTCGGCGCCCTCCGCCGTGCTGCCCAGGACGCTGGTGAGGACGATGCCCGAGGCGGCGGCGGCGGCGGCGGGAGCAGCAGCGGCGGCGGCGGCGGACACCTTCCTGCCTCTGCCCCGCCGACTCCTGCGCTCATTGACGCCCCGCAGCGGGAACAGCGACGGCACCCGGATGCTGTAGGTCTTCCTGCCGCCGGCGAAGTGCACGCTGCAGACGCGGTGTCCCGTGGTGGGCTGGAAGGTGCTGAAGCAGCCGCTGACGCCGGCCCGGGAGATGTTCCTGAGCCACAGCTCCCGCAGCGTGCTGTCTTTGGGAAACGTGTAGAAGCGCAGGTCCCGGTCCCGGTGCGAGTTGTTGTAGCAGCCGGGGACACAGCAGGTGAACCCGGGCATGGTGGCTGCGCCGCGGGGCCGCACGCACGCCGCTCGGGTCAACTTTGCCTGGTTTTATTTGAGTTTCTTTATTCTGCGCGTTGTTATGAGCCTCGGTGGCCTGCAGGCGGAACTACACGTCCCACAACGCTAACGACTTCCTGTTTATTTTTCACCAAAAGTGAGCCGCTCTTCTTCGTGGGCCGACCCGGTCCGCCCGATGCCACCGAGACTCAACACGCAAGGAGCTCCAACCTCTGCTGAAGACGAGGCTGAGGTTTAATTTTAAATGTCTTGTTTTGTTCTTCGCGGTGTTATCAAGCAAACCGTCCTCCATTGAGAACTAAAAGTCCCAGAATTCCTTGCGCATAATGCCCGGGCCTGTCATTGCTGTAGCGCCCCCGCCGATCAGAGAGTGGTACTGCAGCTCCAAAGTTTGTTCAAATGTTTGTTTACTCATTTATGATATAACAACAGAAAACAATGTAGAAATATGTAGAAGAACAATAACTCATAAACACAGTATCATTGTTATTATTATTTTATTATTGTTAGTCCCCTAAAATATTTATTGCTGACTTAATACAGACAACCCTAAGTGTAATTACATTAACATATGTTGTTATAGCTGATGGTGTCATATTACTCTTCTATATACTGTACTTTGCAGCTAATAATCACACCACACAATTTCGCTGCACTGCCTTTGGTCAATCAGTTTGTAATCTGTAAAAACCACAAATGAGCAGAAGAGGCTTCCTGACGCTATGAGGAGCTCTTTCAAAACCCAGCCTTTACTCACTGACTTTGTATTACATGTTACAGTCCTCATGACTTTAACATACATCTGTGTGTATCTTTGTAGCATTTGAATTGTATAAGGTCCCTTTAAAATAAATTTAATTTAGACAAATAATTAATAAACAATGTCTCTTTGCTTGAAACATTATGGTACTATTAGATTTGAGTTTATTCCATGTTCCACTCTGCTCTCATTTTTATGTTACATACTTTAAATTATGTATTGATTTACTTTTTCTCTATTTATCTCATCTCGCTTCTTGCTATTTTTATTTTTGATACTATTATCATTGTTGTTATTTATGTATAATTCTTAATATAATAAAACTGCTTGATGTGAGGCTTTGCACATCAGAGGTGTTTTCAATTACACTGGCTGATCAAAGCTCCAGCCAGGTTAAAGTTGGATGAAACTATCCTGGGAATTACCTGATGTAACCAAGCTGTGTGCTGTATACTAATGAGTTTGGGGAAAAGGTCAAATTAGGCAACATCTGTGAATGCAGCGGATGTGTGAGTGTGCTGTTTTCCTTTACCATACTACACTGGTAGCAAAGCACGCAGGCTGAAAACATTTTACATGTTATATTTCTTTTGTTTCATGTCATGCATCCGTGTGACAGAATTTTAACAGACAAATATTTTAAACTTGTTTCATTTGAATCCAGTCCAGTCATTAGCATCTGTTTCCTTTAACTGCTTTGTGAATGTCACCATCTGAAACAGCACATTGCACAGCCACCTTGTCTGCATGTGGTAGTAACCTCGAACAGCCACCTGATGGCCCTCTAGACTCCTTTTGTGTGATTCAGCCTGTGGCAGCAGCAACAGGGACCAAACAGTGACTTCTCCCTGTGGAGGATGTGCTGGTTTGGATGTCAGATCTCTCATGCTCTGTCATCTTTTCTACCATTAATCCATTACTCCATCTGTCAGAAACATCGGACTTTACTTCACTTGTAAAGCACTCTTCTGATAACAAACAAACACTAGCAAACATATTTGTAATTTAAAAGGAAGACTACATTTGGATCACTGACACATCCTTTCAAATGTGTAAAGCTGTAAGTCTGGTAGATCTGCTTTTTACGCTACAGAAAACTTTAAAAAGCCCATTCAGTTTTAAGCTTTATATTGTTAACAACTTTCAGCAACCTGTTTTCAGGTGTGGGGATGTTTTCTGGTCCAGGAGAACAGGCGAGTCTACAGAGCAACATGTTTTGTAGTGTTACTTTCACTTCAGTAAACAGTTAAAACTTGCCTTGGAGACATGTTTTAATTGGTATCCAGTTCCCTGCTTCTCGTGAACATCCCCAGTGTTGATAATTGAACCACACGACACTTCAATTAGTATTCACTGAGGTGAGGGAATGGAAAGCCGGAAAAGTCCGCCAGTGCCAACAGCAGCACGACATGCACGAAGCATACACACTAACAGGTTTTTGACTAATCATTTTTCTAATGCTTGGTAAACATATGAGAAGTATGTCAGTCTACCAAGAAATAAAAACAATATGGCAACATAATTTATTATAAATATACTTAAAAACTCTAAATCTGTGGCCAGTAATGGGCTTGTTTATTAGTGGCAAAGATGTTCACTAAGAAGCACCACAGTTAAATCTCTGTGGGTCACGGTGCCAAAACGGAACAAAGTCACCCAGTGCCAGACTCAGCCTGCCTGAGGGGGAAAAAATAGAAGGGCACCAGCTGCATGTGTTGGGGCATCAGCACGCAGAAAGTTGAGATGCATTTACAATGAAATAGTTCAAGTTAAAGATTTCACACATACAAGCAATTAGAAAGGCAGGCAGGCAGGATAGATAGATAGATAGATAGATAGATAGATAGATAGATAGATAGATAGATAGATAGATAGATAGATAGATAGA
>JBAJHX010000001.1:23628645-23671151 GCA_037176925.1 Amniataba percoides
ATAGATAGATAGATAGATAGATAGATAGATAGATAGATAGATAGATAGATAGATAGATAGATAGATAGATAGATTTACTTTTAAAGGTATGCTAATCAAAATAATTTAGTTAAATTTACAATTTTAAGAGTCTGCATGTTCATTTTAAGCCTGTTAATTCTTGAAGAATTATTTTATTTTTTATTTGCATATGTACATTTGTCAAATCAACATTAATGAACTTACTATCATGTAAAATCAAATGTAGATATTTACCCTGGAAACCCCTCTAAACAAGATGAATGCTAAAGGTATTATTTAGAAGCACAGACAGTCTGTTGACAAGAACTCATGCCTTACTTTAACCTTGAGGTGGGAGTAACCAGAGTGTGACTGCTGGAGCTGCTGAGCCTCTGAGCCAACAAGCAGGCTGAAACATGTGGCGAGGTGACGGCACAGTCTTGTCTGAGGAGATGTTTATATCACTTATTCCCCAAATTTGGTTTTTGATCTCTAAAAATGCATCAAGACAAGGGGGAGAAACTGAAAGACAGCAGGTCTGGATGATGTCAAGGCGCTATAAAAGAGTGTGTGTAGGATTATACAGTACATTTAAACCAGACTTTAACCCTAGCAGGTGGACCCCATAATACTTTTAAAAAGTCTTTTTAAAATACTCTAACCTACATAAATAAATAAAATAAAACTGTTTGTATCCAGTTAATTTTAAACAGACAATGTAAACAGTGTACAGACTAACACAGTGAATCATGGGAAAACACAGTCTTGCTCCTGTATGACATTAATCAGTAAAGTTAGTCAAAATTAGTTTTTATAAACCTACATTTTATGAGAAAAACTGCATTTTTATAAGGACACCTTTACTTGTGTGTGGTGTTTAAATGCGTAGAGCGGAAGCCCGCTGAGGTAGCCGCGTCCCCCTCAGTGGATCCGCCGCCGGTGACCCATCTCCTGCCTCGGTTAGTGTCTCCCATCCTCCCACAGTGAAGTTACCATTAGCAACTGACGGAGCAGCTTCAACACAGTAGGTGTTTCACATTACATCTCATTATGGGCTGTTTTAGCACCGAGAGTTAAAGACTGTCAGGTGGAGTAACTTTAGGTATTAACTCTGTAAAGCAGCTTCGTTCATCGGAAGATTTTTTTCGTACTCTTTGCGGCTTTCTGGTCGGCTAGCTGAACGTGTTAGCTTTTTACTAGCTAGATGTGTGAGCCTTAGCTGCCATAGCATGTTGGGCCTTTGTTAGTGAGCCCAGTTTACTCTATTTACAAGTTTGTTGCACAGTAAAGGACATATGGTCAGTGTACGATTAATGTCGATGTCGACTGTGTCGTGTTACGGCTTGGCTATGTGACCAGCAGCAACACAGCTAGCTGGGTTACTTTACAGAGGTGTGTGTGTGTGTGTGTGTGTGGAGGGAGAGTTTGAGGCTGTCAGTTTTCTGTGTCTAAGTGTGTGTTTGTGTGTGTGTGGAGAGAGAGAGAGAGAGCGCTGAGGTGATGCAGGGTGAGGAAACATGGCTTATTTTTCATAGGCTGTATACCACACACACACACACACACACCCTCTCAACTCTTGCAGCTCCTGACAGACAGTTCAGTAATAATGTTATAGAAAGTAAAACCATTTATTTCGCATTTGCATAACCTTGTTGTTGGAGCTCAGCTGAAGAAAGAGCAGCTCATCACACCCTCCTTAAAAACCAGATAGTGCGAGTCCATCAGTCTTACAACAGCCTGTGCTAATAGTAAGACTGAGAAATCACTCAGGGTAAGTGAAGAACAGGGAGGGCCTCAGGTGAGCTGTGCTCCACACTATTCATATTTAAATCACTAAACTAGCAGCACTCATTCAGGGATGAACCTTATTTAATGTTATTAGATATATGTTGATACTTTCAGTGGCTCTGTGTGCGAGGTTTTGTATGTAAGCAGCACCAAATAAACCTGGATAAGGTCAAACACACACAGAGGTAGAGATGACATTGATTTTTCACTGGGTGTGGAGCATCTGAGGAATGGCATGTTAGCTATGTAGCAGGACACAATGTGAAGTAGCTGTCAGAGACTGCTGATAGGAAGAACTGGTCTGGACCTCCCATCGGACCCGTTCGACCTGTTTGTTGGTACAGTCATTAAACTTGGGAGATAGATCGATGATAAAGATATTGTGCTGTGCATTGCTGTCTGTGGTTTTGGTTACCACAACATTGTTAAATTATCTTTAATGTTAAATGTCTTAAAGTTTGGTCTTGAGTCGTGTATTCGATTTAACTGTGCCTGCTGAATGAACAGTGAGTGCTTCTATATGCGTGGTCATTACTGCTCACCTGAGGTTAAACAACATAAAATAAATGTGTGGTGTTTGACTTAGTCGGTGTCTTACTGCATCATTAATCTGTTCTTTTATTTTCACAGATACTGCAGGCTCTCCTTCATTTCCAGAAGCCGTGAAGGCCTCGACAGACAAGCGAATCATTGGCCGTTGAGATGTGTGTGAGGCTGGCGATGATTAACACGTAAGTTCGCAGTGAGTGGCACTGTCATGTTGCCGGGCGTCGGTGTGTTTGGCACGGGGAGCACAGCCCGAGTGCTGGTCCCGTTGCTGAAAGCTGAGGGCTTTGAGGTTCATGCTCTCTGGGGGCGAAGTGAAGAGGAAGCGTGCTGCTTGGCAAAGGAACTCGGCATCCCGTTTCACACCAGCCGATCTGATGACGTCCTGCTGCACCAAGATGTTGACCTGGTTTGCATCTATATTCCACCGTCCATGACAAGGCAGATTGCTGTCAAAGCACTGGGTAAGAGACCATAAACACACGCACATGCGCTAAAATGCAAATTCTTATTTTGTCCAGGCTGTCTTGTTGAAAAGCCGTGGCCATATTTAACCTTTTATAATGTACAACATGCAGTCACTCCATCTGAAGCTATAAAACAAACAGCATTGTTATTACAATGATTATACTCAAATAAGCCCAGTTTTCTTCCTTAAAAAACAGGTGCAGGTCCTCTTGCACTGTATTTGCATGTTGCTCATGTGACTTGACCCAGCAGGGCGTGGCAGGTCGACTGAGGAGCGGATGTGAACATTTTGACTGTAATGACAGTAGAAGATGCGTGCTGTCAAAATGTCCACATTCTTCTGTAAATTGTTCCTCTGGGTTTATCCTCGAGATGTGATTAATGGCTAATCGTAGCCATGACCACAGGGAACATAGTAATTTGAGGAGAAAGAAAACCCTAAAACAAAGTTTACAGGCAAAAACGTGAAATTCCCCACATCTCATATTTTAAGCAACACAGAGAGGCAGATGTAGTAAACACATCGTCCTATCAGAGGAGATCTATAAAATTAAGTTACTGTATCTGATGGAATTCCTGAGTGTTGACCTCAGCTTCCTGTTTTAGTTGCAACTTCCTGAGTGTGTCCCCCACCACAGGACTAATCCACAGCATTACTTCCAAAGGGTCTAAAAAGGCTCTCCTCCCATATGTAAAAAAACTACACATGCCCTGTGTGCTATCACATGTAGGACGTTTGTTTATTCATACTAAACCCCACAGACTGGGCAGTAACACCATCTAAGGCGATCCAGGCAGTCCAGTCGAGCTCTGAGAGACCACCCTACACCCTTAACTCATGTTTAATGTAGGTAAATAGAGATAAATAAAGATCACTGAATCAACTTTAGAGAACTCAATGAACTTTATGGTTAATCATCACTCCTTATGCTGGAGACTATACGTTAGTTTGTAATGCTGTTGAATTACATTTTGGTATACTGACAGGTGTTTCTACAATTTCAGCTACTCTCATTGATGCAAAGGGAGCTGAAGTGTATGTAAAAGAAATTTAATTAAGTAATTAAAGGCATATTAAGAACAATGATGAGTGAATATGAGGCTCACCACCCTCACCTGCACCTGCAACATAAAATAATAATATGAATGATTTAAAGAAGGAAATCAACTTGTGTGCTTTGACCTCAGAGATCAGTTCAGCTTTATCTGACAGTGACCGTTTCCCGCGCTCTCTGCAGGTATAGGTAAGAATGTCGTGTGTGAGAAAGCTGCAACTGCTGTGGATTCATTCAAGATGGTGACCGCTGCCAGATACTACCCCCAGCTGCTCAGCATTATGGGCAACACCCTGCGCTTCCTGCCGGCTTTTGTTGCAATGCACCAGCTGCTGGTGGAGGGCTACGTTGGTGAAGTGCAGGTGTGCGATGTGCGGGTCTACGGCCCCAGCCTCCTGGATCAGTCTTACGGCTGGACGTGTGAGGAGCTGATGGGCGGAGGCGGCCTGCACACCGTCGGCTCGGCCATCATTGACCTTTTAAGTTACCTAACCGGCGCACGTGCCAATCGTGTTCACGGCTTACTGCGGACCTTTGTACAACAGAACGGTCTGATCCGAGGCATCCGGCGTGTCACCAGTGATGATTTTTGTTTCTTCCAAATGTTGATGGGTGGGACCGGGTCCAGCTCCGGTGGCGTGTGCTGCACTGTGACCCTGAACTTCAACATGCCGGGGTCATTTGTGCATGAGGTTATGGTAGTGGGGTCCACCGGAAGACTGATCGCCAGGGGGACAGAGCTGTACGGTCAGCGCAATGGGAGTAAAGCTGAGGAGTTGTTACTAGGTGACAGTGGGTGGGTGGGACCTGAGGTGAAAGACATGCCCCTGCCTCACCTGAGGGGGCTGAGCTCCATGGTAAAGGCACTGAGACAGTCTTTTCAGGCTCACGAGGAACGCAGGTCGTGGGCTCGAGGACCGGTTGCCATGGCACCAACATTTGAGGACGGCCTGTACGTGCAGACAGTGGTCGAGGCGGTGAAGCGGTCCAGCTGTAGTGGAGAATGGGAGTGTGTCGAGATCATGAGCCAGGAGCCAGATCCGAATCACAACCTGTGCGAGGCCCTGCAGAGAAATAAGAACTAAATCTATTTATAAACCCAGTGCAACTACTACATGTGTCAGTCTGACAAAACTGGGCTCTGAATGTGTGTCCTTTAACTTGGCTGCAGAGGCAGTTTACATTACCCATGACTACTTTTTGCTTTTTCATGTTTTGGAAAAAAAACATTACTGTGTTGTGGATGTTTGAGTCCTCTCAGTCATGATTTGTTTGTACACTACATTTTTTTAACCTCGGCTCCATTATTCTGATTCTCAACAGAAAGTAACAGAGAAAGTAGCTGTGTATTTAGTTTAAGTGTGTCAAACTCTAGCTGTGCCATGTTGACATGTTTATCACCCGCACCCTGCCAAAAAAAAGACACTGCCTTTATTCTCTCTGAAGCTTGAAGTCATGACTGCTAAATAATGTTTATATTTGTCACCTGTCAGTGAGGCACCACACCTCTGTCAAATATTGGCCAAGAGCAGAATCAGATCAATCTTTCAGTGGATGTTTAAACGCTGCATTTATCTTTACTTTAGGGAGCCTGACTGGATAAATTTCTGCATTGTAATGCAGGTAAATGTGTTTTCCCTGTAGACAGATCAAACAGGTATGTACTTTATCCCTGATTCTGCTCTTTTAGCAGTTTTCTGCAAAAGATCATCATCAGATCATCACTAGATTATGATACATCAATAAATGGATGATGAGGAGTCAGAATGATTAGTTGTTTGAGTCATGACCGATTGTTGAGAATCACAGTTTTTCTACTTTAGTCCTGGTCTAATTTACTTTCTACTTTGCACAGTTTGTCCAAATTTAGTCATTTGGCTCAGGTTAAAAACTAACTGTAAGTTTACAGTCCTACAGAAAACAGTTTAATCTCTACTGTACATTTAGACATTGATATATTTTGGTGTTTGTTTACACTCAACACCACTCGCACCTTATTCTGAAAGTGTTTATGATGATTTGACTTTTACTGTGTGTACCAAGCTGACTGGCACAGTTCAAATGAGCCTCCACTGGAGTCCAACCTCTGTTTAAAAAAACTAAACAAAACAATCAGAATGAGAATAATGGAGCTGTGCCAAATGATAATATGTAATAAGTAAACATTTAAAAAGTGTAAAAGATTGAGGGGCTTGTAGGTTTTTATGTCTTTATTTATGACATGTCGTGGCATACATAAGATACCAGGGATTGAGTAAAATAAGCTATGTAGGAAACAGTAATAAGAAGTCTAATTTGTAGCAGTGCCCCTCAAAATACCTAATTGTTAAGTCTTGTTTTTGAGTATCATTGGCGCCCTGTAGGCCAGAAAAGTGTAAGAAGTTTGTAGTTTCTTTCTTCACAGACAGATGATGAGCTATTATGCATGACTGTTACGATGGATTTCAGCACAGACACATGGTGGGGAAAAATACGCAAACCTAAATCTAAACTGATAACCTGCAGCATCATCCGTATGCTCGGTATGTTCAGGCTTCAATTTATAAAGATTTACTACTAACTTTGTTTGTAGAAAATAAGTAGGGAGGATGTTTGATAGCTGTCTTCTGCAGTTTCTGTGACAACCTGTCAACAATGTTAGTCCATTTAACTACTGAAAGACTGTATGAAGAAGGAAACTGCCACCAGCCATGTGTCAGACTTACACATTAAATCTTAAATTAGCTAAATGACAGATTAGCAACCTTTTTATAGTTAAAGCTGATAGAGTTTTTACAAAGCCTCGAAGGGGATTTGACAGTTAAATGAGTTTAAAATGTGTGTAAAAGGTTTGTTTACTTGTGATAACCGGTGAAGTAATTTTATATGTTTCCACAAGATTTGCAATCTATGCATTTCAAGTTATTATAGATGTTCAAATCCAGAGGGAAGGGCCACCATCCACCCCCTCACACAATTCATCCTGAAACTTACTGTTCTTTTTCATTGAGTAGAACCACTGGATTTAACGTGCGCAGGAGTTTAAATGTGTGTGCCTCTCTTAACGTGCTCAGACCTACAGAAGGAGGCGTTCAACAGTATGCCGTTGTTGTAGTCACTCACTGCGTCTCAGTACTGCTGAATATTATCAGGCTTTGCCGCTCCTGATGCTGAGACAGAAGCAGTGCACTGGTTTGAGTTGATTGGTCTGTTCCCTTCTTATTGTACCTCACGCTTTCCCAACAGTGCTTTACAAAAACAACACACTAAGTTTACATTAAGTGTCTTTATAAAACATCACCTTAACCTGCAGAATGTTCCATAACCCAACACCGCCATTAGAATACATTCCAAGCCAGTTTTTACTCTCTTATTAACAGTTGTTTTTGGGTTTCTTTTGCACTGATAACTGATTAAAATGCCACATATTTAATATGCAGTGTGATGCTTGTGCCAGCCAGCTCACTGCTCAAATGAATATAACATTTGTCTGTATAAGGAAGTCTCGTTGTATTTATTTATGTCTTGGTGTGGGGAAAGTTTCCCATCGTTTATTCTGTTCAGCGTTTGTGTTTCCAGCCTGTGAATTTCTGTTTAAAGCTGTAATATTTATCTTGTTTAGATTTAGCATTATTTTTAATTGATAATGTGGCTTTTTGAGCACAATGTGTCGCATTCAATTGGGGAAACCATACTGTTTGTCTGCTTAACAGACATTTCCTTTAATAAATACAGTTGTATTCATTTTGTGTCTTCCTTTACTTGCCGGTTACGTGTTTGTATATTAAACCAAAAGAAAACAGATATCAGCATCAGTTCTTTCCTGAGCTGAACACTAAATAGTATACGCAACAACAAAACCCAGTATCTTGTAAATCAAACATTTCTACTGGCTCAGTTGGGCCAGTGTTAAAGACTGAGCTAACAGTGTGCTAATCTTTACCTTCAGTCAGACTGGATATAAAATATCTGCATGATGCAACATGTTACATTAAGTCCCCTCCCTCATCTCCATAGAGCCGCCATTTCTCCATGGACGCATGATGCTGCTGTGGAGTTTACTAGTCTTCTGTCTGCAAATTAATTTTTATGCTGTAGATCTCAGCTGGGCCTGTTTTCAGAACGCAGAGCAATGTTTGTGTGTACTCACCAATATAAAGGGGAATGACAAAACAATAGAAACACCTGTCAGTATAATGCACTACAGTAGCTCTTATCATTTAAAACATTAATAGGATGCTTGATATTTTGATACAGTAGAGAGTGTAAACCTTGTTTTTCAAGCACAACCATAAATACAGACCCAAAAAATCTGTAGAACGCTACATGTAAAAAAAACAAATTGAAAAATAAGTGTCTGATGACAGAAAAATGATATGGATATATTTAGTTAATTACTCTACAAGAAACTCACTTTGCTTTGGTTGGGCACAGGAAATGTTAAATACTGTGATAATTTTATCAATATCAATTTAATAATCAACATATTTTATTCTAAGTGAGTAAGATAATTAACTTTTTATAACATTGTCTGTCACTTTGGTTATAATTGTGTCATCATACAAGAAATGTAATTATTTAGTCAAATGAAGCAAGAGATGTATGATACATCATATTTCATGTGCTGTATGTAAATGGTCCCATTCTTCAGGTTTTACTAATTTAAAAGTTGTCAAACTTCAGATCTATATATAAAATATATGTAGAGAGTTTATATTTTGTTTATACACACACAGACACACATATATGTATGTATATACACGTGTGTGTGTTGTTTTCTGTTGTTTGTTACTGATTATTTGTATTAGTTTAATCTTAGAAAACTAAAGTTAAAAAAAAAAAAAACTAAAACGGCTGTTAGGCCAACCCGGATATGACGTCAGTAGCAGCCGTGCATTGTGGGTCCTGGTGTAGCAAACAGCAAACTGCAGGCTGCAGGTAAACAGTTAGCTCGGAAACTTGAGGCAGAGGAAAGCAGTCTCTTGGCTGTGAGTGAGCGGCCCTGATGCGGAGCAGTCCGGGCCCGAGAGCAGCCATGGTCCGCAGGAAGAGCGTGGTGTGGGGCTTCTTCAAGACGGTGGACCCGGAGTCGGTGCAGTGTTTGCTCTGCGGGGGCTACATGGTCAGGCAGGGCCACAGCACCGCCAACATGCTCAGACACCTGCGGGTCAAACATCCCACCGAGGTGCCCGAAACCTCCTCCAGCAGCAGTCAACAGGACCTGGAGGCCGACGGCCAGCAGGTGTGCTCAGGTGAGGTCACTCAGTCACCTGGAAGAAGTAATGAGACACTGCGGCCATCGTTCATGTTTACATGTACAGCTGTGACTATTCTGCATCAGCATCTCCACATAAACGTGACAGCAGTGTGTTTGTTAAAGCACGGTGCACCTCCTGCATTGTTGTTGCTGTGTAATTGGATGTGTGTTCATAATGATGGTAAGTTGGACTGAAATGTTTTATTAAATGTTGAGCCAGAGTGGATGAATAGAAAGAAGAAGAAGGAAACCTTTGTATTGGTCCCACAATGGGGAAGTTTATGTAGTCTACATGAGAGTCTAACTGCTTTAGGTCACATCTGTAATAATGAGAGTCAGCTTTTTTTTGGAAGAAAAACAAGAAGTACATTTGTAGACGGTAAGACAACAGTATAGTGGCCCAGAGTGAAAAGGGAAATAATTATGATGTTTCTGATTACTTGAAGAAGATGGATACGACTGCATATACAGTTTGTGCATAGATTTGTTTTGAGTGATGATATTTACGTGATAAAAACTGTGTATTGTAATTTACAGGCCCAATGGATGCTTGTGTTTCAGGGTTCTTTCACAGGGATCGTTTCTGATACTCTGTGACTGAATCCAGTAAAACAACAGTGCTGTAGTAATTATTTGATTAATTCAGTAATTGACTAGCAGAAAATTAACATCCAGCAAGTCTGGCAAAACAAATCATCTGAAGGTATCACTTTGGCCTCTAGACATTTTTCTGACATTTCAAACACTGAACAATAAATCACTTCCTTTAGAAAAAGCATATCAACATATCAATAATACACTGTGAGTTGTAACCATGATTCTAACTTTGTTTTCCTCTTATTTAGTGGAGCTAATGCTGGAGGACAAATACTCTGACACCCTGACCTCAGCGAGTGAAGGTGGTAATAATTCTACTATTAATGGCGCCCTGGAAACTGCAGGCCCAGCAGAAGAAATAACACACGAGGAAGCAGGTGATGACCGCCCTGCTAGACGTAGGCGGAGCTTGATTTGGAGACACTTTGAATGTTTGGACAGTTTGGCTGCTGCTCGTTGCCGCCTGTGCATGAAGAAGCTGCAGTGCTCTGAGGGCGGCAGCACCAGTAACCTGCACCGGCACATGTTGAAGAGACACCCGGAGGTGTTTTCTCAGCAGGTGGCCAACGGGAAGAACCCACCACAGGATAATGGTGACACACCAACATCAGACGAGACAGAGAAGATGCTGTTTTCGGGTAATGTTAATATGTCATGTTCATATTGCTTGCTTTATCATAGCTCTACAGTGGAATTTGCATTTGCAATGATCAGCTTCTGGTACATTAAATTATTCAGTTAAAGATGTTATGTTATGTGCTCCCCCATGGGCAGCATATATACCTTAGATGGTCATATATATACTTAAGTTGTGACAAACAGCTATCAGAACAGTGTTAATCTCTTAAAGTCTCCTCATGACATGACACAAATGGTTTTCACAAAATTTCTTGCAACTAATTCTCAGACAGATGTTAATCACAGGTCAAGACAGTGCGAATTCTCAAGTAGCAAACAATCTTGGTCTTCGTCTCAGTCAGTAACTTTTTTTTTTCAAAACCTCAACTTTGACAAAATTCTAACTTTATTTTCCTCTAATTTAGATGAGGTGATGCTGGAGGACAAATACTCTGACACCCTTACCTCAAGGAATGATGCTGGTATTGATTCTCCTATTGACAGCTGCATGGAAACTGCAGGTCCAGCAAAGCAAACAACCAATGAGGAGGCAGGTGATGACCGCCCTGCCAGACGTGGACGCAATAAGCGGAGCTTGATTTGGAGGCACTACGAGCACTTGGACAGTTTGGCTGCTGCTCGTTGCCGCCTGTGCATGAAGAAGCTGCAGTGCTTTGAAAGCGGCAGCACCAGTAACCTGCATCGGCACATGTTGAAGAGACACCCGGAGGTGTTTTACCAGCAGGTGGCCAATGAGAAGAACCCACCACAGGATAATGGTGACACACTGACAGCAGGTAATGTTTTACAGCTCACTGCAGTTTGTGATTAAAATGTTTTTTTTCGGTACGTAAGGCAGATGTTAAATGTTGCCTTAAAACAAACACAACACAACACAAAAATGTTTTTATATTTCGCTATGTAAAGTTGCTTTATAAGCCATGAGGAAAACAAGTTTGAAGGTCAAACATTGTCCAATTCAAACATTTAAGTTTTCTTGTGTTGTCACTTGACTTTCTTATTTTAAGAAATTTGGTATCTTAGCAACCATTAAGCACCTCATGTATGATGTAATTGCTATAAGTAAAGTAAATTAAAGTAAAGTAGTTTTTTTTTTTCATTTTTTTGTTCTGGTGTGTCCATGATTGTAATGACACTAAACGCGCTGTCTGTTCTTCTCACATATTCGCTGAAAGTTTCAAGAACATCTGAAGGAGAGAAGCGCGTGTTTAGGAAAGAGCTGCAGCTGATAGAAGCTCTGAGGAGAGCACAGAGGGAGGAGGCTCGGGCTCTGGAGCAACAGAGGGAGCTGCTCGAGAAGCTGCGCGCTGCGAATGCCAGAGAGGCATCTGCAGAGAGGGAGCAGATAGAATTGCTGAGGAAAACACAACTGGAGGAGGCTGAAGAGTTGAGTAGACAGAAAGAGGAGCTGCAGAAGGAGAAGACAGAGCTGCAGAAGAAATGGGAAGAGCTTCAGCAGGACAGAGAAGAACTTCTCTTGTTTTCCAGAGGACAGCAAGTCTCATGACCTCTATGTCACTGTCATCGCAGATTATAGGTTTTCTATATGAAGTGCTTTGGGAAAGATTCAAGCACATAATGGTGTAAAAATGTGAATGTCCCCTTTAGTAAAATATTTTGCAAACTGTTACTGCACAGTTGTCATTTTGTTTCTGAGCTATTTCCACTGCTCCTTTGCGCACTCTCGTCCTTAGATCACACTGGCATCAAATGAGCAGTGTTTAATCCAGAACAAACCTCTCCCTCCTTACCTCAGCCCACATTCACCTATAACTGTACCAGGACATTTTCAGATTTGTTAAGCAGGCTTCTGACTATTTAAGTCTACAGTACGACTTATGTTATTCTGAAGTTGAATCACTCTTAAAAAGTGGTAGTGAGGTCAGATATATCCTGAGTAAATAGAATATTGTTCCTGGGAATAGAGAGTAGAAAGGGCAAATGCTCCCATTTTTCAAATGTACAGCTGAGTCTTCATATGGTGTTCAGAAAAAAAAAACTTTTGAAGACATTTTTACACAAAAACAGAACAGTGGACTTTGTCCCTTCTTGTTTAAAGCCAGTAGTATACCTGTTCACCAAGAGGAATGCTGATTACAGCAACCAAACCAGCTTAAGTGTCCTTATGGAGTTAGATTTCTCCAGAGATGTTGACACTATTGCAGCTTGCAAGTATGTTTAGGATACCAGCAGCAGAAAGGTTTTAAATCAATATCAATTATTATATAGAAATGTGTTTATTCAGGTAGTAATACATCTAGACAAATGATTGTTAACTACATGTGTATGCCAGCTACTTTAATACCCCAGCTAATAAAACCAAATCCAAAGCTGGGGTACCGTCAGTAAACCAAAAGGGTAAATGTGAAACGGACTAATCAGATGTTACTCAAATACCGGATGAAATGAACATTTGTTTCATAATATGCACAATATTGTTTAATAATATGCATAATATGCAGTGTGAAGTGAAATGATAAGGACCTTGAATGTAGTTTTTATAGATATAATACTTCAGTTTCTATGATCATTGCATTTATGTGACAACAATCCTTAGAATATTATTTATTGCAACACCATTATTTATGTGGTGGATCAATCCAAACGACCTCTGATGGCTATGTGTTTTTTAGTGGTAAATAGAATGTACTGGCACTTTAAAATTTAAAACTGAAGTCATTTTAATGTGTAAAAGGTCTCTGTTGTCATCAGTGGAATAAACTGTTGGAGGACAAAAAACCTGCAACACATCTCTACACTGAGGGGTTTTGTTACCCAAAGGAGGACTTCTCAGGCAGTGCTTGTGTTACCATGGTAACGCCCCCACCCACCACCCACGACCACCACCACCACTGATCCAAAATAACGTGTGTGTTCACATCATATATGGCTGCAGAAAATGATAGCCGTCTTTACTACACTGACTACATTACGTTACATTACACACACTGTAAGATGAGGGGCGGCTGGAGTCACCACCTGACAGACTGTACGCAGGGCGTACGTGCTGCGTGATGACGTGTCTTCGGTGCAGAAAGATGGCTGACAGCGGACCACTGGCGGCGAAGAGATGCGACTCTGACTCTTTGTCTTCCGTGAGCATGGAGACCATCTCGGGGCTGACGGAGCTGGAGGACCTGGAGAGAGTTTACCAGCAGCTCTGCGAGGAGGAGGTGAGGGGAAACCGCCATTAAACGGCCGTTTGTTTGACGTCAACACCTGCTGGCGTCACCACGTAAACTTCCGGATAGCTCATAACACAGCTGAGGGCCAAACTCTGATCAGTTATAGCTGAATTATGATGAAACCATTAAACTAATAATTGTCTTTATATGCAAGTTAGACTAGATATACTGCTAACTATTTTCTAAAAACAGAGAAAGACGGGTTAACGTCAGCAACTGAGTTACAAACCTCACATCACCCATATCAATGAGGTGACGTGCAGGAGCTTGGCTGCAGAGTTAGATGAATATGTAAGTTTGTCTGTGACATTCATCTGTGACAGCTGACAAACAAACAGCCTGACTGAGATCTGTCACCGTCACTGTTCAGACCATCCTGTGAACCTGCTGCCAGCAAGGATGCATCTCGTGTTTAGCTGTAAATCGTCTCTTTATGAGTACATCTAGAGTCACCTTTGTTAATAAAAGATACTGCAATTCGTAAATAAACCTAGGAGTGCCACTTTTAAATGTTAATGCATGTCCTTCATCTTCCCTGATACGCCTGCTCCCACTTTGACTTTTATGTCTTCTCTTTGGCTCATTAATTATGAATATCTATTTTGAGACTCTTAAAGGCCTGATTGTTTAATATATCTAAGGAGACTCTCTCGCTCTCAGCATCACAAACACACAGTTATGCATTCAAATGGAGAAACGTGACAGCGACATTAAAGAAAAATGAAAGTCTATGGGATATTTGTGCAAGGTAAACAATAACGGTGTGCTTATATGATGGGATTTATCCATTATCTGCATCATAAAGCAAAAACCAAAGTGGAGAGTAAGTTATTGTTTTGAAATTCTGAAAAGTTTTCCATACAGAGCAAATAACATCTGCACTGAAGCTTCAAAAGCCCAGACAGAGATAAAGACTCCCATAATGGATGCACTCTCTCAAACTACTTACATACCACAGTTTCAAATAATTGACATTCTCCTCATCAGTCATCTAGATGCATCAATGATTAGTACATCTATTTTGTTCTTTGAATTATTTATTCATGTTTTGATAGTGAGTTACAAAGAATGAAAGCACTGGACAAAGAAAAACTGGTTTTCTATAGTATATTTATCAATGTTATTTAGAAAAGTTAATTTGCTCTGAACAGTATGTATACTTTATGTTTAAGTCAAAATAAATTTAATATCCTTGCTGCTCATTACATGTTTCTTGTTTTTTATCCTCTGATACAGAAAGAGGTGGAGGCTGAGCTGGACAGGCTGGTTGGGCAAGAAGGGGCCATTCACACAAAGATGCTGGCACTGCAGAGGATGGGGTACAGTTTTTGAACAGATTAGTCTACCTACAATTTATTTGAACTCCAGCTATCACCGTCTGTGTTTTTTAACTGTCTCTGTTGTCTGTAGGCCCAACCTGCAGTTGATCGGAGGTGACGCCAGCCAGCTGTCGGGCATGATCACGTTTACCTGCAGCCTGGCTGAAAATGTCAGCCGCAAAGTCAGACAGCTTGACCTGGCGAAGGTAAATAACACTCACTTGTTACACCTGCCTCTGTAAAAAATAAAAATATCAGTTGCTGCTGACAGAATATGAGAGGTTGGGATTGTAGACTGTATTACAATATTGCCCAATATAAATTACAGTAATGTTGCACTGGATCACATACACTGATCTCTTATTGTGTGTCTCACTATATTGTTGCAGACAAGGTTGTACAACGTCATCCAGCGTGCTGACGATATCCTGGATCTGAAGTTCTGCACAGACGGTGTGCAGACAGCTCTGCGTAACGAAGACTATGAGCAGGCTGCTGCCCACATCCATCGATACCTTTCTCTGGACCAGTCTGTTATTGAGCTGAGCAGGCAGGGAGAAGAAAGTACGAGGCCTCTACTTCTCTTTTAAAGTGCACTGCTCAGTTTGTTAATCCTTTCACTGCAGTCAGTGAAGACCTTTAATCTATTGCACATTTTTGACATTTCATAATAAACTGTGTTCACTAAGCAGCACACTTTCCACTAATGTACTTTCTGCTAATGAGAACATAAACCAGTTGCTAAAAATATACTTTATACATATACTTTATACATATATATGCTTGCACTGTCATGCATCTGCCAATGTATAATCTCCTCACAGGCAGTGCCGTGGATGCCAGTCTGATAATGCTACAGGAGGCAGAGCAGAAACTGAAGGTCATTGTTGCTGAGAAACTGGATGAAGCCGTTGCTGCAGTCGACCTTGCACAAGTGGAGAGGTTTTTCAAGATCTTCCCTCTGTTGGGCCTCCACCAGCAGGGCCTCGCCCGCTTTGGCCAATATCTCTGCAGTCAGGTCAGTTGTGTTTTTGGTCCGGATCATGAGTCTGGGTAGATCTGGACAGCTGAAATTATGATGTTGACATGACTTTAGATCTCTTTGTCCAGTTTTTGTTTTTGGTCAGAAATAGTAACATATATTATATGTCCCTGATTTTTCTATTTTTGCCATGCACATGTTCGCACAGCTTGCTTCCAAAGCTGAGGAGAACCTGCTCTTGGCTACAGGAGGAGACCTGGGTGAGAAGAGGGCGCCTCTGGTGTTTGCTGACACTCTGACGCTGCTGCTGGAAGGTGACTGATAGGCCCCACACTCTACTCCGTAGTGTACATTTACTTTTGTTTGCTGGGAGCTTCACTGATGTTGTCATTGTGTGTTATGTTCACAGGTATTGCTCGTGTCGTAGAGACGCATCAGCCGATAGTAGAGACATACTACGGTCCGGGCCATCTCTACACACTCATCACTCACCTGCAGCAAGAATGTGACCAACAGGCCCAGAAAATAGTTGACAAGTTCATCCAGCAGAGAGGATACCACAACAAGGTGTGCATGACATCTGTTCTGAAATGCATGACATGTTTTACTGCATCCATGTACCCACCGTGAACCTGTGTCCCTCTTGTAGTTTCAGATTGTCCAGAGCAGCATGATGAAAAGCGTCCCAGGGGAGAGGATCGAGTCCAGGTATTTGAGTTTGTCTCTGAAACATCCTCCTTTCCTCTTTGTTTGTCTGTGTGGTGTTATTATTTTCATCTTCCCTGAACAGGGAGCTGGACCCTGTGCTGACAGAAGTCACCCTGATGAACGCAAGAGCAGAGCTCTATCTGCGATTTTTACGTCGCCGCATGCTGGCTGACTTTGAAGTTGGGGATGCTCAGAGTGTCACACAAGGTAGTTTTATATCAGTGTGTTGTGGTGCAAACACAGATGCCTTTTTTTAGACATGGAGCTAAAAATCTAAAATATTAATCAGTTTGGATTTTTTTTTAACAGAGCATCTGCAGAATGTGGAGAAGCTACTGAAACACTGTTTGCTAAGCAGGACGATGCAGGAGCTGATTGGCTACTATATCCCAATGGAAGAGTACTACATGAGAGAGTCTGTTAACAAGGTAGATTACTCAGTTTTAAATAGTATTTATATTGTACAGGTATATGTATATTATATACAAGAATGTTCTACAGGTTACTCATTTGCATTTTATGTATCTGTTGCACAAATATAGATACTTTAATGTATGTGAACAGGATGTATTATATAAAATCTTAATGCAACAAAATATACACACATCCATGCAGCACAGATATTAAATAAATTGTTCTTCTAGCTGGCCACAGTGTCCATTATTCCTTAATGGTCTGTGCTTCTATAAGGAGTCTATGCATCTGTCACAAATTGCAGGATTGAAAAGTGATGAGCAAAATACCCATGCTATTATTTTTTTAAAGGTTTAATGCAAATCTGTAGTTCTATCAAGTAAGGTGATCCAAGTACATGTAAGACTAAATAACTTTTCTTTCATTAAAAATAAATTGGAATATATACATAAATTATCACTTCAGTGAATTTAGTCATCAATGTTATGGAAGTGATTTGAGTGTTAAACATTTTGGGTAATAATTTAATTTACTTGAACTTTCCTCTTCAGGCTGTTACCATGGATACATATGAAAAAGGTCAGCTGACCTCCAGCATGGTCGACGACTGTTTCTACATTGTGAAGAAGTGCATCAGCAGAGCTCTGTCCAGCTCCAGCATCGACTGCCTCTGTGCCATGATCAACCACGCTAACTCTGTGCTGGAGTCGGACTTCAGGTGCTCACTCTGTCTCTTTACACTTCATATATTCACATTTTTCTTTTCTTTATTTCGAAACGCAAAACACAAGTCTTATTCTCTCTCTCCTTCTCCACCTATCAGGGAGGTGTTGTACAATAAGCTACGGCAGGGCTTCCCAGCGACGACGCTTCAGGACATCCAGCGTGGTGTCAGCAGTGCAGTTAGTCTGATGCAGAGCAGCTTACAGCAGGGAAAGTTCAACACGCTGGGCATCGAGAGCGCCGAACATGCCAAGGCTGCATTTCTGGTAGCACACACACACACACACACACACCACACATCTCTGCCTCACTCACAGGCAGCATCTGCAAAATTGTATTCCAGACTATGCCCAATTTTTTTTCAAAGAAGCAGTAATTTAAGTGAGGAATCAAATGCATGAATAACTGCCTTTAATTTAAGGGGGCTAAGTAGCACTTTAATTTTTAAAATGGCTCTTAAGAGAAGGAAGCACTACTTTAAAAACCTTTTAACCTGTTTGTCAAAAGGTAAATTGGAATCAAGAAACACTTAAAGGGCTCATAGCGACCAGCTGGACCTTTCAGAAGTCAAAATACTCTTGTGAAGATCGTAGAGAACAGGACTGAACCTTTTTTCTTTCCATCTCAGGTGACTCTAAATAATGTTGAGGTGTGTAGTGAGAATATCACCACTTTAAAGAGGAATCTTGAGGTAAGTTTCACATCTGTATTAGCGCTCTGCATCTCTTCTAGCCATCTTGTCATTCATACTTCATCTTGTTGCCTCATTATCTTGAGAGAAATGTCCTTTTATTTATTTATCCCCCCCCTGCAGAACGACTGCTCCAAGTTGTTCAGTCAGGGCGCTGGCTCTGGAGACCAAGCTAAGATTGAAAGCTGTTTGTCCGATCTCGTCAACACGTCAACCAAGTTCAAGGATCTCTTGCAGGTTGGAGACAAACCCTTGCACTAATCTGTCATCTGAGAGTTGTGCACAACAGACTAAACATTCTTAAAGAAAAGAACATTTTAAAGAGTTTGATACTCAAGTTACTAATGTCTTATCTTAAAGAGGAGGGATGAAAACATCCTGCCCCATTTTGAATTCTTTTTTTACTGAGGTAATATGAGATGTGTGTCCATGCGTAAATGTTAATGTGAGTTAATTTGACGCAGCTGTGGTTTAAGTTTTCCTCACTGATTTGTTTTCACAGGAGGGCCTGACTGAGTTAAACACAACAGCCATAAAGCCTCAGGTCAAACCCTGGATCAGCAGCTTCCTGTCCATCTCACATAACATAGAAGAGGTGACACTTTCAGAACAGAGAACAAAAATAAATCGGAGGTCATGATAGATGTTGCTGTAACTGCTGTTGCACCCCACAGGAGGAGTTTAATGATTATGAAGCGAATGATCCCTGGGTGCAGCAGCTCATCGTTAACCTGGAGCAGCTCATGGTGGAGTTCAAGGTATCTCGACTGAGCAACCTCTCATATACATGTTTTCTTACCTACTGTGGGCTTTTTTTTTTAATTTCCCTCTGCCTCCTTCCCAGATGGCCCTTTCTCCTGTCATCTACGACACACTCACCAGCCTGATGACCAGCTTGGTATCTATTGAAATGGAGAAGACTGTCCTCAAGTGCTCATTCAGCAGGGTGAGGAGCTGGGCTCAGCCACAAGGTGGCACCGAGCACCCTGCGCATCACGTCACATCACATCACAGACACGCATGTGGTGAAAAGCCTCAAGCAATGATTTATTAATGATTCCAGAAAGGCCTGCAGGAGAGGGTGCTTCCTCTTGGCACGATAGCATCTTCCTATTTTGAGCTGCGTGTTCACAGCTGGCCTCTAAATAAATGCTTTGTGCAGTGTTGTCTGTTCACCGTTTCTGATGTTTCTGTTGTAGCTCGGTGGGCTGCAGTTCGATAAAGAGCTCCGGTCTCTTGTGGCGTACCTCACCACTGTGACCACCTGGACCATCAGGGACAAATTTGCCCGTCTCACCCAAATGGCCACCATCCTCAACCTGGAGCGGGTAATTTCGATCATTTTACAAACATAAACACTGAATACACATCATAAGAAAATATAATTTTATACATTCTCATCATAATATGTATGGTTACTATTATACTCATGTATAATTCTGAGATACTACCTGTAAATATTAAAATTTTACAAACTGAACATATCATAATTTAATAAAAATATTATGTATTTTTATAAAATAACTTCTATCTGATAGTTGAATAGTTGAATTAGCTCCATCTTGACAATCTACAACAGTAAAATAGGGCACCCAGGAGATTTTAGGGTGTATAAATGCCAGCCATCAACACTGCCCGCTTTAGAACCGCTCAAAAAATAAATAAATTACTACATTAAAATGCTGATTACACATTAATGCATTAATAATTGCAATCCCAGTTATATAACATATCACAGTATGACACTCGTAGTTGCAGTTTTCTGCAAAGAGCTACTTTTAATTTACTTTTTTTAGAATCTAAATACACTTTTTTCTGCTGCAGGTAACTGAGATATTGGATTACTGGGGCCCAAACTCGGGCCCCCTAACATGGCGGCTGACCCCGGCGGAGGTGCGCCAGGTCCTGGCACTGCGCATTGACTTCAGAAGTGAAGACATCAAGAGGCTGCGACTGTAACTGAGGAGCCAGTGCGATGGTTACCAGCGATCTCCGTGCAGCACCCACCGTCTGATGCTTTTCACTAAAGAGCTCTGCACAATCCAGGTTTTAATCCATGCTTCTGTAAATGGATGTGGGCAAATGGCTGGGGATTTCTTTTTATCAGAAACAAAAGTGCTCGTCGCTCATCCTGGAGATTTCAGTCGGGTTGTCAGACTTCTGCTCCACAGCCGGCTGATGTCACTTTGTGTCAGAGTCACAGCTCAGCTTTTAGGAGCACGCTTTGTGGTCACAGAGATGGTGAACTCCTTGAAAATGAATGATCTGTAAAATATGAACGTGTTCTCTTTAATGTGTAATTAAAAAGTGTAAAAGTGTCCTGCTGGGAGTTCCAACCTTTCAACCTGTAACTGGCTCTGAGTAACGAGGACACACTGGGACTGAGAAGAGGAGCTGTGCGGCTGTCGCTGAAACAGAGCAGTAATGAACATCATACCCATTAAACTGACAGAAGCAGGTCAGACAGCTGATCCAGCCTAGTCATTCAATATATGAATAGCTCCTTGTCTGTGATGATGGAACACTTTTAACCTAATAAATTGAGAGCCGCTGTGTAGCGCCTCTGATCCCTGCCATCCGCCACATTTCACGAAGTGCTGCCCTACTGCCATGCAAGACCTGCTCCCAATCTTTTATACACATTTCTGACACTAAATACAAAGCTGTGTTCACCAGGCAACGAGGCATTAAAAAGTCGCCCATTCTCATAATGTTCAGCCTAATTTCCTGGTCTAACCTTAATTTTCTGCACCGATTAAAGCAGGTCAGCGTGTGTTAAAACTTCTGCCAAGAGGATGGCGTTTTGCGCGGCGTGTTGTCGACCCCCGTACCTCCTTCTGTGGAATCAAACTCAGACCAGACAAATGCAGGAATAGTTAGGAAAAGTGTGGCTTTAATGTAAACACAACATTCGATTGGCTCAGCACAAACATTCCACATGAGAGCAACCAATAAACTACCAAATAGGATGGGGTGCAGCACAAAAACATTCACAGTAAAAAAAAAAATCTGGTATAATCATAATATATATACAGTACGGTGCTTTTTAAGGTGAAAATGGAGATAGGATATGGGGACTGATATGTGATAGATAAGAGTATACAGGAAGGGGGGGGATGAAATTCTGGGTGCACAGGTGAAAATGGAGAGCTGTAGTTTTTCTCTGTGAAAAGAGAAACGTGACAGACAGGGAGCAAGGGAGAGGGTGGGTAGGAGGAGAGGGGATAATGGTTCCCTGTTTACTGATGAGGGGAGAAGAGGGCTGAAAGTACCCCAACTCCCCAGACAGAGGCTGCCTCAAATGATATTGTTCTCCTCGTGCAGTCGTCTATTTCTACACAGATTTCACATCAAAGGGTAAAGCACCACACAGAGAACAAGATGCCATTGGAGGGCTGCTTTCCACCCTCTGAACCGTGGATAGGTGTCAGTGTACCCCAGTTTTTTTTTTGTTGTTTTTTTGTCTTTTAATGTCAGGAAATAAATATGTGGCACGGGATTTCAGGAGGTAGGAGGAGGCATGTAGGGCATGAGGCTTAAATAAATAAATCGTTCGATGATAATAAAATGTTATATCTTAACTTAAATAATATTAGTTGATAGTATGAACACAAACTATGCTTTCTGATCCTAATCCCCTATCTGTCAGATGGTTGGCACCGATATGACGTGTTTGTTTGTTATTTATTTATTTTTTAAGATATCATTGGCTGATAGGCTTTTCCTCACGCTACAGGAGGCCAATGGCAGCCGCTCTGAACAGAAGAATCCCCTCTTTCATTATGCTTTAAAAAGGAGAAGAGAAAACAGAGAGTGGAACAGACCTGCAGGGCGACTCAGTCATGTGTGGATCTGAAGGAGAGGGGGAGCTTTGTCCCTTCTCAAAGTTAAAATAGCCTCCTTCCCAACCATGACCCTCAGCCACGAGTACAGCACCTCCCCAACAACATCGTCATCTCCACCTTCGTGCACACAGCAGCTCTTCAAACGGAGCACAACAGGCTATATTCAGTGCAGATATGAACGCCTCGAGTCTTGCGCATGTAAATGTCACATTAAGAATGGGACGGTACGCCACACAGGGGTTAAAAATGACATTGCGCACTCTTTGCGTTGCATTTCTGGGCCGAGTTTAGCGAAAGGAAGAAAAAAAAAGAACCGGAAAAAAAAAACAAGGCTCCAGCTGAATATAACCCTGGTGCTGCCGCCTCTGACCTTACCAGCTGTTGACACGGTCATCAACGACACATGAAACATTCAGCTCAAAAACACGTTTGTTTAGAAGACAAAACTGGGGGCTGTATACTGAAATAAAAAAAGAGGAAAGGAACAAATCATGGCAAGAATCCAGTGTGGTGTCTGACGACAGCTCTTTGGGTCCATTTGGACGTGTAGAATTACATATTTATGTGTTTAAGTATCATCAAAATTATCATTATTAACACCTCATACTCTCCATGACAACCTCTGTGCTTGGCCAGGCCTCAGTATAAGCCACACCCTCTAAGGTTGTTTGCAATAATGATGTCAGTGACGGCATCAAACACTACCTGGATGTTTCCTGTGTCTGTGGCACAGGTCAGGTGACAGTAGATCTCCTTATTGGGAGAGCGGTTCTTACTCTCAAACTGAACCTGAATATATGCAGTAGCATCGTCGTAAGTATTAGCACCTGGAGACAGAAAGGGGGCAGGGGAGAGGAAAAGAGCAGACAGCATGAGGGACCAGCATTCAACCACACTTTAGTCGTGAAAGAAAAAAAAGAAAAGTCAGGGACTCACCTGTGTATTCTGGAAAACAGATCGTCAGTGGTGACTTCTTGATCTTCTCACCAAACAGATCCTTCTTGTTGAGGAAGAGGATGATGGAGGTGTCGATGAAGAACTTGTTGTTACAGATGGAGTCAAAGAGCATAAGCGATTCGTGCATGCGGTTCTGCAGGGAGGGGAAAGTGTGTGGTTCATGTTACAGTGTGGAGAGTGTGTATGTACAACAAAGCGCCATCAAACACCAAATATACATCACTTAGTCAACAATGCTCGGCATGCAGCAGGGTAGACTGAGTGGTTGCTCGTGGGAAACAACTGTGATTTTATAGGTTTTTGATTAAATATCAATTGCAAAAAGAACACCAGGCTCTTGGGTCACTTGAAACACAATGATTTTACAGTTTATGGCTGTTAAAGGACATTTTTCTTTGTTCAAATCACGTTTCCAAGGATAGAGAGCCCTCTGAGACAAACTGGCAAACATTAATAAGAACAAACACCACATGAATGTGTTTGACTTGAGCTGAGGGGAGAGAGAAACACTGAAATCTTGCAAGTATGAAAACTGTGAGGTGAGTAAAGACACAAAATTCCTAGTGGCATTTCAATCTGCAGCGATCAACCTTTACTATGTTTTTCTGACACTGTGCCTTTAATAGTAGGCAGCAGCAGCGATGCAGATGGGCACTGGAAAGGGAAACAAAGCCCCCCCAAGGGGTTTGGGCCAAATGAGCCGAGTCACACTTACAGTAGTTTCGTCTTCATGAAGCACCTGGTCGTATCCACTCAAAGCAACGCAGAAGATAATGGCCGTCACGTCTTCAAAGCAGTGGATCCACTTCTTCCTCTCTGACCTCTGACCTCCCACATCAAACAGCCTGGAAGAAAAGTGCAATGAGTCAGTTCAGACCCCAAGTTGTAGTCCAAGAAACTGGTCTGAGACAAAATGGCAGCAACAAAAGGCCGAGTCGTCATGAGCTGTCGTTTACCTGAAATGAAGGTTTTTGAAGGTGAAGTGGGTTTCGACGATACCAGTGGTCTTCACTCGGGTCCTCAGGATATCCTGCTCTGTGGGCTGATAATCTGCTGCCCCAATCCGGTCTAGACTGTCCAGGTAGCTGATTAAAAGAGGGTTAGAAGTGTGGATTAAGTGAGTGGTGGGGTTTTCTTTATTTAGTCAAAATTGGGGTTCTTATTGTCTTTCTGCTTCACTCACTATTGAGCCGAGTCGTTGAGTTGGTATTCCCGGGCACGGCTGAAGCACTCCTGAGTCCCAGCATCAGCCCATACACGCTTCATCGCAGTGAGGAGCTCTGCAGAGTACGGCTCTGTGTCCTCCATACGACTGACTACATCGCAAACCAGCTTAGCATCCGCCTGGACAAATACATTATGAAGATCAGGGGCAGACATTACACCTGCATATTTAGGATTTACCATTCGTTGTGATGTATTGGAGCAAACTGAAGTATTTTTAATGTCATATATCATGATACACAATGATTTTCCTTAAATTAACATTACAAAGCAAGTAAAAACTCAAATGTTTCTATATTGGAAAAACTGTCATGTTTCAACCCCTGAATTTCACATATGTATAGATAAAATCTCAGTTTCTCTGTGACCTGTCCTCTCTGACAGTTCAGCTTGAGGTTTTAAACGTAAGACTAACTTTTCTGTCCTTGTCCCCGAACTCGATGCCCAGTGAGTCCATGGCTCGGAGGATGGCTGCCAAGCTCTGGATGGTGTTGCTGTAGACCACAGGCTTGTACTGCTTCACGTCATCTCCAGAGAAGCCATCTTCGTGGATAATCCTGCGCGTGCACACACACATTAGATACAGGCGTGGACAGAACAGAAGTCTCACGCATCTGTATTACACCTCAGTCCTGAACGTGATAAAATACACATACAACTTACAGTCTTCCCTCCCTTCCTTCCTACCATCTCCACCTAAAATGCATCTTTGAGTGCGTCGGCGTGTAATGGGATGGGAATTGATCACATTCTCAGTCTGTGATCTGTAATTCGACAGTAATGTGATATTTAAGCCATTTATAATTTATGACAGGCAATGGAGTGGAATCAGTCAGAGCACTAATCAATCACACCACGCGGGACTCTGCTGTTACATTTAGTACGACAGTTAAACTCGTTATAATCTGCTCAACATTAAACTATCCATCAGCGCAACTTCACCCTGACCTCACACACACCCAGGCTGTAAAACGTCACTCCTAACGTCCCAAAACTGACCTGCAAACACACATTCTAACTTCAGCAGCTTCTCTTCACCTGCTGCGCAATCAGAGGTCGACGTTTGGGGGGTGGAGGGGAGGCGGATGGGGGAGGTGGGTTATAAAATGAGGATGTTTTTTTCTTTAACCTACATTCATCTCATCAGAGCACGTTACAAAAACATGTTTCACGGGCTGCCTCCCCTGACATTATAAAAATGAACAATTTTATGAAATAAAACATTAACCTTAAGGGGGAAGGAGTAGAGCAGCAAAGGCTGTTTAATAATTTAGTGCTGCAACTTACAGTTATTCTTTTTCTGTCACCGATTAATCTGCTAATTAAAAGGGTTGTCTGTATTAAGGTGACAGTTTCAGATGTTTTGTTGGCCCAACCAACAATCCAAATCCCAAAAATCTCCAGTTTACTATCATGTAAGACAAAGAAAGGAATCAATTAAGAGGCATTTACATTTAAGAGTCAATAATCAACAAATGTATTTTTGCATAAAGAAAATTACTAACTACAATTATTCAATCATAGAAGCAGCTGTCAATTAATCCTATGTCAACCAACTAAATCGATTAATCGCCTAATCGTTTCAGCTCTATAAATGTGACTACTGTTTAGGTGTGAGATGTGTCTCACTGTGAAAGAGAAGGTGTTTTTTTTATATATCTTGTGTGTGCAAAATGCAATCACAGATAATAAGTGGCTGGGCCAGTTAAGGCTGCAACTGACAATTATATCCTTTATCGATTCATCTGCAGGGTATTTTCTAGATTTATTGTTTGGCCTATCAAAGACGAAGTTAAAAAACGCTCGTCACACAGTTTCAGATTTTTTTTTGGTTGCAACCAAGGGTCCAAAGCTCATGGATATTTAACTTCATACCACAGAGAACAAGGAAAAATAGCAAATATTCATATTTCCTAATGTCAAAACTGAATTTGTGCAGTGATTTTGCCTCTTTTGCTTAAAAAAAGATGATTAACAATGAATAGGTTTTTAAAAATAGCTGCAGATTAATTTTTAATTGAATGGACTGATCGTTTCAGCTCTATACAGCATGTCCGATTGATGAAAACTTAACTGACCAATCACAGTGTCCCAAAGTGTAAAAATAGCCACTGCTGACATTTGTGCAGCTGCAGCTGAGAGCATGTTTAGTATACATCACCCGTCAATGAGGCTGCTGCTTGTTTAATTCATATCATCCAAAATCTACTTTGCTTAGTTTTCAGCTGCAGGAGGTTTCTCATCATTTTAACATTTTCACTCAGCATTTCTTAGACTGTCTTTCTCTCTCACACACACACACAGCTAAGAGAGACAAACCACATCAGGTGAAGCTTTATTCTAAATGCAGTCGTGAACCCACCACAGCTGGGCCTCTTTCTGAAGACTCTCTTGCCTGTTAAACCAAAAAAAAAAACACTACAATGTGCCATCCTACACTTTGACTTGCTGCCTGCTGCCTGCCCAGGATAAAACAAACCCTGCAAAGTGTTTGTCCACACCATTTGTCCCAGCGTGTTGTGTTCAGGGGCAGAGCAGTGAGTTATGGACAACCAGAGACCACAGGGGAGGGTAATGAGGTGAAGGGAAGAGGAGGAAGCAGGGCATGGAGGGAAGCAAGGAGGGAGGGAAGGAGGGAGAGAGGGAGGGTGCAGTCAGTGCACTGCAGGCCGGGATGCGCTGAGCAGGACGGAGACACACTGCTTCCACCACAGAAAAAAAAAAGAAAAAAACACACTGAGAGGTGTTTCACAAGACAAAATATACAATGTAGCGCGCTGAAACATCTAGAAACTTAACTAAGAGGTTTAGAAAAAAAAAACAACAACAGTGATTTAAAACATCAAAGAGTGATTTAGCTTAGACAGGGGAAGGTTTAGATGCGGTTTTAGAAGCCATATTTCTGCGTAAATCCGCTTTATAGCCAAAGTACTCCCGGCGATATCGGGCACTTAAAGCCATTAAGATTAAAAGCAGAGGTATTCACTAATGGAGCTGTAGTGACCTCAATGTAATTCACACACACACACACACACACAAGCACACAAGCACACGCACGCACACGCGCGCGCACAGAGGAACAACACCCACATCTCCCCTGTCGCACACTCCCTGTAGTCCAGCGAACCCTCGTTAACTACATTTCAGCACCGGGACGACGAACAGCGCCCGGCGGAGGCTCCGCTGCGGCCTCGCTGCCGGTCTGCAGGAGGAGCTCGAGTCACCGGAGCTCCGACGGCCTCTCGAAACATGGCGGCTCAGCCTGCCTCAGCGCAGAGACGGAGGCAGAGGGGAGGCGCAGGCTCGGGCCTTTTGCTCCGAGGAGGGTTGAGACGGTGGAAAAAAAAAAAAAAGAAAAGAGGAAAAAAAACGGGGCACTTACTTCATCTGCTTGACGATGGTGCTTTTACCGGACTCTCCGCCGCCTGCAAAGAACGGAGGGCAGAGTGAGAGCCGGCAGTGAAATCAGTACCACGGAGAGCACCTCCGCCCCATGCAGCCCCCCACCACACACACACACACACACACACACACACACTGACACAAGCGCACCGAGCCGTGCCGAGCCGAGCCGTGCCCGGCCGGACAGCCTCTCCTCTTACCGAGCAGCAGCAGCTTGACGTCCTTGGCCGCCACCATCCCGTCCTCCTTCAGGTTTTTCTCGATGGCCTTGCTCCGGTCCAGAGCCGCGCGCTCCTCGGCGCTCAGAGTACATCCCATGTTTCCAGGCGAATGAACAATCCCGTCGTCCTCCGGTCCGCCCTGTCCCTCACCGACTCTCAATCACTGCGCTGTCTCTCGCTCGAGCTCCTCTCCACGCGCGGTCTGCTACAGCATTAGGCCCGGATTGAGGGCAGAAACACGAGCCGGGATCCCGAATCGGTGTTTTCTCCGTGACTCTGTCCGCGCCTCTCTCTCTCTCTCTCTCTCAGAGGGGATTGGGGGGTGGGGTCGCTGTGCTCGAGCCTGCGGGGCTGGGGTTGTTGTTAGGTGTGGAGGGAGGGGGCCTCTCTCTCTCTCTCTCTCTCTTCACAGGGCGGTGCTGATGATGATGACGATGACAGCGAGCGCGAGCGGTTTCATCGAATCTTTTCGCGAAGGCGGTCAGGAGGGGCGCGAGAGGAGGAAGAGGAGGAGGGAGGCTGCGCGAGACTCACCTAACGCGGACAATCTCGCTTACGTCAGAGCGGCCGAGCTTTAATCACGTCCTGTGAAAGATTATTCAAATGAAAAAAGGCCGTTTAAGTGGCAAATGTTGCCCTCGTGCCGCTCGGTATTGGTGCAGATTGTGCCGTTGTTGGTTAAATTAAAGCGTCCCGACTCCGGTAGTCTTAGATTATCCGAGGATTGACGCGTAACGACATAAAATAGGACCTGAAGACAGCGCGAGGAGCACCAGATAAACTGTTGTGAAATTAGCCCGCAGAAAAACACAGCAGAGGATTCACATCGTTTTCTTCAGTAAAGTGGCAAAGACAGTGTTAAGATAAATCATTACCTGGAAGGTCCTGCAGGTTCATATTTTTATTATATTGTAAGGTTATTCTGGGATAATCATCATATTCAGATAACTCACCCTCTATTCTTTTTACAAGTTTATAATCTGCAAAGTAACTAAAACTGTCAAATAGATGTAAATGCAAGAAAAGTGCAATGTGAAAATGTAGAATGTGATAAAAGTAGAAATGAGCACAAAATGAAAGACGAAAGTAAAATTGTGTTTAAGTACAGTACTTGTGAATGTAAATGTACCTAATTACTCTCTTCTTGTGCAGGTGAGCAGTAAATGTGTGAGAAAGACGGTTTTTATGGTGTGTGTGTGTGTGTGTGTGTGTTTGAGTCTTACTTACAGTTATAATCATGTCCACACAGGTCACACCTAATCCAAACAGAAATTATACAGAACGTTTGTTATTCATTTAAGTTTATTGCTCTTTATTACAGTTTAAATGTTACAAAGATGTTTTTTCTACTTTTTTTTAATGTAAAGATATTTGCCTTAGATAACATCAGAATCAGTTTGAAAACTCAGCCTGTGCAACATTTGTGTAAATGCAGACTGTAAACTCCTCTATATGAAGGTTGGGACTTAAGCTCACTTTTTTCAACGGTAGTTGGTTACGAAAGTGGACAGATGTGTGTGTTTATCGTAATTAATAGAAGTGTGTATTTCTATATTGGGGGTTGTGGCCTTACCATATAGCAGTAATAAGTGTTTGTGTGTGATAAAAGCTTCTAATCCACACATCACATCTGGATGGATAGTCAAGTGGAGTAAAAAGGGGGGTTGGGCTTTTACAGCAGACCCTGAATGAAACCAGCAAAGGAGCTCAACCTGAAGAGACTGCATCCATCAGTGATTTTCCTCTTTGACAGCCCAGCTGAGATAAAACCTCCATCTCGGCCGCAATCTCCAGCTCTTTGCCCCGGAGCTGCCACAACGTGACACATGCAGGCACACACACACATTCAGCGACAACATCAGTGATCAGCACAGTTTAATCATATGAGCTGTGCACGTGTGTTTGTGTGAGAGTGATGGTGGGGGGGATTAACACTAAATTATACCTCAGGGAATTTTGACAAAATGATGTTTGCAGTTTTAATTACACTAATGCATCAAACACAAACATGGACACTTTTTTTTTACAACCATTTAATTTGTACGAACCCATTTTGTAGAAAAAAAATCAATAATGTTCAGTTCTTAGCAACAAGACCCAACAGGTTCCATCTGTAAATTGACTTATAAAGCAGAAATAAGAGAGGAACATGATGAAAACAGTGCATGAATCTCAAGACAGCATATATTTTTAAAACAGTGATGACAGGTCACTTCATCTAAATGGAAACAATCATCAATAATACTAATAATTGAAAAGCAAATCAATACCCGGACACACCCATGCAAACTCACACACACACAGACACACTCAGGAATGATTCTGAACATGAGGATGACACAGACGCCAATCAACAACAAACATACAAAGTCAGACGCTCCTCCGCTAAAGCGGACTTGCCCCGCTCAGCCTTCACAGCTCGCATACACAGAGCAAACACACACACACACACACACACACAGTTACTCTCGCGGCTGTATGTCCAGAATGTTTTCAGCCAGGCTGGTGAGTTTGCAGTCCTCCAGTGCTTTGACCAGTCGGCTCAGCTTGGCCGCTCTCCCCTCCGCCTGGATGAAGCGGCTGAGCAGCTGATAGGCTTGCTCATACAGCCCGTCTCTCTCGTACTCATAGGCCAGGTTGTCTATGGCCGGACCCTTCAGAGCCCGGCAGCTCTTACCCAGGGCCCTCCCTACGTGTTTCCACTGACGGCCCACTCCGTTAGAAAAGCTCTGAACATCTGCTGGTGTCAGCATCCGGTCCTCTGCCGAGACAGGATAAAGGACAAAGGACAAAGACATTCATATAAACTGTACTTACATGTGCTTACATAAATTCTGGGTTTACACAGATGTGTGTAAACAGTAAACATTTCCTAGGATAAATTGCTGATCTGCTTTTTACCCTAACCTTTCAGGATCTCATCAGGATTGTTCATATACGTTTGGCCTTTGAAGCTTTTAAACAGATTTCATGTATTTCTTTCGTCACTTTGGGACAGTGATACATCTGTAAATACAACATTTCCATGTTATTTAAGAGAACAGCTTAGAAAACAGTATTTATTTAAACATCCAGCAGGGCACTGTGTTTGTGGCCACCTGAGTTCAATATTCACTCTTTTCAGCTTTAAATTGGTTCCCAACAACTCCTGATGGAAATATCTCTGGCTCCACTATGTTCACCAGCTAGTGGATTACTGTGTCTATCTGTTTGGCAGGTAAAGTGCAGCGGGTTCATCAGGCGTCTGTAGCTGAAAAACAGCTGCATGAGAGAGGCTGATGAGAACAATGAAAATGAAAAACAGTAAAGTTGGGGATCATAAAGCAAAATCAATGAGCTGAAACGAACCAAAATGCTCCTGTTGGAACTGCAGTCTCTATCTTTACATTATCTCAAGTCATTGAATCCACTGTTGATATAAAAATATTGATTCGAGCAGCTTTATGATTGTAAATGTGTGGGAATGAATACTGAAAAAATCAGGTGCTGTGCTGCTTTAATAAAGACAGAACAGACAAAGTGTTTGTCTGCTCTTTCATGTCTGCTGTCAGTTACATATTTCAGTAAATACCACTGGTGGAGATTTTCCTACTTTATCCATCAGAGGCATCAACATTAAAATTAAGCATCTGTATTTTATGTCAACTTTTAACACTGAGGGAGTTTCACAAGTTTCATAGCTCAACACTGAAACATAAGACATTCAGGGCCCTGTCTTACACAGGGTGCAGGCCCAACTGTCCCTGTTTGTTTCCAACCAACACAGTTTTCATTTTTGGGCTCAGTGCCCACATTGTGTGAAAATAATACGTGACTGCACCCACTGCTCTTAAAATGAGATGTGATCGGTGCATTGTAGATGCTTATCTGGAGGCAACAGAAAGCATTTTGGGCATTGCACCACTGAACAACTAAAAGCTAATCTAAAGCCAATGACACATTATTTTCATGTTATTTAAAGGTGCATCAGATGGTCCATTTCCTCATCAGAACCATTCGCTTCATCGACTTGCTGAATCCAAATATGCCATTTAAATAGCAATACAGGCACTCCTGCCTTTTACAAGGAATGGGAGATAACAATATGATCTTAATCTTTATTCAAAACACACCTTTAATTGGCAAAAGAGAAGGATGCTAAATGCACATTAGACCTTGTGCTAAAGATTTCTTTTTGTTTAAATAGGGCCAGTGAGTGACTGATATTAAGAGATTAGTGCAACCTGGAAAAGCATTTTAATTTTAACATTTTAATTACATACAAGTCCAGTTGGACTTGTATGCATAAACTGGATGAATATATTTAAAAAAATAATGTGTGATTTGTTTCAGATTTTATTCTACACTTGATTTAACCACCGTGACATTAGTTTAAACTTGAAACCAGAGCAGCTGGAGCTTCTGAGATCTTGAAGAAGGCTCTCAGGGAACAGAAGTCCCTCATGCTCAGATACAGTGGTGTGTCTGAATCTAAATTTACATGAACTGAAATCAAATCTTTAATTAAGTCCATTAGAAAATCTAATTAACTTTTAAGACATCGTAACGCTTCATCAGTCAGTGATAAGGCAATAGTTCAATAAGAGGTCGACATATTTAAATCAATGCAATCCAAATACATTATCTGCTGGCCCTAATCTCTTCCCATAGACTAACCATCAATTTATAAAGGGTTGGATTAGAGAATCAGCTGACAGACAGCACTGTATTCATGTGTTGTCAGAAAATCACAAGTCCATCAATCAGAAAAGCTGGATATTGTGATAAAAATGGGACATATAAAAACACTTTAAAACATATGATCAAACTAGTAAAATGATTAGAAGTACAATAATGTAGTTTGCCCTAAATATACTAAAACAACTGCATGGTCATTTGTAGGTGATAACACACTTTCTTCACCATTTTCTCCTTCTGCTTCTGGTTAGCCAAAATGAAGAAAGAAAATCTCCTTGTCTGATATAAAAGACAAGATGAGGACAAATGTCTGAGACTGATATTAGACAAGACTCACTAGAAAAGACTCACCAAACACTCTGTTCTGAAACTTGAAGCAGTTGCTGGGGACAGGAGACTCTTCCTGTGTGATAGCGGTGGACTGAAGGGCCGGACCGAGGGCCCGAGACTCCAGCTCCTGCTCCAGATGATCAATCTCCTCATCACGCAGCCGCTCCGGCTGACAGAAAAATGAAAAAGAGAACTAAATGAAGCAAAATTGGAAATTCAAAGAGATCTGGTTTTGTGCTCAATGGCTCCTGTTTTCACAAGATGGAGAAAAAACTCAGTCCTCAACTCAATTTAGAAGCTGGGATTACATTGTTCTATTTCTATCTAATACTGAATCGCCATAGAAAAAGACAGAAACAGCAAGTATACCTGTGACAGGTGGATGTGCTGTAGGCAAAGGTCCAGCTTGTCCAGATACTGATCCAGGATGTGCATGCTGGCCTTAAGCAGGGTTTTCACTGTGAGCTCCTGAGGAAGAGCGAGAAGCCTGCAGGCGTGTTGGGAGAGAGACTGATGCACCGCTCCAGAGCCGTAGTTCTCAAGGAACTGCTGACAAGTTGCAAGATCCACAAACTTGACCTCCACCCCCAGAAAGGGATCAGCATCATGGACCTTAAGTATCTCATAGCCACCGAGACCACCAGCAGAATCTGACCATGGAAAATACTGATCAATTACTGCAACATCCATGAAAATACAGATTTGTCTTTTGTCTTAATGAGTAAATTAGATATTCCTCATAGATTTGATTTAAGAACTCACCTATGAGTGTCAGCTTGATGGCTTTGAAAACTATGAACTTTCCCTGTTCCCGGTCTTTGTAGAGAGACAGCAGGTTCACGCCGGGACAGAGCGACTGCAGAAAGAGGACCGCACATCCTGTCCATGGTCCACGATCCACCGTTTTGTCTGCCATTCTCTGGACACAGTTAGAAAAGTACAGTACAGGATTAGTACAGGTGAGCAGCAACATGCACAGACACAAAGAACATAGTGACGAGTTCAGTGCAAAGAAGAATCAATATCTCCACCTCATTTGTGTTGTATATGTCTTATTTCAGTCTCACTGTGTATCCAGCAGTCAGTGAACTGCTGAACGGACTGAGGAAGTAATTTATTTCCTCTGTGTATATTTGAAATATCTTCGTGACTGTTTTCTTTTTCCACCGGAACTGGCATTAATATAAGTGACTGCTTGTTTTGTTAAGTATTTTTGAGAGGGGCTATTATTACATAATACTACAACCACTTCAGATGATGATATCATGAGACCTAAATAAAACTAAAACCCACATAGGTCAAAACTGACAAAGGATTAGGCATGGAGCAATTCATAATATTCATTATGATTACATTTTTTACAATAGTGTGACAACTTGATTATGTTAGAGTAGTAGAGTCATTTCAGTCATTTTCACGCAAAGTTGCCAAACTTTCATTGGTCAGTCTTCTTCAGTGTAACAACTTGCTATTTTCTATCATTGTAAATTGAATATCTTTGATCTGCTGATTGAACTAAAACATCATTTTATGCACTTTTCACTGTTTCACTGACATGTTACAGACTAACTGATGACTTCATTAATCCACACATTTAGGTGAAAGCCATATGTCATTCACATAAGCATGTGCTTCCACAAATGAGTCATTTCTTTGTGACGCTGCCAGATTATGTCTGTTTTGTATCCTTGTCTTTAGTGCTTTAAATTTTCAGATGTAAATGAACAAACAAGTGATGGCTTGACTGAGAAGAAACCCATGTAGCATTAATTTCTTTTACAAAATGTCATAAAAGTGAGAAAAGCCAAGTTTTCAATGTTCTCACTGTTTTTAAGACATCCATTAGTCCATTAGTCAAAACACTGAAAGCCCTGATATGCTTACAAAAAAAATACACGCAGTGACAAAAAAACAGAAACGTTGTATCATCAGAATCTGAACTTCAGAGATGTTGAAATGTTCTATGCATCTTTCCTTTTCCTTTCATCTGAGGCAGATGATACAGTTTCCTCCCTAACTGTGAAAAAGAGTTATTTCCTCAGGAGATAAAACCTCTTCTGTTCTGTGGTCCCTGTTTATTGTGCCCTCATTACACTTTACCCCTTTTTACCCCAGCCTCCCTTCGAAACCCTCATTACATAAAAACATGGTTAATCTCAGCCCTCCCCTCCCCCAATCCAGCCCCTAACTCCTGTACTCTGAATGAACCACTGAGGCCCGCTGGCTCACTCTTGGTGTTGTCTCCATGCACAGGGCATTCTGCATGGAAAGAGCATCCTCTGAGCTGGATTATGTGCATGTCCTCATATTTCACTAATACACAGTATGCTTGGCCACTGGGACTACAGGAATCTCCACAACTTAGCCAGTATGTAATTATATGCTATCCTATCTACCGGCACTCTGGAAGTACACTGTGAGATTTGTTCAGCAGCTGTATAAGGATTAAGTGATCATCAGGAGCTTAAAATACATCATTTAGCTTTTGCTGCCAAAAGGCCATGTCGAGTATTCCCTGGACAGCTAGACTGACATTTAGGTGAAAGTGATATTTCATTCGTGTGGATGTGTTTCTACAAAGTACTAATTTTACCTTTTTGTGATGTTTTGCATTGTTGTTTTAGTGCTTCATACACCCACATGTAAACAGATAAACCAGATGATGGCTTGAAATTAAACTAAAGAGCCATCAAATGTAATACATTTTAAGGCCACCACCAGTTATTTCCTTTGTCAATTAATCTGTTGATCATTTTTGTGCAATTGTTTAGTTTGTGTCAGACACCTGTAATGCATATCAGGACTCTCTACAGCTAGCTCAAATTTCAAAAGCAAGATCAGGAAATATTAGGCATTGTTGCTTAGCATATTAGTTAATACGATAATTGATTACTTAAGCATCAACACTGTTACAGATTGATTTTCAGATGAATACTGACTTATAACAGACATTCAGCACTCATAAATGGTTTACTTCACCTTATAATTTAATCATACTGATGCAATTTAGATGCAAGTGAATACAGTCATGTGCAAAATAAAATTAAGAAGTTAGTAAACATTAGTTGCCTTCATAGTTCGTTTTTGAAAATCTGCTAAAAAATCGGGTCAGACTGGTCACTTTCTTATTTATATGATTCATGTCTATTTTATTTTAGTTTATTAAATATTAGGTTCCTACACACTCTCACCGGTGTTTCCAGTCATATTGAGTAATTAGAATCAGGTTAAAGTTTGGTGAAGCTATGGTGGGAATTACAGGACGCATAACACTCTGTACTACAGTGATAGCAGTGAAATTTGTTGTACCCTGTTGCAACAGGAGAGTGAGGGAGACGTCAGTCAAGCACGGCCTGTACAGTCATGAGAAGAGGCCTAATGAGGCAGAGTAAGTGGAAACAAACTGTGTAGAGGGATCATGTTTGTTTAGGGCCTTAAAAAAATATTTTTGCAATTTCTCTGAAGGCAATACTGATGAGGGTATATGGGACATATACACATTTAGAAAGAGTTACTTGCCAGAGTAAACATATCTGTTTTCCATACAGGTCCAAAAATGTAACATGTAAGGAGGGAAACTCTTTACAACCAGAACAGACAAGACGAACAGTCAAAACCAACCAGTCACCAAACCTGTTCAGCTGGAGATCTGCTGGCCTGCATGTTTCACTCCTGACAAGTTTCAGCAACATGATTCACTTGTTAATTAATAGGTGAGTTGGACTGGAGGGACACTTGAAACATGCAGATAATTGATCTGAGACTTTTAATTGTGAAACGTTTTGAAATACAATCACTTGTTAAAGAGAGGTTAGTTTTTGTCAAGGTGCTCGTGTGTTTCAATATATTTCACAAGATTTTTTTATTTTTTTTTAATAACTCAAAATATAGGCAGACTGTACTATAGTTTCAGGTGATTTCAGTGTCAAAGCGCTAAAAGTTTTTTTGCCATTAGACAACACCTGGTTCATCTAAATAAATGGTTGCTAAGCGACCTAAAGTTACAGGTGAATTTGGGATTTTGAAAAAAATGAATTTAGCCGGTAAGCTGCCATGGGTGAGTTTATTTTGTCAAGAGGTTTAAAGCAGAGTCACAGCCTGCCTCAGCAAACCGGAAACAGGAGTAGTGTGTTGAACAAATGTCTCATTTAAAGAAAGCAACGTAACTTCTGAGGGGTTGTGTTGATTAAGCTCACGTACAGCAGACACAACTGCCGTAAAACAATCATCGGCCACACGGACTGCTTTAATGTTGATCGAGCAGCTCACAGACACGGCACCAGGCGGCCGTGCTTCATAAAGTGTCGCTGTGTTTCCTCACAGTGAAGAAATTTGAATTAAAGTTGGTTCAAACTTACCTCAAAACTTTCTTTATATTGTTCGGTGACGCTTCCTCCTGAAGGATCACACCCACTGACGCGCTAACGACTTCCTGGCCTCCCATTGGCTGAGCGCGACGCAGGGACGGTTCTGATTGGTTAAAATCAACATGCCGCCTGGGGGAAAAAAACATGACAGGAAGGAAGTGGCTTCTGTTTTTTAACCATAAGGAGGGCAAAATACCTGACTTGCGTGTCTTTTTGAAATGAGTATTTTCCTGTCGTGTTTCCTGACGTCTAAAGCATTACGTTAGAGGTAAAGGTGATGTGAGTTTAAAAAGTAAATGAACACAAAATAAAGGAGGTGTTTGAGAGACTGAATCAGTGCTCCTGTAATTTATGGAAACGCTTTGCCATCAATTTTAACGACCGTATCGATTTATCTTCTCTTTTCTGTGTCACACCTACAGGCCCCGTGCATTGGTCTTTACTGTGGTCATGTAAGTGTTTCTGTTCGTGTTAACAGGATGCGGAGAGGACATTAAAATGTAGAGCTGCTCAGTAAATATTAAGAGACAGACCAGCAGGTAAATCACTGAAAGAGGTCAAGTTGTGGTGCTGCAATGAGATTGAGAGCAGAATGATCGGCAATCATTTTTGATACTCAAATGAATCATTGAGCCATTTATCATTAAAAAATTATTTTGAAAATGAATTTCTTTTTTCACATTCTACATACACTAGAGATTAATCAATGAAAACAGTGACCAAAAGGAAAGAAATACAGATTGTGTATCACACATGCTAACTTACCCAATAAGTCAAATGATAGCAGCATCAATCTTTAATGAATTTCATGTTTTTTCCCACCCAGTTTATAAATGAGCTTATATGAGCTTAAGATGATCCAGTGGGTGATTTTTTTCCCCCCACCCTAGTGTGCACAAAATATTTTTATCCAGTTACTCAAATGAACCAAACTGATTTTCATTAAAAACTAAATTAAAAGGAGTAGTTAATTTCCCCTCTCATATTTAATTATTACATTTTTCATGCTCACAGTGATAATAGCACATAAAGTTTAATGCATATTAATTTGATTATTGAAGGCCTCCATCTGATCTGAGAGCGAACATGGGACGGGGAAGTCTCACACCATCCTCTCACCATCACCTCTCTTCTTACACACTCAGATCTGGTTTAAATGTAACAACAGAAAGCTGATTTTTTTTTTTAATTTTAATATTTAATATTTGTCATTTTCAAGGAATGAAGAAGCACTAAAAGGGGGTGATCTCAGGAACAATATCAATTAAAACTGCACTAAATTGTTTTATGATGCTGATCCAGTAATCAAAGGGTTTGTGGTTCAACCCCCAACAGCCTCTGTTCACATGTTAAACTGTCCTGAACCATTCCCAAGGAGGAGGCCAGCTTCTTTGTTTACATGTGTCCTGTTCTCAAGTTGAAATTTAAAATGTGCGCAAACCTAAGGGACAAATGCCCAGGAAAACAGAATTTACAGAGCGATATATATATTTATTCGTAGTACACAAAAGAGAAGTCATAAAATGCTCTGCAGTTCGAGCTGTCTGCAGAATCAGAGGAACTTTTGTGGTTGACATGTTTGACAAATTTGAGGGTTTCTTTGTCTCTGTAGACGAGGGCGAGGGAGTTGTCCTCTGGATACACTGTCAGGAGCTGCAGTGAGGAGGAAACCAAAGTGATGATGATGATCCTAGGAGTGTTACTTACACATGTACCACTACATTTTATACTGTAACTGCACTCACCTCCTCATCTTCCTCATTAGCGACATAACACGTGAAGCCCCCAAACTCTGACTGCCAGTCTATGAAGAACATTTAAAGTGTTGTAACAGTCACAGTACTGACTAACAGTTTGGCTTACTGTGTGTCTGACTGTGTTTAGACAAACCTCCACAGCCAAAAGGCAAAACAAGGTCCAGAGCATACTCTGCCCGGGCTGCCTCAGCATCATGCAGCAGAGTGTAACCGCCATGACGCCATCGACGCAGTTCACCACAACATACAGGTGTGCTTGGCTCTGGAAAAGCAAATAAACATCAAAACACACACTCATAGCTGTATATCTGTTTGGTTGAAGACACTGACACAAACCTTTCTTTCTGCTAGTATTTGCCAATGGTGATTCAGTCGAAGACCCGGTGGCTTCTCCGTCCTGTACATGCTTCTCCTCCTCATTCTCCTCTTTTTTCTCCTCATTCTCATCATCAGCAGGACAGAGGAAGTGCAACTGAAGGCCGGTGAAGTTAGAAAGAAGCAGGAAGAAAGCCTCCGAACAAAGCAGCTCCCAACACGAGCTCACACATGGAGGCAGGGTGTCTGGAGAGGCCACTTCATAGCATCTAGATGTACATGAATGCAGTCTCAACATGTGCTCTTCAACACAAAACACAGCAGAAACATCAAGTTCAATGATGTGTGAAACAGACCTCTTATTGGGGGGACCTCTCTTTGTCCACTGTATGTGAGCGAGTCGCAGCGCTTCATTCACCTCCCTGAACTTCTCTTCCTGAAGACAGACACATAATCAGCCAAAAGGAGCAAGTGGACACTTGAAAGGCAGAAAAAAAAAGATGTTACCTTGAGAAAATCTTTGAGCTGAATTTCAGAGCTGTCTTCAAACTCCTCCTGAATTTGCTCTTGATAGGAGATATCCAGGTAGGCTGGATTCACCCACTCCAGCAGCAACGTTTCCTGTGATAAACACAAGTCAGCTGTCCATTAAAGTGATAGTTTGACATTTTGGGAAATACACTTACTTCCTTGCACTTTCCCACCTTCCTCTATTAGCTTAACTTTGGAAGTCACTGCTCCTGTTCAAAAATATTAGTTATTAATATTAGAGTATATAACCCTCCATAAAACAAACACAATGTGTCACCCTTTGGTTTTTCCACAGATTAAACATATATTAGACTATAATGTGTTAAATCATGAGTTTTACAGTTGATGATTGGTAGATTTTGTTACCTTTGTACAGTGCCGGGCTAGCTGTTTCTCCTTATATTCAGTCTTTATGCAAAGCTACACTGTACGCTGTATTTCAACCGATATAAGAGTGGTATCAATTTTATCCAACTCTTGACAAGAAATAAAATAAGTGCATTTTCCCAAACTATATTACATTTTGTTCATTAAAACTGTATGTATCTTTATACTCATTTGACCACACTCACATCTCTCGGTAAATGTGGGCTCCGTGGGATGGGGGGCTCTACATGGCGAGGAGGGCGCTCCAAAGAGGGTCCGTGAAACCAGCCGCTCAGAGACAGACGACACTTGTCCTGCGTCAAAACCTCTGACACCTGCATGGAACACAAGATGCGTTACTGATCTGCAATCACAGGCACAGCAGCTACAAAAAGGCCTCAGTGTTTCTTCTTACTTGGTGAAAGGAGACTGGAGAAACTTCAAATAGGACGAGCGTGTTCAAAGAGGGTATGAGAGACTTCACTATGCTCTGGGGCTGGAAATTACCTGATGGCAAAGATAAAGATTATACAAGACTTCTGTTGTCTAACCAGGCACACACACACACACACACACACACAGAATGTGGGATGCTCACTGTCTGTTGTGTACAGATCGAGGGTTCCTCCATCGCTGCTCTGCCAGGGAGGCACGAGATACAGAATGAAAGCAACGCGCCTCCCCTCCAATTCATCATCATGACACAAAAGAACATCTAGAAAAGGAGAGGGACTGTTACATCTATTTAAAAAAGACGAATTTATGAGTGACCAGTCATAAAAAATCTGATCAAAGGAGCCTGAAAATTTAAAAGTCCTTTCTTTCAAGAGCTTAAAGCTCACCTGTGTATTCATATCTGGCACAAGAAATATCCACTGTTGGCTCCAGTTCTACCCCCAACACTTCCTCAAGCCAGGAACGGAAGCGCCCAAACAGCGCTGCCCTAAAAACACACACAAGAAAGATCTTTGGACCACATTTTATTGTGCTATGCTGTATCCTGTATTATAATGGCACTGACAGTAAAGCTAGACCTTTAACCTCGTATAAGCCTTGCCACATAGACAGATTGTTCGACGGCTCAAACCTGCCCTGACATTTTGTTGTGACATAAATAATAGATGATCACAAGAGGAGGCCGTTGTTGTGTTTCTAATTATGGTGTTTATTCTCCTGGGCTGCATTTCTTCAGCAGGTGTAGCACCTTATTTACAAAAAATTACATGTTTCTCTGCAGTAAACACACCTTGTCATAATTCTTATGACAAAAACACACATTAGTTCTAAATAAAGGAAATTTTGGGCATTATTTAGCTATCTGGATAATGTTCAACTCCCAGAGGTGTTGTCTTGGATCCGGACTTGACGCCTGGCTCATTTTGGTCTTGATTTATACACTGAGATCTTAATTTTTCTTGGATTTGGTTCAAGCACTGGACCTCTTGGCAGCTCTTACTGCTCCATAAGTCCACAGCTTTGTCTCCAGTCATTTGTGTGAAACCTTTATACTGCTGTGCACACTCTCTGTGCACTCTTCATGTTCCCCGCCCTGGAACCAGACTGTATGAGAAACATCAGTTTCTGTTCACCAGTGATCAACTGCAGCTGAATCCATAAGTTCGCTGTACAGTTCTACTATGGAAAATATTAATGCTACCTCTCAGTGTCAACAGCTCTAAATGAAGGAAACATATTAATCAGGAAGCAGATGTGATCTCTGGCTCCACCTGGTGGAGCTGATGAATAAAGGCCATAATGTCTCACCACCACTCGGCCTTGAGATTCCTGTGCTGCTCACATAAAACAACCTACTCAGACACTGATGACAACACAGAAATTGCTCTGTTGGTTTTCTCTCAACAGAGAAACATTCATTTATGTAAAGAGTCTCTCTGTTGAATATCATAGACAGCAGCATGCTTTTTTCAAAGTAAATGTTTTAATGTGTGTAGACCATGTAGGACTTAATAATAGCACTGAAATCAGCAGTGAGTAAAGAATGGATACCAGGATGAGATACCAGGGGGGTATTCCACGAAGCTCGATTAACGGAAAGCCTGGCTTATTTCGGTAAGTCTGGCTCATGTTAGACAGAGTTCCGTTCCATCAACGTGGCTTATCTGAATGCCCGCTGAGTAACCATGGTAACTTATGCTGCCGAAC
>JBAJHX010000001.1:23671251-23684235 GCA_037176925.1 Amniataba percoides
TCTGTTCTGTCTTGCTTTTCTTACTGTCTATTTTACACCGTTTCACTGTTGTTGCACAGTAAATTTCCCCGCTGTGGAACAATAAAGGAATCTGAATAATGAAAAAAAAAAGAAAACTAATAACGATGTGCTCATAAGAAACAATTTTGTAGCTTCATTCAGCACTTATGATCCATGGGGATTTGAACTTGTTGTCCTCTACATCCCAAGCCAAGTCCCTACAGACTGAGCTACTATCAGGCAATATATCTGCTTCACTTAGAAACACTCTGCTCATGTCGATTTTCATCTGCTCTTCTCTCATCAACTCGTCAGGGTTTCTTACATTCTTCTGGCACTCCCACATAGCTGGGCTGTGTAAGCCTCGCTTGAATAAGCCTCGACTAGATGAGGCTAAAATTTGTTAGTGAAACGACTTGAGCCTTAATCGGGAGATGGAGCTAGTTCAAGCGAGGCTTTCTCCAGTCAGCCTGGCTTTCTTTAGCCACGTTGGTGGATTACCCCCCAGCTCAGTAAGAGTGGTTTAAAGTGAGGCAGATCATTCGATCAGGTAGGAAATACCCATTGAAATGTACCACCAGATGTGCTGCATTTCACTTGTGGAGTAATGAAAAATGAGCAGCTAAATCAGAACAGCCAACTGATAACATAACCTGATTTCAAAGAAAAGGAGGTAGGAGATATTGACTACAACAGACTAACAGTAGGTAAAATGTGCTTTAAATGAATGATGATGAATGATCAAAAGGAATTATTTATGAGGGACAGATTGATTAGAGATTAGAGAAAAGTTTGCTGTTAACTGTTCAGAGAGACAACTTCTGCTGACGAGTTTATTGTAATGTGATGTCTATAACAACCTGTTGTATGAATATGCATAAAAACAACTTTTCTATCAACTCTTTGAGCTTATTACCCACCTGACAGAATGAACCACCTCACTTCAAAGTACTTTTACTCCACTTCACGCTGAGAGCAGCTCAAATCAGTCAGAACACCAGCCATTATCCACACTCAGCTCATCTGTCATGTTTTACTTCAATATCTCTGTCAGAACATTTACCAACACGTTTGGTATGAATCAGCAAAAATACTTCTTACCTCAGTCCTGCAATATGTGGCTCTGTTCTCTTCCTCAAGTCATCTGACTGTAAGACGACAAAGAAGAAGAAGATAAGAAAACAAAGCCACTGAGATAAATCAGTGAGAGGATCTGTCTGATAAGGCACCTGTTTGAATTTGTACAGATCGTTCGACTTCTCATGGAAGTTGAGGCCCTGAAGTTCTCTCTGCAGGTTCTCCACAAAGGTCTCGTTACTGAGGAAGTTCCTGATGGTGCAGTGAGGGAAAGGGTGGCAGTCCAGCTCCAGATCCCCTGTTCATGAACGACAAGAGACAATGAGTCCATCTGAGCTGCTGACAAATAAGTGTAACAGGGCTAATAATGAATTAATGAGGCCAATAGACTTGTGTGTGTTGATTTTTATACATTAAACCTTCATGGTGATGCTACATGATCTTAAACTGCTGCTGCTTTCCCCTCATCTTCATATCTACATCCATCAATAAAGTACTGAACTGAAAAAAAGCACATTGAAGCTTGTCGCTCTCTTGGCTTTTGATCTGCAAAATTACTTGAATATTCAGGAGCTAGTTTCACTGGACAAGTATTCAGCAAGTTTTTCTAAATAACTTAGAAACAGCCATATCTAACTGTACATGCTTCAGTATTTTTGATTTCTTATAACTCTGAATTATTTTAAATTGTATGTTTTTTTATTAATACAACTGCTATCTGTGGTATTTCTGTTCAACTATTTCTTGTTACAGTACTTATATTTGTGCTCGGGATGTACTCTGAAGCAGTTATATCTGTGCTGAGCTGTCAGTCTGGCCACTTTATCAGTGAAACTGGTGCCTCGCTGGTCAAGCTGGATATGCTTTTAGAAAATGTCTTAAAAAGTGTACTGATTCTGGTTGAAGCTGCAATCAGATTTTCTGTTAAAGCGTTTTAGAACATCAATTAAAAATATTTTCATTATTGATTAATATGTCAATCATTTTCTCAATTAATCAACTACTTACTTGGTCCCCAAAATATAAAAGAAAAAGTCTTGATTTATCTACACTTTACGATATTCAGTTTACTGTGATAAAACACTAAAGAAATCTGAAAATATTCCCATTGCAGAGGCTGAAATCTCAGAAAGTGGACCCTTTTTCTTGAAAAGTTACTCAAAACGATGAACTGGTCATGAAAACAGTTCACTTTTAATTGTTGACAACTAGTTTACACGACTAATCACTGCAGTTCTAATGTGGTTACTTTCTCAAAAAGTCTCCTGTGTCTTTGTTGCTGATTTTACAGACGTGTTTTTGATGTGTCAGAGAGGAACAGAGCAGTAGAACCCGGTCAGACCTCGGTCAGACCTCAGTCAGACTCGTGTCGTGTGGCTCACTGACCCAGTGTGCAGGGGGTCCTGCGGGTCCATGCCTCCCTCACAGTCCTCTTCACCTGCTCGTCTCCAACACATGAGCAGAGATCCGCTGTCTCCTCGCAGCTCTTCTTCTTCTTCTTCTTCTCCGCCCTCTCGCTCTCGCCTGGACGTCGCTTGGATGCCATCGGACAAACTATCCGCCGTCAAACAGGTAAACACGCAGCTCGTAAAAACACTTCTCCACGTTAGTAACGTGAGTTGTGTCCGACGGCCGAGCGTCGCGGGTTAGTGACGTGGTGTAGGAGGTTTGTTTTGCCCTGAGTTGAGACTGTCAGGCAGAGCTGCAAACCTGACAGAAACCCTTTAACTCCCAACCAAAGTCCTATAAACACACTGGACATTCATAATGAGGCTTCAAGAGGAGGGACTGAATTTATCATATATAACATACATATTTCCTTGCTGTGCTCGAAGATTTCACTGTTCCTTAAAGGGTCTGGATAACCAAAGATCTTCTGTTGCTTAATTGTCATCTCTTTGGTATCACATTACCTTGGTTTAATCAAAATGTTTTCACCTTTTACAGGATAAATGATACATTTAGCATACAATGAAATTCAATGCAACAAACACTTCCTAAAACCTGCTGAGCAGCAGGTTCACTTGTGCACAGTAAGGAGCCTGATCTGTTCAGGCATTTGAGATAATGAATGGTTTTCATCTGATTTCACTAACAATATTCAATATAATGGTGTTTCCCTGCGTGTGCTGGGATGACCCCTGCTCCCTGTGACCCCGAGCAGAATAATCTGCTTAGAAAATGGATGGATGGATATTATATCATACAGGAAAAATCCAGTAGGTGAGTAAACCATCAATTTTATTAACCTACATATGAAACATGACCCTCGAGCAATGCATTCATTTGTCCTCAGCCTATCTGCACGTGTTGCAGTGTGACATGTAATATGAAAGTGTTCATCCACTCAGTAATAAAGATGAGTGAAATATACATATTGACACAAACATTTTTCCAGTGTGAATCCTCTCAAAACTCTTTTGATCAGTTTTTTAAAATGCAGATACAACAAAACAAATATTTAATCTGAATCTACATTTAACCAAGTGACCTTTACTGGGCGTTGTTCAGCTGCCTATGAGGTAAGCTTTAGGATAAAGTTACTCAACTATCCACCAGACAAAACCAACACATGAACCTACAGGCTGCACACCTCAAACATTCATTTTATGGATCATCTATTTGCACATTAACATTTTAGCCCCAGTAGTGACAGATCACTCAGCCCTGATCAGCATCTAAAACAAAATGTCAGCATGTGACTGTTCTGTTGCCTTTCTGAGCTTTTTTTAAAAAAACATTATTTGTTTTGTTCTGACTGTGAACAGCTGCCTTCATCTCAGTCTTGAATAAAGTGAGACATTAAAAATAACCAAATTGAAAATCACCTCTCAAAAAGCTTAATATTCCCTTTGAAACTTAATAAGTATCAGTCAGGCACTCTTTGAACTTTATAAAAACATACTCAAAGACTGCTTTATTAAAAGGAAAAAAAACACAGCATTGTTACAAATTAAAATGAAAGGAAACTCAGTGATGTAGTTTGTTTAATCAAACATTGGCCTTATCTGAGAGGATAATAAAATCAGATTCTTTGCACACTTGAATACCAATTTGTTTACTACAAAAACTAGCAGTTTCTCAAGATAAAAAAAAGAACATACATGACTTTTTCTTTTTCTTTCAACAGTATAAACACCCTTGTGAACTGACAATATACCTGACATGGCAAGCTTTCTTTTGTGTGTGTGTGAAGGTTGGGATGAGGATGAGGAGACAGTTTCTTCACCACATTGTCTCTCATCTTCACTCAGACCGGGCTGCGCTCACAGAGACAGCCAGACGTACTTTTCTTCACTCAAGTTAGTTATAAATGAAGTTGAACCTATAAAAGAAATTATTTTAAAATTCAATTTGTTAAGAGTCTACAATTTTCACAATAATGGTACTGAAATGATTGTCTTTGCCCTATTTTTCATTATTTTCTCTGTTAAAACAGTTAAAATTTTCTCTTTGGAGTTTCAGACCTCTAATAGCACTGAGTGATGTGAAACACAGTAATGCCAATGTTTCACTCTGCACACTGCAGATCAACAGCTGGCACTCATGTGCAATATGACAAAAAAAGGCAGGCCAAGATTATATGCCAGTAAACACAACCAAGAAAGCCAGACTGTAAATATTTTTTAAAAAAAGGAAAGGGAGGAAATGGATTCAAGGAAATTTGTTTGATCTCAAGGATAAACACAAGAATGTTGAAAACATAACTATTGTTTATTTACAAGAAAACTCCACAGGGCACCTTTAAGTTTCAGGGTTCATACTGGAGTCATTATCTGCTCTGAGGCTTTACTACGACATCATCAGATAATTCTCTTATGATATTAATGTATTTGTTTTTTAATAACCAATTTCAGCACATTTTAAAGCCAGATATTTGATTTTAGCCCTTCAGCTTTCAATTTAGCCATCATAAGAATGAGCACAGAAATTAATGTTTCATTACAGTTGAAGACGAAACAAATGTGAAAGACGTACATCATACCTGCTCAACAGCTGTGGTAGACTGGAAATGATTGGTCCATATCCAGGTGCGTTGTCATACAGTTCAAACAAAGGTGCCGCTACCAGTTTGTAATTCTTGGGGACAGCAAACAGAGCTGCAGAAACATGAATGACAGGCTTCAAAACAAGAAGCAATAATACCTCTACCATTTATTCTCTACTCAACTTCAATGCAAAAAAAACAAAAACAAAAAACAATAAGATACATTATCATATCACAAACCTTTTTCCTGCAGCTGAACGAGGAATAGCTTCTTATGCTCCTTAGGTTTGGTGATGTGAGCTGGAATATAGGGATACTGCAAGACAGATAACATCACATCAGTTCACATTCGCACATGCAGATCTAAACCACATCACGACTGATCGACTACAGAGCCTGCGTCTTACTGTCCCTGTCACTGTCTGTGTGAACCAACCTGTGGAGGCTCAAAGTTGGGGCGCCACCAGTTACCAATGCAATCGTCAATCACCCAGTCTTGCTTCACGCCGTCCTGCCGTCCGAGGATCTAACATCCAAAAAAACATTAATATCAATGAAACACATCACCGCAACATAGAGAAGCTTAAACTTTGCTTTGTAATGCATCTACCTCAGTCATCAGGCGTTTCAGACCCTCTACCTCGTCTTCACCGGGACTCAACTCCCCGCCGGGCCTGCAGGAGAGAAACAAACCATCAGACAACTGTTCTGTAGTGCTGGTTCATGCAGGAGCCTCCACACAAGTACTCACAGTTTGAAGAACGTGGTGCCGAGCTGCAGGAGCAATACGTGAGGCAGCCTGTGCTCGTGGACGATGAGGACTCCCTCCACCGTCCTCCGCATTCCCATTTTATCAAACTCTTCCCGCATCCTCTGGAAACGGGCGGCCACCGAGCTGTCCTTCTCATACAGAGGCTCCTTGGTGCCAAATGTGTAGTTGGTAAGAGGATATCTGAAATAAAAATGCACACATGATCAGAGAATGTTAGTGTGGTTCTCACCCGCATGCTTTAAAAGGTCATCATTCATCATCAATTAATAAAATAAAACAAGACAATTTTGATCAGCAATTAATCCTTTCGAGTATTTTTTTTTTTTTTTTGCTCTGCGACGTGTGTACCCTGCCTCTCACCTGAGATATCTGGGACAGGCTCAAACAGCCCTGCGACCCTGTGTGTGCTCACGACAAGCAGGTTTAGAAAATGGATGGATGGATGGATGGAGGGGTGGAGTAATTTTTTGTGTGTGAATATTTTCTGGACTGTTTAGTCCTCTATGACAGTGAAGTGAATATTTTTTGAGTTTGGGACAAGACGAGACATGAGGATGACCTCTCAGGTTTTGATAAACTGCGGTTAACATTTCTCACCATTTTCTTCAAACAACTGATTAATTAATCCAGAAAATATTAGACAGATTAATCAAATGATCAGTGGTTGCAGCCCTAAAGAAAACCTAGATACACTCTCATTTGAGAATCTAAAACCAGTGACCTTTTGACATATTTTCTACAAAGGAAATTTAAAAAAAAGACTATAGTATAATGAAAATGACTGAAAATTATTTTTTAACGATCAACTCTTTCACTAATCGACTGAATGTCCCAGCTCTATGATGAAAACCATTGTTAATTGCCGTGGTAATTAAAATATTAATAAGAGTAATAATACATAATGCAATTTCCATTGCCTGCTTCTAACTACATCCTCGGTTATTATATCAATGACTGTCACATGTGCCTGTGCAGTTTTCCACTGATTCTGCAGCCCGTGTTAGAAATCTTTATTTATCTTTACATGCAGTCTGTCTGACACTCTGTCATCTCACGGCACACTGGGTGTCTGAGCACCAGCAGCATGTGCTTTGTTTCCCGCAGCACTCACAGGTTGATGGTCCTCTCCAGAGTCAGAGGTTTAGCGGGCCCGCTGATGTATTTGTTCCCAAACTGCACGGCTCCTCCGCGCGGCCAGCCGGCGGCCGAGCGGCTGGGAGGCACGACCGACATGTCTAACAGGACGAGGCGGAGGCTGCTCTGAGGCTCGCTACGAGGTTTGGACGGGACAAGAAACCGCGGACACTTGCGAGGACGGTCCACAACAATTTCTCCACCGTCGCTTCTCTCGGGTCTCCACTTCCGTGTGAGGGGCGCCTCATATCCCCGCCAGCGACTCCTGCTGGTCCGGATGATGAACAGCAGCGAGGCGCACCCCACTGTGTGCTGGGTAACAATAATGTACACTATATACTGTGCACTATATACTGTACACTATATACTGTGTGCTGGTATAGGTGTGTCTTTAAGATGTACGGCCAGATACCCTGATCATTCTTTCATGATATGTAAAGTTTATCATAACCTGTAATTATACATCATCAGTTACATGCTAATGGAAATCTGCAAAGAAAAGTTAGCAGTCAACTTTGAATACAATTTCACATTTGAATTAGAGGATAAACTCTGTATCTGTTTTCAAGCTGGTCCTCAACATTAACATTAATTAATTAAATGAAAAGATAAATACAGAAATAATAGCAATGGTAATGAAATAAACAATGATAACGATGACACAAAACAGCTGACAGTAACATCAATAAGAACATAAAGGCCACATACTTAAATGCCCATAAAAAAAGAAAACGACATAAATTTAGTGCAGATGACAACTTTAAATCATTAAAAGGGAAATACCAATGTCAATTTTAATATCTTTGGTTGATTCCTGTCATTTCTTTCTGTAAGATTACTCTTACAGCTGTGATAGTTTATTATTTTACTTACAGTTCCGTCTTCCATAGGGCATTTCAACTGCATATTAACCGCTTATTAACATTTTAAACCCAGAAAGCTTAAAACAATAATTAATTTCAGCATGCAAGTTCATTCTTGACCTTGAAAACAGTAGTTTCATAGCTTTCATCAACATCTCAGTGTCTGTCTCAGCAGTCAGACTGATTGCTCAAGTGTCATAAGGCTACTCAAATGTGGCACCAAAGGCCATCACTGAACGGAGACGATGATGTGAAGACAATCTGTAATAACAACTGAGGGGTCTCCACAGCAACCGAGGAAGACCGTGAGCTCCATTACAAGGTACCAAGTGCACCTTGAGTGAAGATTGTCTTGTCGAAAAATATGAAATTGTCAGAAATAAAGGATTCACACATGAACAAGTGCAAGGATTCAGTCAATTCAATATTCCATTTAATAGTCATAACTATGTCTCTTATCCATCTATTGTAAACATATTTTACCACAGTAGTTGTCTTATGGTACATAATCATACGTGCAATGCAAAAATTCAAACAGAAGTTAAAAAAGGACAAAGACACTGCTGGATTTGTTGATTACATCACACCAAGGGGATCTCAGTTCTTTGGTCCAGTGGCCCACCCTGTGTGGTGTGCTGCTGTAGTGTGGTGGTCCCTGTAGGAAGTGCCATGGATCATCCCCCCCCATTTACTGTGGTCTCTCCTGCCCCTGTCACAGTAGTTGGTCCCATGTTTAGCAAATTTTCTACATTTTTTAATTACTTTTCACCCACTGACTTGGTTTCTTCTTGCTTCTGACCTATCACCGTCTCACCATCTTTCCTTGACGCAGACTCAGCAACTTCTTCTGTAGGTTTCACATTTTCTTCTCGCACTTCTTTCCCCGTCACCTCGCTGTTGACCAGAGCTGGTTTCTTCTTTTCATTGTCGCTCTCTTTCTCACCATCCATGCCTTTCTTTCTCTCATCCATCCCAGTTTCTTTGTTTTTTTGAACCACCTTCTCAGCCACTGAGTGAGAAATGACGCAAAACATGCCGTTCAACATACATCTATGTACATGTTAAAGCAGAGAGCAAGCAAGCATAAATTAAACAGAACTTACCAGCACCCTTCTCTGCCGGCTCTATGCTGGATCTTTCTTCAAGAGATGTGTGTAAATCTTCATCTTGGCCTGGACCCCCATTAGAGGGTGTCAGACTGGTCACATGATGAGAAGCAGCACTTGAGTTATCAATAACAGGGAGGCCAGAGATAGTCGGTGTGAGGGCAGTGCTGTTGTTGGTGTGAGGTGAGTCTGAGTCAGTCGGGAGCGGGGAGCTAATTGCAGCTGCTTTTGCTGAACTGGTGGTGGAAGTGCTATCTGCACGGTTTAAGCTGGTGGAGGTGGTGGTAGTGGTGGTGTCTGTGTGGTTTGTTTCACTGGAGGAAGTGGAGGGAGCAGAGATATCAGCTGTGCTAGGGGTGGCTGGATGAGTAATAGGACTCATGCAGTCGGTGGATGTTGGGCTTGTGGTGGTGGTGGTGATGGAAGAGGTGGAGCTGGTGGGAGGAAGGGCAGAAGAGATGAGGGAGGAAGAGGTAGTGACGTGGGAGTCAGGTGAAACTGGAGTTGTGATGGTAGCACTTGAGTTAGGAGGAGGAGGTGCTGCTTTAGTAACTGGTGAAACTAAAGCTACACAGCTAGCCTCAGTAGTTGAACTGGTGGTAGCAGAGAGGCTTGGTGGCATATCTGTTATGCTGGTGATGGGTGGAGAAGCTGTGGCAGTGACAGAAATAGCTGCATCACCACCAGCAGCGGGAGCAGGATCAGCTGAGAGAATACCATTTGGCTCTGGGAGAGTCGATTTAGTTGACAGATTTGTTGATGCTGTGGAAACTGGGCTTTCATTGCTGGGAGCAGAAACAGTTTCTGAGGTGGTAATGGAAGGCGCAGTTATTGTTGCTGAGTCTGAAGTGACGGAGAGGCTTGGAGTAATGGACTCAGTGGACGTGGCTGAGACGGTGGTGGGGGGCTCTGTGGGTGTAGCGGTGCTTGTGAGGGTTGTGGGTAAGGTAGTGGGGGGCAGTTCAGCAGTAGTAGCATTAGCTGCAGGGATAGAAGGTTTGCTGTCAGTCTCTGTAACACTCATGATTGTTGTAGCTGCTGCAGTGGAGTTAACAGAGTCAGTGCATATATCTGTGTCAGAGGTTGGTACAGTACTTGAAGGGGAAAGTGTAAAACTGGTTGAGTCAGGGACTGAGTTTGAGATTGTGGGCACAGCAGGAGTGGTGGTAGTGGTGAGGGCGGGAGCAGCAGGGGCAGGCGGAGCTGCAGTCGGACTCAGCTTAGTGGGCGTGTTTGTCTCTCCTTCCTGTATTTGGGCTAGCTCATTCTCAGGTGTATTGCGGCCGGATGTTGTGGGGGGTGCACCCGGCTTGAGAACTGGCTTTGGAGGCAAAGCTGGTTTGCCAGCTGACTCATGTGCTGACACACTTGGACGAATCTGATGCCTTGTATCTAAGGAAGAAAATTAAATGTGCAAGTGATTTATCTTATCATATACTCACAAGAGAGTTAACCACTGTTTGCATATGTGTTTTTTACCTGACGATGCAGACATCGTTCGAGGTTTTGTGAATGTAGGAGGTGGCTCAGGCTTACTGTCAATGATAGTACCTGAAGAACAAAAATAATTTACATCTTACTTTACCAGAGGAATTAATTCACTATTATGCCAGTATAATGGATTGAGGACAGTCTTTAACAGTCCAAAGAGATATTAAATCTTTTAAATGGAGAGCTGATCCGTGTCAAAAAGTCTCTCCTTTTGATACAAATCCCTCGACTTCAAAGATTAGCTTCATTAACACGAAGCTGGAGCAGAGACAAGTTTAATCATCAAATATATCAAACAGAAAAAAGGGAAATACCTTCAGATTCTGCTTTTTTCATCTCTCCCTCCTGATTCTACAAGAAAAGATGAGGTGTTTAAACACTTGCGAAGACGCGTACAATGTATAGATACAGACACACACTGTTTCTTACCTGTGTCTCTCCTGGCTGGGCTTTGGAGACTCCAATACGTTGAAGCATGAGATGGAGCTTCTGCTCAAAACTATGTTGGCCTTCAAATTGTTTCTGAAAATCAGCAACAGTAGAGCTATGGGTGCTTTCTTCAAAACTGTATCTAAATGTACATATGATATAAACTCTACGAACACTCACCTTTGCAGTGTTTCTGGCATTGGTGCTTCCTGCTGCTGCTGATCCAGAGAGCAAAATAAGAGACTGGGACTTCCCCTCTCTGAGAGCTCGGCGGGGAGGCACCGCTTCACCCCTCAACGGCGGAGCACCAGAAACAGGTGTCTCTTGAACAGCTGGCTCTCCAGTAACAGCGCTGGGGGGCTCTTTCCCTTTTTCCTTTTCATTTTCCTTGTCGTGCTCCTTGACTCTGTCCTTATCTTTTTCTTTCTCTGCTCTGGCGACATCCCTTAATGGGCGGATGAGATCAGCAATGGAGGCCTTTTTGGGACGCCCCTCGTGGCTTGTTTCTGATTTCAGACCTCTTCTCTTCTTGAGAGTAAAGAAGTCCCCAAGTTTCCTCCTGAGTGTTTTCGCTGGGGGTGGACAAGGGACAGAGCTGGCAGGAGCCACTTCGTGCACTGTGATAGATTCCTCATCCTCCTTTTTCCTACATAAAGTATTATATATCAAATCAGTCCTGTGTGCATTTAGCATGACTTCATTAAGCAGTGTTGTTAGGGTTAGGTGACTATCAAGAAACCATTAACAAGCAACAGTGGCAGCTGTGATACTCACAGTGTATCAGTGGGAAGTACTCTTTTAGTAAAGAACTCTTCAACTCCTTCATCCACCCTCCCCATGAGCTCAAGGACTTCATTGTCACTCTCAATTATCGTCTCCTAATTACCACACACACAGGAAACACAAATATTTTATACCAAAGATCAAACAAACTGATGCTGAAGAGCAACTTGCTTTACATTATATAACCCTCACCTCTGAAAAACCCACACACTGGCAGTAGTGCTTCTCCTGCCTCTATAGGTGTATTTTGGTTTGAATCTCTCATCCTGCTACAAACCAGCCTCCTGGGAATCAGTTGCTCAGTAACGTACAATGGGGGGGCGTCACTGGATTTTACATGCAGAATGAAAGCAGGATAACTCATTTTGCCAGTGTAGGTAATGTGATATTGAAATTGCAGCCATACAGTGTTGCATCATCCTGATCACATTAACATCTGTGCCCACAAGTAGCAATAAAAGCTGGGAGGATGACTGCAGAAGTCACTGTTACATGATATCCTGTCAGGGGAATTGCTAGAATTTTGTCTCCCTGGCCACTGGCTCAGAGGGAGTGACTATATGTCTACAGCCTAATAGCTCTGTGACAACATGATCAGCTCAGGGGAAAATGGAGATGATCACATATTCTACATTTTGACACAACCCTGGGAAAAAAACATAAAACACCAATAGATTTTTTTCCAATGAGAACACGAGAAGACATTCAGACAAATACCAAGTGTGGGTTCTTCAAACCGCCGGTGCACTGGTACAATGGAACTGCCTTATTCAAGCAGGGACCAGGCATCTTTTCCAGCACTCCCCCTCCGTCCTTCCCTTCCCCCTGCCTCTCCCCTCTGTACCCTCTCTCTCCTCTCTCTCCCTTCCATTTTCTCTCCTCACACACACCACCTTTCCCTCACACTCCATTTTTACAAAACCTTTCTCATCCTCCTTCACAATACCTGCGGTCTGCTGGGACGATAGTTCAGTTTTTGTCGGTGAGGTCTCGGTCTGCTCTGGGTGTAGTGCCTGAGCGCTGGTCCGCCCAATGGCAGCTCCATTGGGGAGACACGGCACGCTGTTGCCGTGGAGCTCTGTTGCCGTGGCTCTGTTGCTGAGGCACGGTTGCTAAGAGCATGAGAACCAGCAGTATGTAATGCCTCCACTGTGGTGGGAGGGGCCATGCCGGCTAGACTGACACATTTGACAACAGAACCTCGCCTTTCTCTGTCCCCTCCCCTCCAAGAGAAAAACCATAAGAAAAAGATGGTGATAAAATAAGAACAGGCAGCAGAGAGAGAGGAATAAAGTGACTACACTCACATGTGTTTTATTCTTGCATCCTAGCCTCTGACAG
>JBAJHX010000001.1:23684335-23696688 GCA_037176925.1 Amniataba percoides
TATATATATACACAAATACAGTGCAATGCAAATAGCTGAAATGAACAAAATGTTCTGCTGGTTATGTAACAAATTAATAATTTATTTTATATGCGGAAAATTTGCTCTGAAATTCTGTAAGTGACAAGCACATCTGGTAGATCCCTTTATCAGTAAAAAAAAAGTGTATAAATACAAAAAACAGTATATTTGTAAATTTGAAAGTAAGGTGTCTTACCAATGCTAGAGGAAACAGTCCTAAATAGTCCAAAGAGGATTGTTATAAGCCTTGATAATGAGGTGTAGGACTTGCTCAGAAATGGTCAAATAAGATACACCAATTTCCATGTGTCTTAATTATACTTCTGTCTCCCCTGAGGTCATGTGAAGCAAATTTTGTGTTAATTGCCTGGTTTGAATATCAAATATTAAAATCTGCCTCCCCAATTCCTGGTTTGAAAACACAAATTTATTATTTACACTGGGTTCTCTGGCAGATTAGAAAATGCTTTATATCATTCAACATTGATTTAGGACTGTCACAGTCTGATTAACTAGCCAAACCTGCAGAGAGGTGTCATTTTTGTTTTATCTATATTTTTGTAAAGTAAGATTTGCAAGTATTTTAATATTACAGGGAAATGTTGTTCAGACTGTTTCCTCTTTGAGCCGTTAACACTCAACTCAACTAATCAAAACAGAGGGTACTTGTTTTCCACTTACGAACCCATGTCAGGTTTTCCATGTGGAGTAGTATGACATCAGCTATTGGTGCTTGGGTGCAGATGTAACACACCAGCAGCAGGGTTTTGTAAGATAGATTCAATTTAAAAATGTTATTTTAAAAAAGGCCAAGTTTTCATAGTTTGGATAACTGGTGACAGATTTTGATGCTTGAATGTGTCTTGCATGTTAGATTGGATTTCACCTGTTCCTGTTCACATACCTATGAATTGTGTTTTTGTTGTAGACCAATAATCAAACAAAAGACCAAATAAACTGAAAACATGATGAAATTATAATTTTAGTTTAAGTGAACTCCCTCATTAAAATCACCCAGGGTGAACCATACTTGAACCAAGGACATTATGATTTATGGTAAAGTCTTATACCTATGGGATCCCACATTTTTTTGGTTTTGTTCTTAAATGTTACATATTCCTGATTTGACATGTTTAATGTCACCAAAGAGCGAACCTGGGCCAGGAACTACCTAAGAAAAGCTGCAAACATTGCACAGGGTGTGATTAACTTGGGGTTAACAACAGGAACCTGCATCTTTTTCTCTTTTTTATCTTCTCATTTTAATCTGTTTAATCTGCCATCATGATTTTGTACAGTGTCAGTTTTTGTCTTTAAAATGCCAGTTGATGACACAAAATAACAAATACAGTTGGTTATTTGTATGTGAAAATGTCACGTTCAGTCTACTGTGATACAATCGTATGGAAATCCTAGAAGATGAAGTACAATCACGACTTTCTGTGCTGCTGTGAGGCTCACCCTACACCTACAACATTCATACTGACCTCTTGTGACTGATTGTATGAATTGCATTTAATTCACAAAGGTACTTGTAAACTGGTTTCAGCGATGACTAACAATTACTGGAGGTGCAGAAGTCACACTCAGCAAAACTGATCTGCAATTCTTGCCAGAAAACGAATTAATAACCTCTCAAATGTATCGTTAAAGGCCGCCGTCGTGCTTCCGGACGCCACGCCCACGCAGGAATTCAAATCTGGCGCCAATCACGCGCAGCCACCACGCGGCCACGCCCCTTTCCTGCCCGGGGTGCTGTGTTTGCGCAGGCGCGTTGGCTCTTATGAGCCGCCATTTTGTGTTAGGCCCTCTCTTCCAAAGCGGGAGAAAAATATTAGTCCGGCGCTCAGCACGCACGGACGGTCACAGCGGGACTGAAGGGAGCGACCGCAAGCACCGAGCCGCCGAGTGAATAAACCAGGAGAGAGAAGCAGCCGGGAGTAAGTGAAGCCGACACTTTACCTCCAAACAGGGAAAGGTTTTTGTAGGAGCCGTCGCCGGCCTCTAGGTGTCACGGTCGGGCTTACCGGCCAGGCGGCTGGCGGGGGGTGTTTGTCTCCCTCTATCGTTGTCCAAAATGCACTAAATCAGTCTATAAAATGCAACTCCGCGTCTCAGTTGAGCGATTTGGTGCTTTTTAGCCGATATTTTGTGTGATCTGCGTGGGGATGGCTGTATTTCCGAGTCTTTCTGTTTTAAGTTTGTTGAGGCCTGACGTCCATCTTCTCGTGCCCTTTGTTTCCTGTTTTCAGACGTACTCGCGCCTCCCGAGTTAACTCACCAACTAACACGAGTTCATGTTTTAAGTACTTTATTTGTCGTTTTAACAATGCAACACCTTTGGATTGAAGAGATAGTGCTCTGATTGCAAGATATTAGTGAGAAAATGTCTCTCAAATAGGCGAATGAGTGACTCTTGGGTCATCGGTTGATTGATCGACTGATTGTGAGCTCTATAAATGGCAAGCAGAAGCGTCCCATCAATGTGTAATCGGCAGTAGTGCCCAAACGGACACTTTTTTATAAGGTTGCGCAATAATACAGTGAGATTATGCACGACTAGCTAACACGGGTTTCCTCTTGGGTTTAACAGTAAGCTCCAGGTGTTACTTTATCTGACTCACTCAACTCTTCTCTGGCTCCGTGCCGTGAGTTTTTTGTTTTTAATTATTAAAAACTAAGTCTAGAAATCAAGGTAACCATACACTACAGGTTGCCCATCGTTGGTTCTTCCGTAGTGTTTTAGGATTAATGCTCACTGAGGTAGAGACACAATCTCCATGTGGCACAATATTAAAACATCAAAAATCACGTGAAATTTTAGTCATTAGGGAATGGAATTAAAGATTTAAGACGTAATCCGAGCTGCAAGAACTTGTAGGAAAATTTAGTTTATATGTTGAACAGTGAAGCACACTAATAGCAAGCAATGTAAACAGTATTATTGATTAAATCAGTAGGTGCTTGAATTAATCAAGCACCTACTGATTTTTTAGTAGTGTAGTGACACACACTGTCCCTGGCTGAGCTTTTGAGGCATTCATTGTCAATACGAGTGGAATCACCTCATTATAGGAAAATTTGTCAATTTATATTGTTGTATAGTATTAATTTTTTAACAAAAACCAATCAGCTAGGAGTTTGGATTGCCCTAGATTCTTACTTGAACTGAAGATTGCTGTTGGTTTTTTCAAATGTAACTTTTGGTACCAAAATCCCCCTCACCACCACTTTATTGTGATAGCAGCAGATGTTTCCTGCAGTGGATGTCTCAAAACTCTACTGGTAAAAGTAAAGATGTATGACTTGTTACCACTAGGGGTATGTTATCTTTACAGCACAGACCAGGGGATATTGCTAATGCATGTAATATTGCAATTAAATGCTAATATAGGAATCTTATCCATGCCAGCTTATTTCAAATTGAAATATTGGCCTGAACAAAGATAATATCCAGGGGATTAAGTGTATTTTGAATCTTTTCAAGGCATCCATCCGTTTATTTGAATTAACAATAGCTAGAATATTACTATATATATTTACGCCATGAGCATTTTTTATCCATGTATTTGTTTTTCACTTTTGACATACATCTCCTCTGTTAGGGTGTTGGGTTGTCGCCATGGAGGGCGAGGTCGTTTCCATGGACACCAGTCAGGCTCCTGATGGAAAGGTACTGCCAGAGAGCGGAGATGCCTTAATTCAAGCTCCACAGGGGGAAGTGGCTGGTAACATGGAGATGATGGTGATGGACGCTCTCGATCCAACTCTGCTGCAAATGAAGACTGAGGTGTTGGAGGGTGGCGGCACAGTGACTGTTACAGGTGGAGACGAGGGTCAGATCATCACTCTCCAGGTTTGTATTAAACACAAGTTAGGCCAATATTGAATGATCTGTTATCGGTTCTTGTTGTGAAGTGAGTAATTAGAACAAGCTGAAGAGATTCTTTCTTCTATGTAGGTGGTGAATATGGAGGAGCAGGCGGGAGCTGCCTTGGGACTTGGTCAGCTCCAGCTGGTGCAGGTACCTGTCACGACAGCAACCGTTGAGGGGCTTCAGGCAACTTATGTTGATGCATCAGCAGCTAACAAAGATGCAGAGCCGGTTATCTGTCACACTCTTCCCTTGCCCGAGGGCTTTCAGGTGAGACAATATTCTGGGCTGCTGTCTAACAAGATCCATTTGTTTTCCATTTGTTCGTCATTGTGGCACAGTTGGTCAAAATAAGATTGAATTGTAATGTTTTCTTTTAGGTGGTAAAAGTTGGTGCTAATGGTGAGGTTGAGACTGTCGAGCAGGATGAGCTCCAGGCAGCTCACGATGATCTTCAAGGGACTAGGGGAGAGGAAGAGGAGGAGGAAGAAGAGGCAGCAGAGGTAGAAGCCTCTGTTCCTCAGCAAGAAGATCCAGAATGGTCCAAGGACCCGGACTACCAGCCCATCACCACTGTTCGTAAAGGGAAGAAGGGAAAGAAGAGCCGTCTGCGCTACGGGGAGGGCGATCGTGACATGGATGTTTCTGTGTACGACTTTGAAGAAGAGCAACAGGAGGGGCTGCTGTCAGAGGTGAACGCTGAGAAGGTTGTGGGCAACATGAAACCACCAAAGCCCACCAAGATCAAGAAAAAAGGTTAGACTCTTACTCTGTTCTTTATAAACCATGATATCTAAACATGATGTGGAGAAAGGTGCATTAAAGATTGTGGTTTGCTTCAAGTTTCTTCTGTTCTATCTTCAAATTGTGTGCAGTGTTTTCAATTAAGTGACTATATCTCCCTCTGTTGCCTAGGTGTGAAGAAGACTTTCCAGTGTGAGCTGTGTAGCTACACCTGTCCAAGGCGTTCCAACCTGGACAGACACATGAAAAGTCACACAGACGAGAGGCCACATAAATGTCACTTGTGTGGACGGGCCTTTCGAACAGTCACACTGTTGAGAAACCACCTGAACACACACACAGGTAATGCAAAAAACAGTGTTCATACATGTAGGAAAGTGTGAGTTTCAAAATAAAACTTTTCCTCTCTCAGAGCTAGCTAGCTGGAGAGCTTGAACTGTGTCATTCCTCCCACACTGTTAAGGGTTTTATTTTTTGTCCACACTTTAACAATGGTTTTTAACAAAGAAGGCATTTATTATTTTCATGAATCAATCTTGGAAGCGTTCCTTCATGCTCACTTCCTTCCATTTCTTAAGGTACCCGACCACATAAATGCACAGATTGTGACATGGCATTTGTGACCAGTGGCGAGTTGGTGCGTCATCGTCGCTACAAGCACACACATGAGAAGCCCTTCAAGTGCTCCATGTGTGACTATTGCAGTGTGGAGGCAAGTAAATCACATGATAATCTGTGTGCTTATATAATCTGTACTTCTCTTCTCAGTGTATATATATCTTGAAGTAAGCTCTTATGTCTTTTTTCCTCTTCTAGGTGAGTAAGCTGAAAAGGCACATCCGCTCTCACACAGGGGAGCGACCCTTCCAGTGCAGTCTGTGCAGCTACGCCAGCAGAGACACTTACAAGCTGAAGAGACACATGAGGACACATTCAGGTAACGTGTGTGCACCATCTACTGGCTGAAACATGGGTGACCCACAGGTTGAGAAGAATGCCTCTCTTACTAGTTTCTCTTGTCTGTTGCAGGTGAGAAGCCATATGAGTGCTACATCTGCCATGCCCGTTTCACTCAGAGTGGCACCATGAAGATGCATATTCTGCAGAAACACACAGAGAACGTGGCCAAGTTCCACTGCCCGCACTGTGATACTGTCATTGCACGCAAGAGTGACCTTGGTTAGTTGTGCTGACATTTTTACATGAAATTACACCACTCTGTTATGGGTCTTTGAGAGCATGCTCATGTAGACCATGTTATTCCACACCCTTTTTATCTATCTGTTGTTCCCAGTAAAGTCATTGATGACAGAGTAATTAACTGTTTGAGCTTTTTTTTATTATTATTTTTAACAATAGACCAGATTATCATTTGTCACACTGATTTTCATGTCTATGCTCTTTCTGTTCCAGGTGTTCACTTGCGGAAGCAGCACTCATTTATTGAGAAGGGAAAGAAATGTCGTTACTGTGATGCTGTGTTTCATGAGCGCTATGCTCTCATCCAACACCAGAAGACCCACAAGAATGAGAAACGTTTCAAGTGTGACCAGTGTGACTACTGCTGCAGACAGGTGCGTGTCAAGCACAAAATGAAGCTTTTGTGTCTGCAAATTTTATATTTGTGCTAAATTACTGTTTTTTTTTTTTCCTCTGACTTATTAGGAACGCCACATGATAATGCACAAGCGCACACACACAGGAGAGAAGCCGTTCGCCTGCAGCCAGTGTGAGAAAACCTTCAGACAGAAGCAGCTTCTGGACATGCACTTCAAGCGCTATCATGATCCCAACTTTGTGCCCACTGCCTTTGTCTGCAGCAAGTGTAGCAAGACCTTCACCCGCAGGGTAGGGCTGAGATTTAGCGTGCACACACACACATGCACACACACCAGTGTTTCCCAGTATGTCACTGAGTTATGATTGTTTTTTGTTCCCTCCACCAGAACACCATGCTGCGTCACAGTGAGAACTGCACAGGCGATGCGACAGAAGAAAATGGAACCCCCACACCCAAAAAGGGTCGTCGAGGCAGGAAGAGGAAGATGCTGGCCAGAAGAGACGATGATGACACAGGTATGATATTTGTTTGAAGGGTGAAAGAAGCCCATTTATTATTTAACACTGCTTTTATGAAAGTCTGTAAACTAAAAGAAAATAAAATAACTCTCCACTTGCCACTCATTTTAATCATTAACTCTTTACAATTGTATATTTGTGATTATTGTATTATTAATGAACTTGCTACTGCCTAATATGCTTTCACACGTGTAGAGGATGAAGTGGATGAGGCAGAGGAGGAAGAGGAGATGTTAAGTGAGATTGAAGTTGAACAGGCCCCACCAGTTGTCCCCATCCCAGCCCCTGTGGAGCCACCAGTCAAGAGGAAACGTGGACGACCCCCAAAGAGCAAACCAGACAGTAAGTGTCAGACTGCTGTACTTTTAGGGATCTTTTAGTGTTTCTGAACCACACATGAGGAGACTAGACAACTGCTAATGCTAAGGAGTCTGATCACAACTACGTAACTAAAGTGTTAGATCACCAGCGTTTAACAGCGTATATGATCTTGTAGAACCAGAATCTGACCTGAGACTCTCTTAACAGCGGCCGCTATCATCCGTGTGGAGGACGAGGCCACTGGAGAGGTGGATGACATCATTGTGAAGAAGGAGGTTGGAGCCGAACAAGACGACCGGGAAGACGCAAACGAAGGAGCCGTTGAAGAAGTGGTGGTAGGCGGAGGGAAGTCAACCATTCAGATGGAGGAGTTGTCCCAGGAGGAGGGAGCCTCGCAGCAGCTGTCTGAGGCCCCACCTAATGGAGACCTGACCCCTGAGATGATCCTGAGTATGATGGACCGGTGATGGACTCGAGGGTCGAACCTGTAAACACACAGAACCTTTATTAAATCTTCATTTTAATTCCTGGCAATTACGATTACAAATGCTTTCATCCTAAACGGAAACAAACATCACTGTTGTAATTTAAGATTTGCTTTTTAATCATGTATTGATAAAAGACCTGGATGAGTGAAAAGAGTTTTTAACAAGGATTTGCCTACCAAAATTTTTTTTGTTATGTTGGCGTTTTGGGTGGCTGTTAATTAAGAGCAGTATCTTTATCCTTCTCATTATTTTAGTTATCGGATACAGACAGCTACGCAGCGCTATGCTATTTATGTTACGAAATCTGCTCTGGCTACGTTTCTGTAAACCAGTCCACTTATGGCAGAACAACTCCTCCCTAAATCTACACTGTGTACATAGAATTCTGCAGAAAAATCTGGCTTTTTTTTTTTAAGCACCTGTGTTTCTGTTCAAGTTTTTTAAATGATTTTCTAAAAAAAATCTAATAATGCCAATCAAACAAATCATTTTCTCAGTAATTAATATGGTTCATGTACCTTTCATTCTGGACAGAAAGCCGCTCACCAGTAAAACTGGAGATTGATTTTTACATTACATTTTTCATTTAAATTTCCATGTTGAAAGTTCCAGAGAAATTATAGAAAATGTCATAAAATTTCAGAAACAAATGCCACCTACTGGAAAATGATACTGTCATTAATCACAGCCACTTCAAGATAGAAATTTTTCTTTTTATATATATATATTTTTATTTTTTGGTTTCTTTTTCTGTGGTTAGTAATTCCCTTTTTAAGCCTATTCTAGTTTTAAAAGCTTGATAGACTGCTTATCTTATGCTCATTTCTTGCTACTGTAACACCCCTAGATGATTTATGTACTAAAAATGGTCACTGATAGGTGCAAAAAAAAGAACGTTGTTTTGTTCCCTTGTGTAGCCATTCCACTTTGGGTTGATGTTTTCCTTTTTGTACCATTGGCAATGCAATGCTACGTAGCAGCTTGAATGATATTTTAATAACTGCGTGCCAGATGAGAACGGATGTATGACTTTACAACCAATAAAAAATAGAAAAAGTGGACATCGAGACTGATGGTTTAGATTTCTGCAGCTGCAATTATCCCAGTCATGGATGTTTTAAATCAGTTTGGTGTGACTGAAAAATTGACATGTGATTTATAGAGTGAGGCAGGCCATCATTTAACTGTAATGAAAATAATTGAGAAACAACTGAGTAATAACAGGAATGTCCATGTATTTTGCTTGCAAATATATTTTATTAAAAGGGACAACTTGATATTAAGATCTTCAGTCATCTGTATGTCTAATGACCAGGGCTGCAACTCACAATAATTTTCATTATTGATTAATCTGTCCACCATTTTCTCAACTCATTTCTTTGGCCTACAAAATAGTGAAGCAAATGAAAAGTGTTGATCACTATTCATAGTGAAAATCACTATTTAATCATCTCCAGTTTGATACCCAAAAGACCCTGGCATGTCTCACAATACCAACCAACTGGATTCCACTCACAAGTCACATGAATTCTCATGTGAGAAAGCATGTTGAAGCCAATTAAAAATGCCTTCATTCCATGATATTGTCCTATGTTCTGTTCTCTGTGTGCAACTACTTGAACAGATGTCAGCTGCAATGTGCTTCAGTGATGGGAGACAAGATCATACTGCTTTTATGGACTACTTAGGATCTTTGTTGATTTCAAAGTCCTAACTTCCATTGACCTTCCAACATGACAGCCTCACACAGCCCAAATGGAAAGTAACTAAGTAGTTATTCAATTACTGCAATGAAGCACAATTCTCAAGTACTTGTACTCCATCATTTCCTTTTCCTGCTATGTCATACTTCTACACCAATATTTTCTGTTTCAGTGGCAATTTTTTTGTACTTATTACTCCACTGCATGTATTTCATAACTTTAGTTACTTTGCACATTCTGCTTAATAATATAAAATATTCTACATAATAAACTACTAAGTAAATGTATAGATTAAGAGAAAACTGTATTATTCCTGGGGGTAAAATGTAACTATAAAGTATATAAAATACGTTAAATGACTTCCATCTTTAGCAGCCGCACCATGAAAGTGATATATTGTGCAACAATTATTTTAAGTCCATAATATAATATTTCTATGATGCATTTTTGTGCTTTATGTTTAGTAGTATATTTTAAAGCCGATATTTTTGTATTTTGCTTTGGATCCAGAACTTATTTAGAGGACTTGTTTCCAAACTGCGGTATCGCTATTTTCTCCTCTGTCAAGTGTACCTGAGAGAAAAACTCGGTCTCACCTCTGTGCAAGTGCTGCTAAGACACTTTCCTGCTAAAACATTTTAAATGGGAAACAAAATGACACGAAATTCAACACTCAACTGATCTCCAGTCTGCTCTCAGAAGACTTTCCTGTTAACGTATTACTTTGCAGGCGTCAATCCTCTGGAAACTGGCACATTTAAGTGCTTTCTAAAATAATAATATTTTGAAGTTCCTGTAAACTTTAGCTAAGTGCTAATTATTGTTGTAGCTCAGTTAGCCGGACCGTTAAATGACTGACGCAGCAACAAACGGACCGTTAGACGGAGGTTAAACGTTTCAACGTAGTGAGTGATTTTACTGCTGAAACTTATATAAAAATAAACATCTGTATATACACTCAGTTAGTTTTAACTGTGAAAATTAAATGACTAAATGTGAAGTAAAGTGTCTACAGTTAATTAATCCTCAAACTTTCCTGCCGTCCAGCCAACAGTCCCCTCACACTTTAAAACGCACCGTTTAGTTATTTAACAGCTCGGTGCTCGGACATGTGAAAGCAGCTCTCTCTGTTTTCAGCTGCGGCGTCCTGTTTTGTAGGGAATCTGCAGGAAAAATGCCACATGTTGTCCTCCATCGCCGCCCCTTCCCCGGCTTCAGCCACATTTGGACAAACGGCCCCGTTGCTGCTGCACCTGATAGAATAAAGTGCTCTGGCCGAGGCTACGCGTTTCACTGGGCCACCCTTGGGTAACTGCTGAGGAAGACGATGTTACTTTTTCTCCTTCCTCTCTTCAGGAAGCAGCGTGTCTGTTTTTTTCCGCTGGATTCACCGCGGCGTCGCCATCTAAGCAGCAACGGTGAAAACAGTGACAGACTGAGGGACATCCCTGTTGCCACAGCAACTAGCCGAAACAAGGTTTCCGGCCGAAGGAGCGACATTTCAAAATAAATTGAAATGACGACGTAGTCTAGTTTTTCTGGGTTGTTTGTTTTCAGGATCATGTAAGGCAGCTTGGTTCGTAGGTTTCTAATGCACAGCAAGTCCATTGTGTCTGCCCAAACTACACTATTCTGGCTAGAGCTGGCAAAGCTTGTATGGTTTTAATGGTGGCCAAAGTGAGATCTGTCATCAAGGTTGTGTAAAACTTTACTTGTTGCCACCTTTGTGAGCAAATACGTGGCTGTGGATTTGAAAATGTATGAAGTCACAGTGTTTCATAAATAGTTATTTATTTTTTCCCTGTGATGTTTTCATGTAAAATGGGCAGAGTATTCACAGCTCAAATATGCAGAATGTGCTTCAATTACATAGAAATAAACAGGTTGTTGTAACACTGATTATGATAAGCCCAAATGCTTCAAATTGATGTCCATTTTATAATGGATCAACAAAACAAACCTTGTTATATAATTCATAGTTGTCATTATTTTGTTTTCACTCATGGTTATTTAATATCATTGCCACTTATATCATGGTCATGGTTTAGGTGTTTATGCTTTTGCTGTTTGTGCTCTTTGTGTGACACCTATTAGCCTATATCTGATCTTGAAGAGGAATCCCTCCACAACTACTCTCCCTTTCTCCATTATTTTCTCCAAATTGAGGGTCTAATAAAGGATATTATTCATACAAATTAACCCCCCCAAATGAAATTTTTTTTTAACTTTATTTTTGTTACTTGTTTTCTTTCATATATATTACTAATATATTATCTTCTATATCTTTTATTATTTTTCGCCATTTTATAACATCTTAAGTCCTCCCTTGCACTGTTGAAATTTCATTTCCAGTGACAGCTTCTGTGCATGTCGTGACAATAAAGAACTTGTATATGAATAAATCTGACATGAAGTTTCTGTTTTGTCATCAGCTCTCACAATGTGTGGTGTCCCTACCTATCCATGTGCTCCATCTGTGAGATACAGTTTCAAGGTTTTCTAAATCTTTATGATCACATCCCCAATGTCAAACTTGACATTTCATCCACCAGTGTGTGCAGTGTTTTTACAGTTTCCAACTCAGCTTTTATTATGAAAAACTCCCGCCGGAAGCCCTTTTCTCTCACTGCCGCTTTCTTGACTGTGGACACAAAAAACTGCGAAATCAAGGAGAGGGACAGCGCCCAGAATAACTGTGAACCTCTGCAAACTGCGTGGAGCATCGTGCTGGAAATGAGCCCGCGGTCACATCCTCCGGCCGGTCGGACGTGAAAACAGAGGTGAGCTGCTGCTGCTTTTGTCTCCAAGGTCACAACAACAACCGTTAAATTTTCTCCTTCATGTCCGACGTGAAGTTGCTTTCTAACGTGATGTTGTCGAAATTAAATCCGCCAGCTGCCCGTGATCGCCTCGGCCCCCCCGTGTTGTCCTCCCCCAGCTGTGTTGGGTGTTTTTCGTGTATAGTTTGGCCGTCCTGCTCTCGGCTCTGGACTTTTTCTGTTTTCGTGGCCTGTGATGGGCTCCGGTCTGAGCTGAATACCAAAATCTGGCCCGACACTGCGTCCGCAAGTTTTGTGTGTTTGAGCTCCTCCGAGTGAAGAGCACGGCGGTGTGTGTGTGTGT
>JBAJHX010000001.1:23696788-23721917 GCA_037176925.1 Amniataba percoides
CTGGCCCGACACTGCGTCCGCAAGTTTTGTGTGTTTGAGCTCCTCCGAGTGAAGAGCACGGCGGTGTGTGTGTGTGTTTATCCGACCTGGTGGCCTGCTGCCGCCCGGTTTGACTAATCCAGTAATCTGAAGGAGAGGTGGCTGCATTTTGTTTAACACCATTACCCCTCATCCTCCTCCTCCTCTTCCTCCTCCAGCAGATTCGGGATGATGGTCTCGTTGGCTGATTGTGTCCGTGCTGAAGTGATCAGTCGACCAGTGGATTATCTGATCGACAGGAAATGAATCACTTTCAGTAATGATTATGATCCATTCCCAAACTTTGGCTTTCTCCTCCTCTTTCTGTGTTTTAACTCACTGCACATAGTTTTTTTGGCAGCTTCTCATGGTAAAGCACTTCTAATACAACTCTTTAGACTCTCAGTTTATTGATTAGTCCTTCAGCTAAAAAGTTAGTTGGTTATTTTGATAAATGACTCATAGTTTGGGTCATTTTCAAAGGAAAAGGCTCATCATCTTTAACATGAGCCACTCTGCTTTTATCTGATTTAGAGCTACCATGATGACTCAATGAGTTGTCAATCAGCCTGCAACTATTTTAATAATCGATTCATCATTTTGAGTTTCTTTTTTTTTCTTTTTTTTTTAAAGAAAGAGCATCTGAGTTCTCTGATTTCTGCTTCTCACATGTGAATATTTTCTTGCCTCTTTAGTCCTCTATGACAGTAAACTGAATGTTTTTGGGTTGCGGACACAACGTGACATTTGAGGACATCGTCTTGGTCTTTGGGAAACAGTGATGGACATTTTGTGAGCCAAACAGCAAATCGATCAAACGAGAAGTGATTGACAAATGAACTGATGGTGGAAATAAGCATTAGTTGTAGCTCTTATCTGATTCAGACCATTGTTGGTTGGTTTAACTGTTCAATTACTCTTTTAAGATGGACTTTTTTATAACAATTTATTGACTAAACTGTTGATTGATAAACGACTGATGACTCAGTGAAAAGGAGTAAATGATTTTTGAGGTTGCTTTAGGCCCAAACTGTTGCCTTGCCTGCACAGAGCTGTGTATGCTCACAGTCAGCGCTCGACAGGCTTTTTTTAAACAAAACTCCAGTCTTGTGAGGTGATTGGAAACAGTGTCCTCTTTGTTCCCTCTGCTCTGTGGGGAGGATTAATCCAGCTAATGATCTCTAATGTAAGGAAAGGGATAAAAGCACATCTGACGGAGGAGGAAGCTGGCAAGCCGGAGCTCCTGATATCTAACGTTCACTGAAGTCTGGCCAAGCGTTCGCCCGTGTGGATCCTCAGGTGTAGCAGCTGCTCAGAGGTGGGTGTGTGATGTGTGTTTCACCAGGATGACTTTGCACTTTCGCGGCTGTGTCCTTCTCGGGGTGCAGGACTCAGACAGTGTTGGGGGGTGTTTTGTCCCAAAAGGCTCTCTGGCATGGCACCTTTTCCTTTTGCCTCGTTCTAACCCCGACCAGCTCCAGTTAATCCTCCCAGTTTGCAGCTAAGATTAGCAGTGTTAACTGGACTCCCGGCCTGGTGCAGCCCCCCCTCCTGCTCCCCAAGCCCACGTCCTCACTGGTGTGGCAGAAAAAACATAGAAAGCCAGCAGGGCGTGTGTACGGCTTATTCTCATGTCAGCAGTGTTGTCCCTAATAAGGCTTTTATCATATAAAACCATAATCTGGGAGTTTTTAATCTCAGCCACTCCAACAGGTGGAACATTTAATCCCACACGTTTATAATAAAACAGATCTCTCTCCTGGTTTTGAGTTTAGAGGAAGACAATGGCGAGTGCCAGATGCTCGGTGCTGTGCTGGCTCATTCACAGATCCCATGTGTTAATATGGGGTTTGGCTCCTGCTTGACAGATTTACTCTGGTTTAAGTCTGTAATCTCTTTTGTGACTAGATTAGCTCAGGCATGACCCTCTCTTCCTATAGTTTCTCCCCACCCCTGCCAGCGCCGTGGCATCGCACTAATCTGCACGTTTTAATGGCTCAGCCCGGAGTAGAAAAGGGGTCAGTTTTTACACCCTTGCATGCAGTGGAGGGATGGTTTTATATTCTTGGGCCAAACTTCTGTGTAGAATTTCCTGTGTAGAGTCAGCCATGAGACTTCCTGTACTCTGGTGTTGGATGTGGAAGGGGGGGGGGGTGGAGAAGTAGGGAAGGAAGGGGAAGAGAAGCCAGAGCAGACTGTACTCCCTCCTGTTGTCAGTGGTGGCCACTGTGGTTGCTGCGTGTGCGTCGCTCACAGTCTTTCAGCAAGACGGTGCAGTCACACAGAGGAAGTGAAAGACTCATTTCTATCTTTTTTTCATCTATGTTTTTTTTTAAAGGCTTTTCCTCTGGTGACCTCTGTAATTATCAGAATCCTCCATAATCACAGAGCAGGAGCAGAAGTCCTGTCAGGTACGGTGAGGTATGAAGAGCAACATTTTTGTCCCTAATGTCTTCTTTTTGTAATAATTACAGGACATGTTAAAGCCACAGCGCTACACTCAACTCCTCAAGCATGCCACAGTAGCGACAGTCTCTCTCCACTCAGCAGGTGAGCCGATCTCTCTGTCTTTGTCTCGCTCTCTGCTTCCTTGATGCCTGTTTTGAATGTGGTCTAGCTGTGATAAACACAAAGGCCTTATCAGAAACGATCCCATGTTCCATGTCTGTCTGCCTCTCTCCCCCGCCAGCACTGTTTGATCCAAGAGAAACGTGCCTTGTAAGGAAGCAGGATGTTCACAGGCTCCACCAAGCTGCCACCCACTAAAACCCCCCAGCCCGAGCGGCTGGATGAAGTGTACGCGGCCTTACGCAGAGGCTTACAGTGAGTAAACACATCTCAGGCACTGTTTGCGTTGATTCCAGTGAATGGCTGCCAGGTGGAAGATCAGTGAATGCGCAGGAAACGGCTTTGTTTTGAGTCTTAAAAATGAAGAGAAGTAACGGGTGATGGGTTTTTGTTGTCAGGTCGTACCTCCAGGTCCACCAGCTGGAGCTCGAGAGTCTGGGTCAGCAGATCAGAGAAAACAAGAGGAATGGTCGCTTGGTGAGAGTCAAACCAGTTGCACCAGTATCGTTCAGTCTCCAGTGCTCAGTCAGGACGTTAACTGGACACTTTGTGATGCTAAATGTTTGTTTTCTTTGTGGTTTCTTTTCAGGGGTCTTTGTACGAGCAGGACAAGGTGAGTTTCATTCACACCTGTTGTACACAGACATCAGTGCATGACACTGAAACTGCAGAAGGAGCACAGACTGAGTTTCCCTGCATTAGTTTGTCAAGTTTATTCATTTCTTTCCTTTTTTGTTGTAGCAAGTGAAAGCCATAGAGAGGTTTATGCGTCGCTTGGAATTCCATCTCAGCAAGGTGTGTATGTATAATTGATTCAATAAATAACATATTAATAACTTTTTTTGCGGCTGCTGTAATCAATATGTTGTTCTAAAGAAGTGGATCGGTATTGTGAAAGGTGATAAACTACAACCACTAATTTACTCGTCACCGAACAGCAGATAGATACAGTTAGCGACTAGCTGGTGAGGAAGTGGAGCTTTTAGCAGCTAAAGAGCCAGATGTTTTCCCCAGGAGTTGATGGAGACCTGAAACAGAGCTCAAAGCTGAGTGAATATTGGAATTGAATTCACTTGAGGGATGCAAATGCGACTCCAAACAAATGCTGACGTTGCTTTGTGTCTGTTTTTGTATGTAAATGGGCAGTTTGCTAATGTGTGCTTTAACATTCAACACTTTTTAAGGTGATGAAAAAAATCAGCTAATGCTGCTTTACAGACAAAAACAACAAAGGTGAATGAAAGCAAACTAATATTCATTTAGATTCCTACAACAGGTCAGAAGTAAAGATTACATACATATATTAAAACTGGTGTGCTTTCTCTTTCTCCAGGTTGAAGAGCTGTACGATGCTTATTGTATACAGCGACGACTGCGTGATGGAGCAAGTAAGATGGTGGCGGCCTTTAACTCGGCCACCGGCAGCAGAGAGGCTAGAGAGAGCCTGAGTGAAGCCAACAAGGGCTACAGGGAATGTACAGAGGCAAGTGACTGACGTGGGGCCAGTGAGTCTGTATGATCCAATGTGAACACTTCTGCTCTCTGAGCCTTTTTCTGTTCTTCGTTTTTGCTTCTGATGTTAAAACAAGTCAGTGTTACATTATTAAAATCCTTCCCTCTATCTGTGTCTGCAGCACATGTGCTCGCTCGAGAGTGAATTAGAAAGCCAGATGGGAGAGTTTCATGTCAAGATGAAGGGTGAGTCACTTTTTTCTCTCACATGACTTCCTATTTGCTCCACTCTGTTTTGGTCTAGTTCTCATTTTTCTCGTCCACAATTCTTCAGGCCTCGCTGGCTTTGCCCGGCTGTGTGTTGGTGACCAATATGAGGTAAGACACACAAATGTATGCAGGTAGACACAGATTTAGACCCGAGTCTCTGCGTCTGCTGCATCACGTCGTTGCTTTTGTTCCCACAAGGTTCTAATGCGTTACGGGAGGCAACGCTGGCGACTACGAGGCCGCGTGGAGTTTGGCAACAAGCAGATGTGGGACAGCGAAGAGTACATCTTCCTGCCTCTCGTCACAGAATTGCTATCAATTAAGGTAACATAATCAGGTTTTAAAGGATAAAGCTGGCATTATTCCTAAGTTACCTTATTGTGAAGAAATAACCATGAAAAGATCCAAAAACAACAATGCCTGACTTTCTTAACCTGTATGTGGCACTCAGCTTACAATGTCCTTAATAACAAATGCTATGCTTCGTTTCAGAAAGGGCTGAATAAGTCCTTAAGACAACATTATTTGTTATTTTCAGCTGTGGATTAAAACCTATTTGTTACTTTATTGGGTACGATGTGACTTATTAATGTGTCTCATGGACAATGGAGCTCTGTCCGGCTACACAGATCAGACTTGTTAGAGAAATTCATTGTTGGTTTTGGTCTTTTTGTGGTGTTATAATAAGAAAAGTATATTTTATCACGAGCCATATCCTTTAATTTACTGTGTGCATTCTCAGATATGCCAGCCTTGGCTAACAGTCAGCCTTGTTGAATTCCTGTGGAATTGCATGTTTTGGTTGTCAAGGTGACGGAGCTGAAGAGCCTGGCCAATCACGTGGTTGTGGGCAGCGTGTCCTGCGAAATGCTCGACCTGTTCTGCCCGCTCCCCCAAACGCTCGCCGTGGACATCAACGACCTCGGGACGGTGAAGCTGAACTTGGAGGTCACATGGAGGTGCCCGAGACCAGCCGTCCACACCTTTAATGGCCCCAGCATCTTTTATTTGAACATGTTTATTGAGGGCTCCTGTTTTTTTCCTCTTCTTTTTCAGTCCTTTTGATAAGGATGACCAGACATCGTCCACCAGTACAGTTTCCAAACGGCTGCTGTCCAATCAGAGCCCTCCTGACACGCCCTCTATGCGGGAGCAGGTGTTTTATGTGAGTCACAGTAAAAGAGACTTCCTGTCAGCATTTTCACAGACAGTAACTCCATCACACCCGCTAATTGTGACCACATATATAAATATTATATATATATTCATATTTCTGATGGCTATTATTACTGTCATTTTATTGGCTTATTCTATTTCAGCTGCTCCCCAACTGCTTTGTGTGTAGCGGTAGCACTGATGTGTGTGAGAACATTCACAGAGGAGTGTGTGTGAGGACATGTGGTGGTGGGAGTGGTGTGCCTAATGCGAGAGGAATGAATGATAGCGGTAGTGGGACGTGTGACAGCAGCAGCAGCATGTATGAGCGCAGTTGTGGTCCTTGTAGCTGTTTAATAGTGGTTGAGTAGAGCTCCAATATGTCCCTCCTCTTCCTCACCTCGCCTGAAGAGCGTGCCTCGTGGCGGGCCCCGACAGAGCCGCTCGATGGTGGAGGCGTTCCACAGTGCAGTGACGGACAGGGCGGCGACCTTGCGTTGTGAATTCAGCCACACAACACCCCGATTCACATCTGTACAGTCGGTGTGTTGGGATGTAGTCTTAGCTGTAGTTTGGTTTGTAGCACCAAATCAGAGAAGTGAAACAATAATAATAATAATAATAATGATAATATATTCATCAAAAGTAACTGACATGTAGATGTTTCATATATTAAATTAATTGTTGAAGTTAAAGGTGTAGCCTGCAGTTTTAATCCAAGATACCTATTGTCAGATTCTTTCAATGAACAGATCAAAAGGATGCTGAATAAACCACATTATGATGCTGACTTGTAAAAAGTCTGAATTCATCCTTTGTCATGGCTGCCTATTAAATAGGCTTAAAACAGCTTTTAAAATGCTTGTTTTCTGACTGTAGTTTGGATCCATGAGGGCTCTCCCGAGTCAGACTCCACCTTTAATTTGCAATCAAATTCAGGAACCAAACAGAAAATTATGGATATATTGTTGTTAATTTTATTTTTGATTTGTTTGATTGATTTGATTATTCTGAGATTATAGTAGATAATAAACAATCAAGAAAATGATTCAAAGTGTAAAATCTTACAATGTCTTTACAGATCCCCAAATGACAGCTTAATATCATCTACATATTTTAGTCTGTACAGAAGCAAAAAGTTAGAGTTAGGGTAATATTTAGTTTATATTATGATGTGTAAACCACTAAATGTGTGCGTGTAAAGCTCCAAGCACAAAATGTGTTTGAAAAATCAGACTTCTGAAGTCTGATGTGTCAGTAGACAGACAGGATCAATTTATCCAGTGCTTCTCACATTTCTGTCATGTCCCCTGTTTTGGAGGCAGAAAATATCACATCCCACTCATCTCCCTGACACCAATATTTTTTTTCAGCTGTTTTCTATTTTCAGGAAATATGCCAAAATGAACATTATTCCACTGAAATAGCATTAAAGTCCCTTCCTGATGCCCAAATAGTGTTACCCCTGGAAACACTATTTGTTATTGATCCTAGATGAAAAAAGTTAATTTAACTTTAGTTCCTCTTCATATTTTAGTCCTTGCAGCCCCCATTCAATGCCTCTAGGACTCAAAGTTTGAGAACCACTGGATTAATGAATATAATCAGTTACATTTATCATATGACAATAATATCCAACATGTACACAGATCCTGTAATCGTGGTGCTGTGTGTGGGTATTACGGTGATCATGCATGTTTCCTTTCTAGTCTCTGCTGAAACGACAGGGAGAAATGGAGAACGGGACGGTCTGGTCCAACTCCTCTGAGTCCTCCGACGACTCCTCCAGCCCGGCTCTGGCTCACCACGCTCAGAGGCTGACGGCCTCCAACATGCTGCAGACCACTCTCACCACCCAGCTGTCCTTCACGCCGCACAAGTCCAGCGCGTCAACACCGTCGCTCTCCTCCAACCAAGAGGAGGACGAGACGGAAGCCGGGGAGGTTTTCTCTCAGGCGGATGCGGTGCCCAACGGCCATCTGCAGACCTCCTGCTCTCACAGCCACGCCGGCGAGAGCAGCCCAGACTGTACTGTGACTGACAGAGCGTCTGTCCAATCAGCTGACCTCTCTGTGGCCTCAGCAGACCTGAGCTGCTCAGGCCCTGAGTCACTGGCGGAGAGACCGGATCTGTCAGAAAGTGGCGTACCACAGGTGTGTGTTTCAGCGAAGGAGATAAAAGTCGATGCGCCCAAGGACTCATCAGCACACGCTCGACAGACTGAAGCAGAGGACAGCACCACTGACGCAGCAGAGGGACAGCAGGGACAGCAGGGAGAGGCACCGGAGCCGCATCAGTCCGTCCAGGAGTCAAAACAACCAGAGGACACTTCAACGGTGAGATCCCACTTTCACTTTGGTGTTCTGGTGAAGTCTGATGTGTGGACAGTGATGCTGAAACACCTGCCTTTGCTCCCTCCACAGGCTCCTTTCCCCACTTCTTCCAGTTTCAATCTGGAGGTTGAGACAGCCCTCGAAAGCTTCGACTTTCTCAACTGCTCTGACCTCGATGAAGAGGAGGAAGATGAGCAGGAGCAGGAAGACGATGGAGAAAAGGAAAAGGAAGAAGACGGACAACACGAAGAGGGCAAAAACAAAACGGAGGAAGAGAAACGGGAGGAAGGAGAAGAAAAGGATGTCGAGAACTTTTACTCTGGAGGAAGGTCAGTCTCAGTTCTCCCTGAGCCTTTTAAATATTTATGTAAACAAATGTCCATTCCTGTTACACATGCCTCACCAACTTAACAGACGTAGTTTCTATGCTGCTGGCTGACAGTAAAAACTGTGTATGTTCTTCTGGTTATTCTGACTTTGGAGTTTTCACACATTATTCTAAGATGGATTCTCCCACTGCTAATGCTGTAATCACACCACTGAAACAGACAGCATTCGCTACTTTACTTTTGTGTCAAGTAAAACAACACAAATAAAATGTGGATATCGCCTTTTAAATTAGCTGAATCTGAGCTAAAGAAAAAAAAAAATGTAGCCGTAACTGCGAGTGTTTTTGCAAGGAGGTTTTGTGGCCATTTTACCAGCAGTCTGTGGGAGATATCATCTGTCAGGGACAACATGAGGGGCTTTTGTTCTGGCTCGGCTGCTCTTATTCATGCTCTAAATCATGTGATGTGGAAGCGGCAAGAGAGAGTATTAAATGTTTTTATCTTGTGTGGAAAAACTTAATTTATCAGGGACAATATAAATAAAGTGGAAATCCCAAACACGTCTTTGATACCCAAATTTATTCAGTTGTATGTTGGAGAAATATATATAAAAATTAGTTGACTTTAAACTTTACTGTCACATAAAGAAAAAAATAATGTTAAGAGGTTTTCACTAAAGAGTTTATTATATTTGACTCACCTTGTATGTATTTTTTGTCGCTTTTTTGTAGCGATGAAGAGGAAGGAAATGGTCTGGAAATCCTCATGGAAGCTCCGGAAGGATTTAGGAACTCAGATGAAGACCGTTTCTCTGAGTCACAGGTAATAAAACTAACTGAGAAATTATTTTCTTAAAGCTGTCACGTGAGTGCATTTATGTTCATGTTTTACACATGAAATGATGATTTATATTTTCTTAAAACAGGAGTCGAGTGTGGCGGATGTGCAGGATTTATGTCAGATGGAAATGCCGGAGGAGGAGCGTGGCCAGGAAAAGGGAGATGAAGAACACGGTGAGAGGAGTCTGTAAACAGGCTGCAGCTCAAGCAGCCTTTTGTTCAGCACGAGAAGTTTCCTCATTTTCCCTCTTTATAATGTTCCAGGAGAGGACACGTCACATGGTCAGGAGGAGCGTCCCTCTACTCCCGGCCATTTGGCCACTACTGTCTTCTAATGACAGAGTGGAACCGTCACTAAACCATTTCTCCCACTCCGGTCACCATCACCCTCTTCTCCCTGTGGGATTGGAGGCCTTGAGGATGTTCCACTTACTGCTCAGACAAACAAGCTCCTCCATTATGGTGGAGTTTGTGCACATTTTTGCCTTGTTCTGACCAAGAACGACAAACCTCGAGGTCTCTGCACCTTGGTCAGGACTCAAAGCCGCACCCCTAAAAAAAAAAAAAACCCTCCCTCTAAAGTCCTCATTCTTTCAACTTACACTTGCATCATGTTGCCTGAGTTAAAGTGGGGTGCCACTTAGTTTACACTTTCATGAACTGTTCCTCATGTGAAATTCAGTGTCCAAAATGTAAACATTTCAGGAACGGCTAAAAGCGGCCTTGTTTGTGGCTATATTACAGTTGCATTTATGATGTGATTTAATCATTTTGAAATGGTTTTATAAGTTTAAGAAACATACAATCAAGCACTGAGTTGCATAACAAGGTTTTAAAAGCTGTCAGTATTTGTGGCTATGAAAAACTATCACGATTATGATTTTCAGTGTTATGAACCAGTGTACAGCCCAGAGCTCTTTCACTGTTGGTGTGAGAGGAAAAGACTTCATGAGCATGTGATGTTTGTCTCAAGAGTTTTATCACCGTGCTGTGGATATGAAGTCACTTCCAAACCAGGAATGTACCCTGAATAACAAAAAGATCTTTTTTTTCTTTTTTAGCATCAGAGACAGCTAATGAGACTAATCAGAAATACACAGAGAAAATATATTCAGACTTCAAAGCAACACCAGGAACATTAGTGACACTAGAAATCAACATTTAAACACTTGGAAGAATAGGGATCAAACTCTTTCTGGTCCAGTTTTTACAAACATAAAAACAATCTGCAGTGTAAAACTATATTTAAACCTGCATGTGTAGCTGCCTCACACTGCCAGCATGTCTGTAAAAAGCTCAACTGATCAGTTTTAAGTGTGTAAGCTAGGCTCCTGCGCAAGGATGCCACCAGGTCTGTAGCTGTGTACAAAAGTCGCCTCACGGGGGCGCTATAGGCTTTCAGCATCATGCTTTATGTCGTTCTACATGAAGCCTCGTCATTCAGAAAGTGCCTCAAGTGACAGAGATGTTAAGGTTTTAAATGCCAGGACAGGAGAGATCAGGCTAACAGTGTTTATTTTCTGAATTCCTTTAAGAGTGTGCACAATAAGAGATATTTACTGTTTCATATAAAGAATTGTATATGTCTTGAAATGTTAAAATGTTTATGTTCAGAAATGTTTAAACTTTATAAAGGTTTCTTTAAAATGAACACGTCTATTGTGTTGAATGAATCCATGTTTGTAGGCCATAATTAGGATGTCAGCACAGTAAACATACGCAACACCAACAAGAGTGCAAAACACTTCCTGAATTTGTTTTATTTTTAAAGACCACTTAAAATCAAGATGTTTTCTTATGAGCATAAATGATGTCAACAGACACTAAGGCACCATTTGGAATAACAAATAGTAATTTTATTAACATACGCCTACATGTACTGTAACAACAGGTTAAAGAGTTTTGTGAAACCACATCTGCGTGTTGACTCGTCTTTAGTAAATCAGTACATCAGTAGTAAATATTACATTTTCAGGACAGCCGATTTCGAATTCCATTTAAAAACACTTCAGCGTACAGAAAACTATCATAACAAGCAACAGGTTAAAAACTAAAACTAAAACCAGACAAAATGTTTAAGAACTCTGACACATGTAACCAATGAAATGTCACCCAAATACGTACACGAAAACTTGTGGACTTGCTTTCTCTCCTAGTAACTTGTGGAAACCCGCAGTGCTTAAAATGATGACCTTAATCAAAACCCAGTAACCTGACATAACATTTCACACATTGAACCCACAACACTCAGTGCAACAAAAAAAAAAATTCACAGATTAAGTACAGCATGATAAAACAAGCTTAAAAGGAATCTTGAAATGATCTTCTCTTTGACCCATTTGTTCTGAAAATAAAACAGTTTTTGCAAATTACTATCCCATAGAAAGTTTGATATTTAGGTTTCATGTTACTCTTAATGAAAACTAATGTGTTTAACAGAATTTCAAGTGTTAGTGTATTAATAATACGGCAATTTACATAAAACTTTTTGAGAACAGTTTCAATGTGCTATTTTCTAGACGTAAATAAATTAAAATATTAACACAGTAAACAACAGTTTATTGTTTCCAGCAATGCAATTTAACTTTAAAAAGTACTTTCACGTCAAACATACTAAGAAATATGAATATATGTTTTCTGAAAACGTGAACCCTGTAATATAAAACAAGACTTTGCTGTCGACTGGACACAGCTTGTGCAAACTTACATGTGTGTTTCTCAGCGTCCTCACCTAAAATCTGAGCGGCTCCTCTGGCGAACCCCCGAACTGCAGTAAAGCGGCATTAAGTCCGGCCTTCAGTGCCGAGTAGTCCGGCTGCTGAGCATACTGGAGAGCCATCACTGCAGACAGATATGTTTGAAATGTGCCTACACACACACACAAAGAGAGAAACATAAGCACAAGGCACATAGTCTCAGATCTATTTCATGTTATAAAAACATTTTAACTCACTGGAAGCTTTCCTCTTTTCAAAGCAGTGACTCAGCAGTGCAGGGACGTCCTCCATGTACCTATGATGAGAACTTCAATGAGTGATTTGCACTGCATTGCATTTCACCTGATGATAGACCGTCTCTGACCTCTGTTTCTGGGTGGCGACCTGGTCTGGTTGACTGAGGACGGTCCACGGCAGCTTCCCTGTGTGCCAATGCAGCATGCAGTAACCCAGAGACTGAAGGTCGCTGCGTCGAGAGGGGGCTGAAAGGAGATCACATCATTTGTTTTCCCTCCTTTATTTATCCCAAAGCATCAACAACGCGAAACAGCCCCCAAATGTACGTATCACCCTGTTACTTTTCTTTTCACAGTCAAAAAAATGTAACGCTGAAAGACTCTTTTACATGCTCCCAATCACAAGAAGAAATCTAATCATATTTATGTGAGGCTTGTGTGGCTGGTGGCTCTGCTACAGACAGATGGACTGTGGGAGGAGGAGTGCAGGTGTCCCCTTCGCAGAGGGAGGAAAATAAATCTGGTAGTGTTCGGTTTACAGCAGAGTGTGGAGTGAAATGGCTTCTAATTCGCTGACGTTAGTGGAACGAGGAGTCAGTGAACCACAGAAGTGACTCACCAGCTCCCTTGTGTGTGTCCAGACTGATGTAGTCGATGGTGCCCTCATGCGGCGTTCTGCTGGCTTCGCGATACTCTACATGTTTTCCACCTGGGCAGTACCTGAAGGCATGGCAATATCCTACAAGGTATACCTAACCACACACACATACAGGCAAAGAGGGGTCAGCATGAAACATTTTCATGGACACTGACTCATAACAGTTTGAATATGTCTCACCTGTGATTTCTGTCCATGTTTGATGTAAATGTTTTCTGCATTAATATCGCCATGAACATACTCGTTTGAATGGATAAACTGCAGCGCATCTAACTGCGAAGAGGAAGAAAAACTGAGTAAGCAGAAATCACTTTTTTTTTTCAAGGTTTAACAGTACTGTGAGAAATACTCACTATTCTACAGGCGAGCTGAAGGACAGTTTTCTCAGACAGAGGCTCAGCCTCTTCCTCCATGACAGACTGCAGAGACTGACCCATGTGAGGGAAAATCAAAAACCTGTAAAACGAAAAGAACAACATAGTAAGTTTAATGTGAATTTCTTATGCAAATGGTCACAGATAAACTTTGTTCATACCTGTAGGAGTCTGCATGAAGACCAAAGCCAACGCAGGAAGGAATACCAAGGAAGTCCATCTTGTTTAGTTTGAGCCACTTGTCCACTAGAGGGAGACCACAGGTTTTAAAGTGTTAGGTCAGAATTGCAGCCAAAGAGGGTTAAAGATGGCATGATGACGCTCCTCTTAAATAACTCCTCTTTCACTTCTGCTTTCCTCTGAATGGATTATGAAATTAAAGATACTTTATGTGATGTTTCATAACTTGATCACATGAGAAACTACTGAAGGTCTTCTTAACATGTCTATTTCACACTGTAGTTGTTAACTGTTTTGTTTCTTACTGATTTCACCTGTTACAACTGACAGTGATAAATACTGTTGCTGTCTGGACAAATTACTTCACTTGTAGTTATCATCCAAAGAATTACAGCCAGAGTGACATTATACCTGTTTTTTGGGGACCTAATGAATTGTTGATTTGTAAATAAAATATTAAAAAAAACATTAATCTCTCACCTGAAGCAGGTTTAACAGCTCTCTGCAGAAAGTTCTGCTCATTGAAGATTCTTCCATCTTTTGCTCCCTAAGATGAAGAAATATAAGATGAGTTTTCTTAATGCTATCAGGTTGTTGATGAATATGTATGCTACACAGGAAATTAATTTCATTACTTCTTTACTGATGATACCTCAAAGATATGTCACTTACCAGTTTGAGGATGTGGTTTGATTCTTTAGAAATTGATTGTGAACTTGCTTGTAAAACTGAAGAGAACAAAATTATTATTATTAAACTCTGATAATACTGTCACTAATCCTCTGGACTTAACTGGACTTAAACGACTGTCACACTTTAACTCAGTCCAAATACCAAAGATTAAAATAAAGTTAACACCAGTTTAAGGTTTTTTTTTGTTTTGGTAAAACACCTATAGACAGCTACTGTTCCAGAATAACAGACTTGTTCATTCATTCATTCATTTATTTTGCTTTGTTTATTTATTTACCTGCTTTCATGTACAAAGTCTCACCTTCATAGAGGAGCTCTGTCATGCTCTGACTGAGCAGTTTCACCAGCTTCCACTTCTTGCCGGTTGTGTCCATTACTTCCTCGCCTTCCTGCAGAGGCTCCACAGCGGCTGCATGCTTCGCTCTCTTGGCTTTGCTTTTACCTGCAGCTGCAAGCACACACAAACACGACTCACCAATTATGTTTTTAGTGTGATGAGAGAGAGGGGGATCTCTTTTATTTAAAAATGTATAAATGTCACAGTTACTTTGGAGGAAAAAGTCAATACGTTCTTTTATGGCATTTATGAGTTTTTCCTCTGACACCAGAGCAGAGTTACAGTAAACAGGAGAGATGAGAATGACTGGACCACCAGATCCAACCACCAGAATGCCCCCACTTCACACCTCTTATATTAAATAAATAATAAAATTTGTGATCTCTTCTACACCTCATTGTGTCATGCAACTTGCACCTACACAGTAGCCTGATAACATTTAACCATGGGTCTCCAGTTAGCTTGTACAGGGTGTTTATAATTTTTCTCAGTATTAGAAGGTGCTGCTGTCTTCCTCTCACAGGTGAATTTCAATTCAATTCAGTTTTTGCTCACCTTTAAAAGGAGACCTGGAGAGCGGTGAGGAAACAGGGGACGAGGCGGCCGCAGGAGAGCCATCGACTGTTGATTCTTCTGCTTTCCTACTTGTTTTATCAATCAGCCTCTTTCCCTCTTCTACCTGGTTTGCAGTAGGACTGGAGAGTTTTGCCTTTCCTCTGACTGCACATGGATCCAGACAATGAATAAGAATGAGAGATAAAATTATGATAGACAATATGGAAGCTACACTACATTTTTCATGCATGCTTGTGTTTCACCTCACCAGTTCGAGGGGATTTTACTGCCGGAGGAGAGGTCGACTCTAAAGTTGGTGCTACCTCTGTGTTGAGTTTAAGAGTGACTGCTTGCTGCTTTGGAGGAGTTCCAACCGATCCAACACAATTATCTGTGGATAAAGATCAGAACATTTTTGTTTTAGGCACCAACTGTCAGGCCCTTTAATTTATACCTGTACCACCAGCAAGAGTTTTCTGAAGGCTACAGCTACAAAACCAAGGGTTTCTGCTACAAAGTATCTCTGCACTTGCATCTGGTATCAGGCATTAAATAAAAACCTAAGTGGCTGTTTCCAGACCACTGTACTTACCTTCAACCCTGTCATCTCTGACAGGTTTAGCATAAGGCACTGCAGGTTTAATGGCATCTCTAATGTTGAATTTAACTTCCTTGTCCAGACGAAGGGAGTTACGAGTCTTTCGCAGAGCAGGACGAGTTGTAACTGGAGTTGAGCTGATACATGTGTGCACTGCAGAAAACAAGAATTTACATTTTCCAAATGTTTACAATTACAAAGAGTTAAAAACTCCTGAAAAAGTAAGTGATATCTACCATCAGTTTCTGTGTGCTTGTAACTTGTGCTTGAAGCAAGGCTTGTTTTAACCACTGACGTTGCTGCTTCAGCTCTTTTGAGTGGAGACAAACTTAGAGATGCAGTCGAGCTCACAGGTCCAGATTCATCAGGAAGACAAGGAAGCTTCTCTCCGCATGATGGACAAAATTTGAAATCAGGCTGCAACTTTGTCCCACACTGGGGGCAGAAATGGAAAGGCATTCTGCAAGAGTAAAAACACAAACACTTTATACATCTAACCTCTCTGCCTCATGGTGTGACTCTGGGGGTGTGCATCCATGAATCAACAAAGAGACTTCACCAGACAAAGTAGATATATTTCCAAGTATCATTATCACACTCTGTGGCGTGTGTAAAGATGCCTTGCAGCCTCAGTTAATTCTGATTTTGTATCAAGCCCTCATTATAGATGATGATGCACATTTGAGAGTCAGATGAGTCATCCTTCAACATGTCCTCCACATGTGGTGAGTACATGTGTGGTGTACACCAAGTCAACCGTGCTGTCCTGAGCACTTGACACTGACAGTGAGGGGATATAGTGGTTCTGTTATAATATCTGGCATGGTTGGGGCCACTTGTCCCCTTAAAGCAAAGGCTCACTACAGATCAATACAAATTTGTTCGGAGAGAGCACCTTTATCCTTTGATTAAACATTTCCATTTTGGTGTGAGTGGTCTCTTGCAAGATGTTAATGCCTCCACAGGAAACAAGGGATCACTGAATGGTTTGATGAAAATGATGTGAGTCATGTCCTTCAAGGGCACCAGATCTCAGCCATACTGAACACCTATGGGAGACTTTGGTGCGATGGAGAGCACTCTCCATCACGATCAGTATCTTTCTGAAGAACAGTGTTTATACATTCAGCAGAATCCAGAGACTTGGAAAATCACTGTCAATGAGCACTGAAGCTGTTCTGGTCTCACTAAGACAATTGTTATGTTGGCTTTATTCTTTAGTTTGTCTCCTGCTTTTGTGTCTGACAGCTGCTTGTTTGCTGGTTATCTGGAGAAATTGTGCCCGTTGCCATGGAGATAAATGTTCAGAAGATTAACCATAGCAACAGCAGCTCGTCTTCACACTTATCCAGCCTTTTATTTCTGTTAAAACATGTGTGAAGGACACACTTTAACTAATGCTAAATGTCATGTTGCTCTTATGGCTGTTAGTTAAGTATAACAAAAAACTAACCGCAGCCTCAGACAGTACGCAAAGCCAGCTAAAATTAGCAGTGAATGTTAGTTAGCTAACTGAGCTAACTAATACGGAAGCGAAACTTTTTCAAAATAAAAGTAGAACTTGTAAAGTTTGAAGCGGAATTATCTTCCGGTATTACAACTTGGCTTTTCAGTTAAAGTGGCTTTGGATGGTGCAGTTGTCAAAACAAATAGAGAGAGTTTCAGATACCTTCCCAAACTGTCCTGCACCGCTCAGCTCGTTTGGGCTCGCTCTTCTTCGTCGGTTCAACGCTGCTGTGGTCGCAGCTGTGTGGAGGAGGTGCTGCCACCTGCTGGAGCTCCGGATAGCTGCAGGAGCAACAAGAAACCTCAGCCTGTTCTCAGAAAAAGCTGCCAGCATTAAAACATCTTGTAAGTTAACTGTGTCCATGATACACTTTGATTTGCAGGACATCTCAGTATGCAGACACGTCCAGTCATTGAACTGCCAGCAGATGTTCTCCAGCAAAGCTGTAGACAAATCCAGGAAGACACAGAGAAAGGTGTGGCCTTAAAACTTAAATTTGTAAAAATGTGTCAATATCTTTGCCATTGTGGGCTTTTGTGCATAAATCAATGGAAGGGATAAATTAAATGTGTTTCAAATGTAAGCTGTTTTATCACAAGGTGCTAAAAAACAAACATGGGTGGCTGAATGTTATCAGTTTTGCGTGTTTCTTTAACAGCACACATAAATAATAGTACCTGGAGATAGAGCAAAATTTAGTTGACATTTTGAGGATTGATTATATTCAATGAGACACTACTTCAAAGGATACATAAATAAAAATGTTTATTTTTGGAAATAATTTACATATTTTGCATATGAAACTGCATGGCACAATTCAAAATATGACATATTTCAACTAAGTCTTACTAATAGAATCTAATTCAATTTTAGTTATGTTAAATCTGTGGACTCAAACAGTGAGTGGTAAAATATACTTGTGTCACACACTAAAACTTCACATTCACCCTTTCATATAGGAAGGAATGACAGTATAATACAAATAATGTGAATTTGTGTGTGAAACTATTAAATACAGTTGGGACACAAATTTTCACAATAACATTTCAGTGTTTTACTAAGTGTAAATACTTTTGTAAAATAAAAAATATCAGTGGTGATATAGACCTACTGAAAAAAGGTGAGCATTAGAATCTTAATGCCTTAGTTAGGGTTACTTGCCAATAAAAAATCGGGGCCTCTCAATTCTTCAAAATCAACACACTGAAAAGCCTGTGGCATATTGCATATTTAACATGAATTACATTAATACCTGAAACAAAACGCATGTAGCTCCTACATACAGCACACTGAGGATTTGAATGTTTAGCTGAGGCAATAAGCTGTGCAGGTCCTGATTCATCTGGTCCTATGATGATATCATGATTTCTTTTTAATTTCATTTTTCACTTTAAGACTGAAGATCTAAATTTTTGTCATTAGGGACAATACTTTAAATGCTTCCTTCCAAATACTTAATTGGAAATGAGGCAGGAAACATTTGTGTAACTGCCTGAATCATTTCTAAGTATCTGAAGCATCAAATTCAAATGGAACTGAGTCAACAGTGTCACTGACACTAGACATCTCCAAAACTTAGATTTTGGTTTCAATGGTTAATTTATATCTAGATACATATTGTGTCTTAATGGTCAAAATACACAAAAAAAGTTACAGTGACATTTTGCTTTTATCTTTTTAAACTACTTTAATAGAATTTTAAATGTTTAAAATCTTATTTATATAGGCATTTTTGGACAACCTATATAGCAGGGAACACCTGAACTGGCAAAAACTGTCACTATATATTATGAGTGTGAATGACTCCCTCAAACTATGATCCATAATTCATGTTTGGGAGGCAAACAAGTATGACTAATGATTTAAAAAAGAAAATACATGAGTGTTAATTGTTTTAAGTAACACTGGATGTTGATGTGAGGGACATTTCTTCTGGCAGTGGCACCAGTGAGACTGCAGTATTCAGTAGAGCATCAGTAGTACATAAGTAGTACATTGCAGTGTGAATCTACGCTAACGTTACAGCAAGTAAGGAGTATTAACAGTGTATCTATGGCACATCTGGCAGGGCAGCTCACTCTGCTGCAACTGGGAGCACAAAATTTATACCTGAAAATATCATCAGCATTTACAACTGTTAGGTATCATAACAAATAAATATCCCATTCTCCAACATGAATTAATTAATTCAAGACAGCCATCATATGAATTGAAATGCTAAAATTTAAAAGGCACTTCATTCTGTACTGATAAATAATACAGCATGTCAATCAGAGTATATCAGGAATGCATTGGTTTGTGGGGGCTGAGGGCACAGATAATGTCAAGTCAAGCTTCACTTCAGAAGCTATTTCTATATACTTTCTATTTTTCAGCACTATTATGGGCACAGAGATGTGTAGCCAAAATGGCTCGATGGGTCATTCTAACATGCACATTTGCTTCTTTCAGAGCCCTCAGAGACGTCTACGTTGGTGGGTCCATTAGCTCGGACAGTCCCATCGGGGATCCAGGACTTGTCGACACATCGCTCCATCCTCTTCATGATGAGATCCAGCAGGACGTCTACGGCCTGGCTGACATTTTGCCCGTTTGCAGCACTTGTTTCAAAGTACGGAATTCTGCATGGAAGAAAATAATGGTTAGAAATGTGCTGCTGCTGCCACTGTAACACAAACATTAGTCTGATATAGAGTAAAAGGGACCTTTAATGATGAGACTGGTGTTGTTTCATGTTTTTCTTTAAAAAACAAAAAAACCCAACAAACTTTAGTTTGTCTCTCAACACTCTCCCAACTCTCAGCTAGACAGCTAGCACTTTTTATTAGGATGGATTTATTGTTCTCTCTGTGACTTGGTGGCTTCAAGGTGGCCTTCAAAATATGTCTCAAGTGCCTTTCCTGTGTAATATCTGTGTTTTTAGTAAAGGTGTGTCTAATAGGCTAGAACAGGATATTTTACACATGTGCACAAATATTTGCTTTTCAAGGAGGACCAATTTAGTCTGACGTTCTCCTGCTCAGACTTTGGCAAATAACGCAGCCACTGCCTTCTTGACAAACACCTGAGGGAGAGGTTCGTGTACAGATGGATCAAAACAGACATACCCATACTTCTCTGCCAGCTCACGGGCCTCTTCTTCGCTGACTGCTCTCTGATCAGACAGGTCAGATTTGTTGCCACACAGGACAACGTCCGGACTTTCACAATACGCGTGAATCTGTAACTGACCTGAAAGACACATTCAGTAATTCATTTTCATTATCAGTCCTTTTTAAATGCAGTGCAATATCTTTATTTTTGTAGCAGCAGTAGCTCATAAATGGAGGATTACATTTTGAGGCTAACAGCTGCCAAATGTCAGAGTTTGATCATCATTAACTAGAAATGTTCTGTATATTTAATGTTGTCATGTTTAAGTGTGGACTGATTTTTAATACAATCATCAATTTAATAACTAAAAGTGTAGTGTGCGACACATCAGAGGACATACTCATCCAGTTTCTGACGTTAAGGAAACTTTGCTCATTTGTGAGGTCAAACAGGAGGAGGAAACCCATCGCATCTCTAAAGAACGCGGTCGTCAGACTCCGAAACCTGAATTCATTCAGAGAAAAAAAAGATCAAATTCTTCATGAGAAATATAATTAATAATGGGAAAGACACATTTAGAAAAACAGAGGACAACCAGACTTAAAGATGGCACATGTACCTCTCCTGTCCTGCAGTGTCCCACAGCTGCATGTGGATCTTCTGTCCTCTTCCTGAGGATCCATCAGGACCCGTCGATTTGTAAACCTGAGTGAGAAACAAAGCTAAAAACATTCAGTCTCAATTCTGACTGGTCGTGTTGTTTGAGTTTGTTTTTGTCATTACTGAATGTTTCAAAGAGGGCAATTAGTAAAGTCACGTTTAGAAAAAAACAATGTAAAAATGATGAAAAACACTTGGCAACATCCATCCAGCTATTATAAATGCATTGTCTTAAGTGGTTTGGTGAATGTTGTTGTCTGTAAGGTGAGGCCACAAACGACTTTTCTGCATCATGTTTCCTGTATTCTTTCTAAAGTCCAAATCTTGCAGTTGCTGAACGATTTATTATATAAGTCTTGCATGAAGCAGTTTTCACTGATTTGAATAATAATCAATCAATAATCAACCATAATTTGAATAAAAGCTGGTGTTCATGCTGAGCTGAATGCCGACTGCTTGCAGAAATTAAGACATCATTTCATCCATTTTCATCCAGCAGTTAAGGATGTAACAACAGAGTAAAGTCCCAGACTGACCTAGCAGGAACTAAGTGTTGTTTCATGGCACATTTCACTCATTCACTCAACACGTCACTCACATGGTCTATCTGACAGTTCATCACTTCTGTGGGTTTTAACACACTCTTTACTGAGCACAGCATGCAACTAAAACCTATTAAAGGCAGAGTTAAGAAAAGTAACATCATAAGTCTTTAGTCTTAAGAGTGTTACATGTGCATGCTGTTACTTAAAGCAGTAACCACTCCACATTATTACTGCTATATCAATCTCATTCTACATATATAATATTTATAATTATCATATTCAATCACTTCATACTTTATACAAATGTTTATACTTTATTGATTTTAATAATCAAAAGCTAGAAACACAGCTCTGGTCTGTTGGAGGAAACACTTTAATATCTTAATGTGTTTTAACAATGACTACTAATTGTAATATTCACAGGCAATTTATAAGTATACATTTCGAAGCTAATGCAGCTTTTCCCCTCTCACAGCATTCACCTTCTGTATCTTTATATTTTCAGATTTTTATCAGAGGGAATGGGAGGACTAAAAATATAATGATGGACAATATTGGACATTCAGACACTTAAAATGATGTTGTTGGGCATATCTGTGATAAAACTGTCATTCAAACATTAAAGAGAGGTCATATTCTTGGAGTGGGAGGTCAGAAGTATTGAAGAGTGAGCGCTGAGTAAATATGAACACTGCTCAGCTGTTTACCAATGGTATGAAGTGTTTATTCTTAAGGAGGGTGCTGCCTGCTGCTCACCCACATTAGTCATTACTTGGATTTCTTTTGCAACATTCATTACTAATCTTTTGTTACAAGAGTTACTTAATGGTGTGGGAATGCATTTAAGCCCCAGATTAGAGACATAAATAAGTGTAGCACACATGGACACAAGTAGATGTATAATCAGAAGTGCAGAGCGTAAAATCCATGTCTGCTTTCACTAAAGTATTGAATGAGGGAAAATCAAAAGAATTCCATTGCTGTCTTGAGCAAAGTTTTATTCGACATTAATGAAACTTACCACTCTTTTTTCTCTGAAGTCTATTCCAACTGTAGTGATGAACTTGGAGTTAAACTTCCCATCTGTGTACTGGTAGAGGAAGCTTGTTTTTCCCACACCAGAGTCACCAAGGGCTAGGAATTTGATGAGGTAATCGTAGTCGCCATCAGACATAGTGAGTACTTATTTCTGAAACACACCAACAGCTCAGTCAACAACAGTCACAATATCAAAAACTAATCTTAACGTGGATCTGTGTTTTTCTCCAAGGACAAAATCGATCCTCCACCTTGCTTGATCTTAATCTTTCAAACTGCACAATTTCCTGATGTCATTCTAAGTTTTGATTTATAATCTTTAAAAAAATTACAAAAAAACCCTGCTAGCTAATGATGGGCCCATAAAGCAGGGCAAAAGCCAATCAGCTCATTTTCTATAATAACACTAGGCTGGCTAAGATGATGCTAAGCAAAAAATGAAAGAAGGGAGGAGCAGAGAAGCTGTGGCCAAAAAAATGTGACGAATGATGCAGATGCCACCAAATGTACACAAATCACAGATATTCTTGCAGCAGAAGGGAAGCAGAAGGTGGATGAGGGAGAAAAGTAGAAGAGGAGGAGCAATGAGCTGGAGGGGTGTCGCTGAAATAGCTATAAAAACTGATGCTTAAGAACGGCTGTCTTCCAGTTTTCTGATGTAGTTATATGACGAAGACGCTGTCCTATAAATGCCGTCAACCTCAAGATTTAAATCATGATAATGAACCGAGCCACATTTGTACAAAAAAACAACAGCAGCGCAGGGAGAGCTTGCAGTCTTTCAAAAATTACAGCAATTTAGTAAATGCAGTGTATAAATAAGGAAAATTGATGATAGAGAAAAGCAGTCTCAGCTGTCTTATGTGGAAATCAGTTGTCATGTATCTCTAAACTAAAGCACCACTGAAAATGTGCCAGCGACAGCATGTTGGCTTGACGTAGGCCCAACTAAGTTAGACTCATATTCTGACTACAGTCAATGCTGGAGGAAAAAACATAAAATCTTTAACAAATTCTAATGCAAGACCTCCAGAAGAAGATTAGTGCAGTTGATGTCAGTGCAGGCTAATGTGTGTAACGTAAGATCAGTTTCATCTTGCTGACACAGTCACAGGAAGCATTTTACAGTTTTCAGTAAACATTAAAAACTGTTTAATTCTTACACAATGAAAAAGAAAAGCACACCAACATGTCTACTGGATGAAACATTTTCATTTGATACGGTCGACCAACCCTGGTCAAAACATTGCAAACAAAGCACAGCTGTATCATATGACTGGCGCACAGAGAAGTATTCGGACAAGTCGTACATTCTTTCACTCTGACCCCCCTGAACTTTTCATCTGTAGTCATAAGTAGCTTAAGGTCTCGTGCAAAAACGAGATACACGGTAAACGCAGTGGGATGGAAATGGCTGCTACGTGCACTGATGATGTGGCCCTGAACAGCAGGCAAAGACCACTAAGACCCCAGAATTCTCATCTCGTTTCTGTTTTGCTTTTTGCTTTGTAAAAGTTATTTTTAAAAAAAGGTTTTATTTATGAGTTTTAAAATCCTGAGACATTTCCATCAGAAGCTCAGCGTGTACTATAAATAAGTCCTTTAACTATTGAAGCCTGCACAGGAAGAGTAAATTGTTTCCCACAATACTCACGTCTTTTATATTCAGATATGAGCATGACGACTTATCAGCTTAAAACTCACAGCTTCCGGCCACCCTTTATCTTTCATCACACTGCCTTTCTCTTATCTTCCATTTGAAACACCCACAGACACAAATGCCAATTTATTAAGGAGGCCCAGCTCAAACCATGGCATTCTATTACAACACTGCAGTGGCACATGGTACCTTGATTTGAGTCTTCAGCTTTTGTTGAAACTGTTGCCATAGGATATGTTAAGTCATTTTACATCAGGTTTAGGTTGGCATACCAAACAACAGCATATTTGTATTTATTTATTGTCTTGGGTCTTTGGATCGCTGACATTTAGACAAGCAGAGGTGTATGAATTATGGCTGCATCACATTAGGGTGAGGGTCCTCTTATAGTGCATATTGTCTCACAGACACCATTCATGTTATCAGCAACATTTGCACTTTTCTCACTCTGACAAGTCAAACCGTCTGCTGTAGGAAAAGGTCTACTCCTAATTTGTCATATGACCTACTTTTCTAGCTCTAAAGTCACAACTCACTGACTTCTGATAACTTCTGACCACAGATTCTGATTTTTTCTGTCCAAGTTAGTGATACTATTAGTAAAAAGGTTGATGGGGAAAAACTCTGAGCTGCTGTTTGATTTCAGTTTCACAGAAGTGCCACAGTCACAAAACCACACCGTTGAGGATAAACCTTGTGTCAGCATATTATTATCAGGGCAATCAGACAACTCCATAATGAGCCCCGATCAACAACAAGAACTGGCATGATCCCATTTAAAAAAACAAATGTTACAATGAACAGAAAACAGATGTTCATGTGAAATGTGTCTAGCACAAGGAGCGATGCTGAAAAACTGAATTTCAAAACGTTTTTTGTGTCAAATTAAACTTCCCGGACCTTGCAGCTGTGAAAAGGAAGTGAGCTGATCTTCCGTCGCATTAGGCAAGAAAACACTGTGTTCACTCAACAGTCAGCAAGATCAACACATCTTATCCTACTTACTGCCTTTCTGAAACAACACTGGCTCTACCTGACCTCCTCTGCTGGATGTAGACCTCTCCAAATGAAACATAATGACGCTGGTTTACTCTAAAGCAGTGGAAAAGAGCTGACATTAAGAAGGCACTTTAACTTGGCAGGAGACTTCTTCAGTGTGGCTGATGAGTTTTTTCTTCTTAATATATTCCTAAATCACCTTTCATGCCATACATTACATACATACAAACTTACATACATACATATATATACATACACACACACATATATATATGTATGTATGTGTGTGTGTGTATATATTGAAATATATATATA
>JBAJHX010000001.1:23722434-23741350 GCA_037176925.1 Amniataba percoides
TACCCGGAGAGAACCCACGCAGACACAGGGAGAACATGCAAACTCCACACAGAAGGGCCTGCCTCAACCGGGAGTCGCCTCTTGCTGTGAGGCGACAGTGCTAACCCCTGCACCACTGTGCCGCCCTCAGTCAGATAGTGATTTACTTTATTAATCTAATTAGTGTCAGCCTGTACTGTATCAGCTTTTGCACCATGACTTCATGAATAAAATCCATGTCTGTGTCCGTCTTCTTACTCCATGCTTTAACTGCTCCATGGTGCTACTTAGGTTGATGAAATATCTGAAGTGACTGATGCAACTATTTCATGATTTTGTGGCTTATTTTGCTGTGGGCACCATTTTATTTGTCTGTTACATGTTATTTTTGCACATTTTGGTGGGGACTCTTAAAATGTCCAGTCTTAAAGAGTCTTTTCTATGAAGGTAGGCAGTTGAAATAAAGTGCAGACCCTCTATGTAAATGTCTGCTGGCCTTTTCTCCAGCAGTGGGAGTGAACCTAGTGGCTGTGTTTGCCGGGTAACTGCTACCACCCTTGCAGGCCAGCAAACAAAAAGCAGCTTTAATCATTTGTCAAGCAGAAGTAGAAGGACCCACCCTGGGCAGCTGTCCAAGTTTGAGGCTGGGCAGCTCCTCAGGAAAATCCGGATATGTACATACCATAAACTTGAAGGGGTGCAGCGAGAGACTGACACTATAATACTTTGCCACTCAGAATAAAAACAAATAACATCAAACAAACAAATGACATAAACATATGATATATGGGGACCATGCATGCTTAAACCTTAATGCTGCTAACTTTGAGGCCTTTAAAACACTGTGAAGACCCACCAGCTCTCAGATATGAGACACAAGCAAACAAATCGATTAACTGAGACAACAGAAGATCTAATGATCCTCAGCTGGTCCTCATGTGGCTCCCACTGAAACTTTCTCTTTTTCACCTCTCATGGATGATGCCTCCGACATATGTGTCCAGACAGGCCTGGGCGTTGTGATGGTTGTTAAAATCGTCCTTCCTGGAGGGACACGTTTGTTTCTGACTGGCATAAAGAGTGAGTGTTGGTCTGAGAGATAGCAACAGTGAGGCAGGTGGAAACATGTCTCCCACCGCCCGCACTTTGATTAAGTGACGGAGAGTTTCACACGGTACTTTGAAGGCGGCCGGTTTGTCCCTGCCGCAGAACACCGAGATGATTTAGGTTAAAATAAACTTTCCAAGTGCTGACAGATGCTACTTGCTGCTTTCTTCGACTGACATTTCCTGGAAACGCACTTTAACCAACGAAACTTCGCTCACCAGCTCGGGGCGTCGCTCCGCTGCGTGTCCTGCTGTGAAACTGCTGGAGGTGACGGCTCAGCTCTTTCCCGAAAGGTGAAGAAGAAAACAGCACGTTACTTTCTCCGTCTTCTCTGGGCCATGAGTTCACGAAGACCAGCTTCATCAGCACTGAGCACCACCTTCAGCCTGCGACGGGCCGCCGGGAAACAGCTCCGCCCCGCGGAGCCAGCGGCTGCTACACGAGCCGAGCTAGCTGCCTAACGGCTAACGGAGCTAACGGAGGGACGTTACTTTACAGGAAACTAACATAAGGGTCTTTACGTTACTCAGCCAACTGACTGTTGAAGGGAAAATACGGCCGTTACTGTATTAATCACGTGACAAAAATCGTTAAATTGTTAGTTAGCTACCCACTGCAATCGAGTATTTGTACTGTAGATTACATTCAGTGGGGGAAAAAAGTACCAGAATTTACTACTCAAGTAGAAGCAGCAATACCACACTGTGAAAATACTACATTACAAAAGTCTGCATTCAAAACCTTGCTGAAATAAAGCAGTGGAAGAAGTACTCAGATTTTGTACTTAAATAAAAGTAGTAATATCACAGTGTAGAAATACTCACACACATATGTATGTGTATATAGACATATATGTGTGTCTCAAAGAACAAAATGTGAACTATTTTCAGACTTTGGTGGTCCATAGACGTTGTTTTCTGTGTAAACCTTAATCCCCGTGGAAAAAGAAAAATTGGCAAAGATGAGCAGATACGCAAATTTGGTAAAGCAGCCTGTGGCTGAAGTGCTTCTTGGTATTGGCACTAAAATGAACATCACAGTCTCTAGGGGCTATTAGAGGGGCTTTAAGTATTTTATATGTGTATGATGACATATTTAGACTATTCTAGTTATCCTGTTTGGTACACAAAGCCAACATGTAACAATATTTATCCATTTATTAAATAAATTTCATTTTACAATTTGTGCAACATTAAGACTGTGTGTAAAGCAAAAAGACTTAAGACATGTAATTACATCTTTTTGTATGCTTTGAAGATGAAAACAGACATGAAAAACTTTGACAAACATTCATTATGAAACACATGACAATTCAGGAGGTAAAGGTATTCAATATTTTATTTTGTACACTGACAATCACATAAAGTCCCATCAAAACCCCACAGATTTATCCATGCAGGGCTTCGGTTCAGCCTCCAGCTGTGACAGTCCGGCAGCCTCTGATTCTCTGTTGTTCTGTTTCATAGGAGTGATGGATTATTTCAGTCTGTTTCATTCTGTTTTTTTTGGGTCATTGTGGTCTTGCTGTCTTGAGGTCTTCGGTACCGGCTCAAAATAAGGTCTGTAGATATAAATGCCACCACCGACTCCAAGCACTGTGGCAAAGGCGATCTGTGTGAAGGGTATTCTTCTTCGAAACATGACTTCTTTTAATATGAAATCCTGATGATGAGAGACAAGATGATCCTGAAAGAAGAACAAAGTAGTGTTATCCAAGACACTCTGAATTACAGTCTAAGTGCCTTGTTTTGTATTTTGCATCTCCTGCGCTCTGTTGAATGTTGCACATTCTTGCAAAATATTAAGAATAGCTTCCTGTGTGGCTTTTGTTAACTAGCCTGCATGCCCTGTTGCTGGCTGTGGTGGACTTACTTTACTGTTTCAGAAACACATCCACACAGTATTTTTCTTACAATTTTAACATTTTCAAAATGTAATAAGCAGCCAACTGAATCTCAGCCATGCTCCAAAATGAGAATCACAAAGATACTTAAAAAGTCTAGCCTTTTCAGGTCCAAGTCAAAGGGAACTTGCAGCTCAACACACAGCTGAACACACTGAAATAGTTGTATTAATGTCAGAATAAATTCACTTGAAACACTTTCCACACCGGCTTCAACAATACTGTAAACCTGTTTTTACAACTTACATGACTCCATGTACTATCACCCTGAACTGGTGCTTCTTTTCATAAAGATTAATTAAGTGAACACAGTCCAAGACTCAAAAGCGGGTTGAAGACTAAAACTAAACAGTGGCTGCACTGCAGACTGTCTTTAAGAGGTGTATTGTGTGAAGTACCAGGCTCTTTGGATGATGTTAGCATATTAACACACTCTACGTGACAGCAATACCTTAGAAATAGACTAATATTGACAGATATAATGATTAATTAATCCATCACAATCAACACTGATATTTTATCTATCAGTAGACACCAAAATTATGTTTTTTGTGCCACACGTGAGTGTACGTTTTATAACCGAGTTTTACTTAGAAACACCCAGACCGGAAATAGTAAAGCGTGTGCTTACGTCTCATTTTTCTAAAATGTAACTCAAACATTCAATCTGATTTAGATACGCTTTTCTGCAACATTCAAGACTCACCGAGGAGGCGGTTTATCCGGAGTGTCTCTGAGCAGCAAACACACACTCACAGACAAGAAAAGGTCAAAAAGCAAGACTAAAACTACAAGGACTCAGACGGTCACCTGCAGCAGGAAGACATTCTTCTTCTTCTTCTGTTATGAATTCAGGCAGGACAGGAAACAGCTGCAGCTCCCCACGTGGAGGACTGTGACGTCACGCGTTTCACACGTAATGAAGGCCTATATTACAAAAGTGCAATTAGGAAAATAATCTTCATGTTCTTATACTTTAAAAACTGGGTGTATTAAATACAGAAAAACATTTCTGTGACTGATGTACGGTTACCTTTTATTTAATTAAATGAACAACGTGATATCTGTTTCAATAATGAATAAAATGGTCGCTGGATCAATTGCTTAATCGCACACCTTGTATAATCTGTTTGACTTTTAAATTTATAACAACATAGGTTTTAAAACCACTTCATGTGTTTTGTTTTTTTAAAAAGTAATTAGTAGTATAATTAGAGTTCAGTCAAATACAAGTTCTTGAAATTTGTACAGTGTTTGAGTAATGTGCTGAGGGATTTTTAGATTATCTAGAGAAAATAGCAATGGATGAAAGGGAATGATTAATTCAAATATTTGACCCACTTACAGTCACTGCTTATCATTTAGTCGGTTTGTCTCAATAAAAGTCAAACAGACTTACTGTAAAATGCTGAAGTGAATTCAGTATTGTACATTTGATTAGACTAAAGTGTGCTGTATTTCTCAAAAAGTAATAATTAATTTCTACTTTCTCATAAATAGCAGTGATGTAATGTGAGTGAACTGTGGCTTTTTCTATCTATAATTTTTACTTTACTTTTTTTCTTGTTTAACATTTCCTCCATCCCTTTACTGTGTGGAATGGGCCTCCATATTTATTTGCATACAATTAGTTTCAGTGGGTAGAAAACTGACCCAAATGTCTCTGAGGCTCAACCATGGACTCCTATATACGTATACACCAATATATGCCAGGTCTGCAACGTTTATTTTCATTATTGATTAACATGTCGATTTATACTCATTAAATAGATCAGTGTTTTGGTCAATCAAAGCCCAAAGTTTTCTCAAATATGACGTCTCCAAATGTCTTGTTTGTTGTTGAGTTGTTGTTTTCAGAAACCAGGAAACATTCACATTTTAGAAGCTGAAATGAGAGCATTTAGGTGTTTTTCTTTAAAACCCAGTCAATGAGCTCATCAAACCAAAAATGTTTGAAGTGAAGGACTTTTAGTTTGAAGTCGGCAACAAACTTACACCGGAAATATAAATGCGGAAGTGCAGTTCGCGGCTCTGAGCTCGGTGTTTCATGAGAGAAGTTCATGTTGCTTCTTTGTCGTTTATTCAGATGAACGTTTCATTTTCTCGGTTGAATAAACGGAGGCATCGTGGTCGCTGTTCAGCCGCAGCACCTGAGCAAATAACTCTGAATAACTCGGTCTTTTTTAAAGTACCTGACTCACGCCTGCCTGACAGCCGGACAGGAGAAACAGAGCTGTCTCACAGGTGACTGTGCTGACAGCCAGCATGTCCTGATGGAGAACATCAGGGAGCGGCTCAAGTTTGTGAATAAAGTGGAAGATGTCAAACTGAGGAAGCGAAAGTCTCAACTTTATGCAAAGGAAGATGAATCTCCTCTCAACATCGGTGAGGCTTTTCTGTATGACAGCGAGTGAGAGCCCTGTGTGCTGTGAATGTAATGAATGTGAATGTAAAGAAACCAATTATTCCTCCACAGGTGTGCTGAGAGTCGTCCTGTTTTCTCTGGTGTTCAGACTCATAAACTGTCTCCTGGTTCAGACCAGCTTCGTCCCTGATGAGTACTGGCAGTCTCTCGAGGTCTCCCATCACATGGTCTTCAAATATCCTTTGAGCTGCAGCTGAGAGATGAACTGATCATCACTCACGTTAACACCAGACTGTGTCTTAATGTGTGTTTATTGGACATGTACAGCCTCACATACACAGATAATCTAACAAAATAAGACACGAGACAGGTTATACATACCATCACATGTTCAATATAGTCTTTCTAAATAATGTCACCGTACGCTCCTTCACACACAGGTGACACCCAGCTTGTCATACTATAAAAGCTACAGGCTTTCACTGGTAGCCTAAACTATCATTGTGTTTCCTCATTCAGCGTTAGTGACTTAGCAGACATTTACTTAAATTAAATCTTCAAGTCTATATCTTTAAATGAGTCGGCATCTGCTGTAATAATCGATTTGAGTCAGTTTAGAAGAACAAGCGTCCAAATTCTCAATCCTGTGGAAGCCCATTTCCAGCAACGTGATAAAGGCTGTAATTCATAATAATGAAAATGACTTGGTATTTTGAGAGACTATCTCTCTTTTCTTTCCTTCACAGGAGCTTTCATAGAGAATCAGCTTCAGATTTAACAACTTTTTTAAATTATTTTGCTAATTGTTCTGTTACTTTATGCTGGTATGACCTTAACAGTGAGACTTATGGGTATCTGACGTGGGAATGGAAAGCAGGAATACGAGGATTCTCCTATCCGCTCTTCTTTGCAGTCATATACAAGATATTACACTTCATAAACTATGACACAGTCTACTTCCTGGCAAGTTGACATACCTTCTTTTCAGACAGCTTTTGTATCACAACAGTCTTTGACCAAATAAAAAACTTAAAGTTACTTTTTTTCTGCAGATATGGCTGCCACGAATGATTCAAGCGCTCCTGGCTGCCTTTGCTGACGTGAAATTCTTCTTCCTCCTTCGAACGTTGGAAAGTCATGAGGTCGCATCATGGACGGTAAAGACTTTACTCTCGCACTCGGTGTTTCACTGCACCTCAAACAGCCCTTTGTGTCCGATCAGATCTCACCTGCATCGTCACCACTCGCTTCACTGTGTCTCCAGTTCTTCTGCCATTTGTGCTCGTGGTTCTCGTGGTACTGCTGCACCAGGACTCTGACCAACAGCATGGAGACCACCCTCACCTGTCTGGCTCTGTTTTACTTCCCCCTCCCCGGCTCCAAAGCACACAGCAGGTCTGGTTTTGTTTTGTTTCATATCCTTACTGTTCTTTATTTTTAGTCAGTCCCCTCTCTACAACCGATGATTCACAGACTCATTATTCATGTTTTTACAGCAAAAAGTATTTGGCCTTGGTCGCCTTGGCCGTCATTGTCCGACCGACGGCTCTGATCGTCTGGTTTCCTCTGCTGATGTACCATTTCTGGCAAGAAGATAACAAACTGAGACTCATCACTCATAACATCATTCCTATAGGGTTTGTACTTTTAATCAACTAAATCTCTGTTTCATCCTCATGTGTTTAGTGCATAATCTTCTTTTCCTCATTTCCAGAACTCTGGCTGTAGTGATTTCAACAGCGATCGACTGCATATTCTATGAAAAGGTAAAACTTTGAATCCAGGTGGGTTTTTGTAATGACTTTGTATTGCTTATAATGTTGGCTGTGGTGCTTTCTCTCCGGTTTTCAGTGGACTCTGGTGCAATTCAACTTCCTGAAGTTCAACATCTTCTACGGTGTGGCCGATTTCTACGGCTCTCATCCATGGCACTGGTACTTCACTCAGGGCTTCGCTGTTGTGATCGGCCCTCACCTGCCGCTCTTTCTTCACGGCTGCACCATCGCCTTCAGACGATACAAGGTTCTGCTGGCAGCGGTTGTCTGGACGCTCGTGGTTTACAGGTGAAATTTCACTTTTATTCTTTCATTTGTATTCATCAAACTTAGCAATAAAAAGTAATTTGCTAAAAGTGAAGATTAACAATTCTATTATGATAATTAGATATTACAGTCAATTGTTGGTGTAACCTTTATGAGCAGCCGTCAGTTAATGATTTCATCACATATATAAGGATTTACCTTTCACCTGACATTTTTTTTTTCTACAAAAAAGTAAAATAAATATATTTTTCAGTGACACTATTTTCTGGAGGTGGAGTAATAGTGAAGGATTTTTCATTTTATCTTGTCTTATCTTGCCATGTGCATTTATTACCATGTCTTAATAATTCTTCTATTTTGATTGTACACGTTTTGTTTGTTTATTTTGTTGTGTTTTGCTATTTTTGTATTTCATGCACCAAGGTTCGAGAGAACCATAATTTCATTTCTCTGTATGTCCTGTACATGCTGCAGAATTGACAATAAAGCAGGCTTTGACTTTGTACTTAAAGGAGACTCTGTAGAGTTTTCTTATGAATAAAGTCATGTTTATGTTCAGCTACTCACCAAAACAAATTGAGTCTATCCTGAAGCTCTAACAAACATTTGACTACATTCCCTTCCTCTCCAAAAATGTTCAAAGCAGATCCTTTAAATAATTTTGTAACCAGTGTATTTGACTTGCTTGTATATTTACTTTTTTTACTTTTACTTTTTACTTGCTAGCAGTCTTTTCTTAACTGCATCTTTGTATTTAATGGCTGCTCTATAAGTGGTCAGAAAACCAACAAAGCATCATTTCTATCAGTTTGACATGGTGAGGTCCTGGTGTGTTTTAATGCTTTTACGCCTCACAACAGACTAACACGTTTCAATCCTTTGCTTCAGTTTGCTTCCTCACAAGGAGTTCAGATTCATCTATCCGGTGCTGCCGTTCTGCATGGTCTTCTGTGGTAAGCATCTCCATTTTGCATCGAACATGTCTTTTGTGTTGATGAAAAGCCAGATGTGCGTTTTAACTCCTCCTCCTCCACTCACAGGATTATCACTGGGCAGCATGAAAAAGTGGCGCCGAGCCGCGGCGGCCCTCCTGTTGGTGAGTAACCTGGTTGCGGCTCTGTACACCGGCCTGATCCACCAGAGGGGCACTCTGGATGTGATGAACCACCTCCAGATGCTTTGTGGTGTCAGCAACAGCTCCACCTCACAGCCAGACGTGCTCCTCCTCATGCCCTGCCACTCTACACCTTTTTACAGGTACAGTACACCTCCCCTCACCTGAGGCACAGTCTGCAGGTGATCAGGTTATTATCAGCGAAGGAGGATGGAGAAAGCCTCAAATTTCTCTTCCATTTCTGAAGATCTATTATTCAGTCTGTTTTTGGTAACTTCTTCCCCTCCAGTTTTCAGTGCAGGTCTAACAGTGTTCAGATGAGAATACTTTATGTTGAGTTTTAAGTATTTAATTCACAGTTGTAATACACAATATTTTTTTTAGCATTTTGTTAGAACTATAAGCACGTTTCTCTACAAAAAACCTTACTTTGCTAAATACTTTTGCTCAATAAAAGGAAATATACAAGGACTTTCATTACATTAAAAGAATATTAAAATGTGATTTATATGTTATCAGTGAGTACAGAAAAATCTTGATAAAGATAAATTCTAGCTCTTTATGCAAATCAATATTTCCAATTATTGATCCTGAATTTATTATTTAGTCAGTCATTAGTATTATTCTCAGACTTTGGTATTGTGGCAGTATCTGAAGAGATCTGTGTGACTAGAATACTTTTCACTGAGAGAAGCGACACAGCAGCTGATGTTCCTGTCTTGCAGCCACGTCCACTGTCCGATGAAGATGAGGTTTCTTGAGTGTCCTCCAGACCTCGGAGAGGAGGGTTACATCGATGAAGCCAACAGATTCTACGACGACCCTCTTCACTGGCTCAAGACTTCATTTCCGTACAAATCTTCTCTTCCAACTCACCTGGTTCTGTTTGATGTTTTGGAGACGGTAAGATTCATGAAACATATTTCCCTGTGTATAAAACTTTAAACTGTCTGACATTGTTTTGTTTTTTTGTAGGAAATCTCTGGGTTTTTACGAGGGAATAACTTTGTGAGGACAGCAGAGATATTTCACACACATTTTCCTGAGGGGAGAGTTGGAGGAAGCATCTTTATTTATGAAAGGCACTGACAAACACTGGAACAATGGCAAGTTTCTGTCTTACAATGTCATAATATGGATTTGCTACTGAAATAAATATTTTTAACTCGAGTCTTATTTTGAGATATCACTTGTCAAGTGTGTGTTTTTTCATTCACAATAGAATTTTATGTGACATTATTTTTCCAGTCATATTTTTCACCAACACATTTAAATAAAGAAATAAACCTGCCAGGTCCAGTGAAAACAAGCTCAAAGTGGAATGTAGGAAAACTGCATTTTAACTCTGAAAGCTAATTAAACCCATTACACACACACACACACACACACAAATCTGTCTCTGTAGCAGCAAATTAAATCAACTACATGACTACACAGAAACCACACAAACACCCAAATGTGGCACGTCTGTTTTTTGTTTTTTTCATTTTTGCTAACGTAGAACAACAGGTTAGTTTTAACAAAAGTGCTATAAAGATGTATATTGACGGTGTTCCAGCAGGAAATCATCAGCTCCATAATTTAAGGGAAAAAAATGAAGAGCTGTTACAAATGTGCAGCTGACATTAAGAGATGCCACATCTTTCACTCAGACCCAAAAGGATTACTACACTTAACACAAAACAGACTGAGGATGTTCAGTAGCATTAAAAAGTGAACTGTGTGCAAACTTACAAAAAAAGGAAACTTTGCATCTAAATACAACCAAAAATAGAATTTGCAAATATAACATTAAACCAGCTGAGCTATCTTCAGTATTTGGGATCAAACGGCATCGGACCCAATTCTATTTTGACATCTGCCATGTGCCCGTCTGCGTTTCTTCCTGATCTGCTCCACTTGCGTTCGTTGTGAGGTCGCGGTCTGGCTCTCTGCTGCTTTCGCTGATGATGCTTCGCCCTCGGCGCCTTCGAATCACTTTCAGGTTTTTCAAATGGCCCACTGTGTGATTCAAACACAAAATATAAATGGTGAGAATGGTGAGAGTGTTTAACTTGTTGATGTGTAGCAGCTGCAACAAATGTTTTCACAAAACAAACAAATTTCTCTACACTGAGTTAAGAGGAACAGAAAATAAGTGACATCAGTCTGAAGTGAAAAGTGACTTTTTTAGTTTTTGGTATAAAAATTAATTCTCAAAATATTTTAGTACTAGTAAAATAAGCTCATGAGTGAGAGAAGAAAGAAGACTCCTCAGTCAGTCAGCTGTGAATCCACCTGCAGCATATAATGAACATTTAAAAACATTGTTTAATGGTGAATGAGTTCATACGAATCAAAATAACCGATTAACAGCAGAGGGAACAAAATCCTCACTTTGACAGTTCTCACCGACAAGCAACACTGTTATTAACAATTTAAAAAAAAACTTGTCAGGAGATCAGATCTGAATATCTAAAAACAGGACGACTCAAGGAAATTAGAAGGAGGAGTTGTTAGTTTGTTTTGATCATTTACAGACAAAATGATTAATCGAATAATTGAGAGAAGAATTGCAAATAAATTATGGAAACAGCTGTTAGTTGCAGCCCTGTTTGTCTGTCTGTCCGACTATCTGTTTTGTGCATTAATTAATATTTTATTCACATTTACTGTCACAGACCGGCCACCTGTCAACCTGTCAGCTCTTGACATACTGAGCTCAATAATTAATGATAATATAGTAATGACTGACTGGTGTTACAAAGTTTGCCTGTAACTAACACCATTTAGATTTTAGACAAAATCATAATTTCTTTAAGCATAATTTAAACCTGTATATATGTTCATTTGTGTGTTTGCCTGTTGCATGTTCAGCTGATTAAGACTCTGGGTTTGGCTTGTTATTAAGTGGAATTACTAAATTGGAGGTGTGCCAATTCAACACAACCAATATTAGAAATATTTGATTCCAGGAAAGAGGAAGTTGGAAAACTTGGAAATTATTTGGAAATGATTAGAAGACTCAACAGTTAAAGTTTCTCTATGCAGCTTTGTGAGGAGGTCTGAAGAGGAAACTGTTTGCGGGGAACTTTACCATCATGCAGGTGGAAGATACATCGTGGTCCGGGAGACTTACTTCGGGCCATAGTTCTTTGTGTAAGCCTCTCCAAAGAAGTGCCGGTAGATGAAGTCATCGAGATCTCTGAACACGTCGTCATCAAGGCCGTGATACTCGTGCATGTCGTTCAGATAGTCCTCCACTCCGCTGACAAAGTCTGTGAACAGCATCCTGTCGTGGATGAAGACTCCGTTGTGGAAGAAGTTGTTGATGAACTTCTCCACCTCTTTCCAGTGGTGGAAGTGTTCGACTTCCTGCTGTAGGTAGCTCTGCAGCAGCTGGTAAAATTCGTCCGCTCTAATTGGCTCTGTGGCTTTGTTGAAGAGACTCATGGACTCCTGGTAGGCACAGTCAAAAACCCCGGAGCATCCTTTCATGTTGGTCTTACGGGGGTTACCTTGATCTTCGTGAACTTTGCCTCCTGTTTTTCGAGTATTGTGGTTGCTCTGGAAGGATTCATCAAACTTGTGAGAGTGTCTGTGGTGAGGCTTGTGGGATCTGTGCTGCCATGACTCTTTTGCATTCTTCTCATTGTGCTTCTTGTCATAAAAGCCTCTGGCTTTGTTGATGAAGGACGAAGCTGAATTCTTGAAGTGTCGAAACGTCAGCTTGACAGAGTCTGAAAATTTCCTCAGGTTCTCCTTCACGGCTTCCTTTGCTTTCTTTATCTGCTCTTTGTGGTGATGGACGAACTCCTTGGTGGAGTTCTTCACAGCATCAAATGTCTCCTTCACTTTCCCTGTCATCCCCTGTTTTGTTTTTTTCACTTTGGACTCAGTGTCTCCTTTGGCTCTCTCTTCTTTGGTTTCCACATAAAGCCTCTCCCACAGGTCAGAGCGCTGCTGCTCGAAACTCAGTCTCTTCTCCAGCTCCATTAGACGAGACTGCAGCTCTTCTGCCTCCAAGTCAGCGTCCTTTCCAACTCCAGGCAAGCGACTTCTCAGCAGATTTAACTCTCTCCTCAGCTCGTCTGTGACCTTCCTCTCCTTGTCGAGCTTCTTCCTCAGTGTCTGTGCCTCAGCCATCAAGTCTTCTCTCTGGCCACGGAAGCTTCGGATCAGTCGTTTCTCCTCCTCCAGCTGGACTTTCAGCTTCTGGTTTTCTGAGAGCAGCGAGTCGGCACCAGCTGCTTTCGTCTCCCAATCTCTGATCTTCGAGCGCAAGTTTCTCAGTTCCTCCTGGAGGGTAAACAGTGACTTTTCTTCACGTTCTAGAGAGCTTCTCAGCTGCTGGTTCTCAGCTGTCAGCCTCTGCTGGTGAGACACAATGTTTGTCCTCTCTTCAGCCTTCTGTTTGAGCAGCATCTCCAGGTCATCTCTCTGGGCCTTCATGGGAAAAGGAGAAACGAGAGAAGAAAAGTTATGGATTTTAAAATGGTCTTTTATCACAAAGTTCAGTGAAACAAAATACAAGAAGAAAAATGAAACAAAGAGTTGTTTGCTTTAATTAAAAAACTAATAAATGTTCTTTATTATAACATTTGCATTTGCTTTGCATTTGTATGATGCTACCAAAACAGTAAACAAACTTCCAAGTTACCTGAATGTGCACCTGTTTGTTGTTGAGCTCCTGGTTCTCTTTCTTGACCTTCTCAATCACCTCTGTGAGCAGGGAAATTACTTTTTTCTCATCCACGTCATCCAGACCAAAGTCAGCCTTTGTGAGAAAAGGAGAAAAAGGTAAATTTGTGGTTATTTGGGTCATAACGAACAAGATGTGAAGGTGATCAAATCACGTTCACTCTTTTGTGATTTGTTATACAACATCATTCCAAATGAGTCAAAATCATGATCACAATATTAACATTTATTCTGTATTTATTTTTATTATCAAAGTGTAGCATGGATTCCCCCCAGCTCAACTTTGAGCTCCCGGTAATATTTTGAGATGTTCCCCACGTACACTGGAAAAACATCCATCTGTTGTGATGCAACCTCACTTAAAATGGTAACTTTTAAATACTTCTACTTTAACTATTTGTGTGACTCAGTTCAGTGGTAAAGACATTGTTGTGATATTATATTTTCTTCTAAATTTGTGCCACTTTGTTTACATCCATGGGCAGACAGACAGGTAGGAAAAAGGGATTTTAAAAATACCTTATAACATAATACAATACTACAAACTACATCCTTAAGAATAACCAGAGTTGAACCATCACCCTTCTGACACTGTTAACAATGAAAAAGTTAACGCACATAGAATAATTACAAAAACATGTATTATCCATTAGGCAAAAATAAAAACAGTATACCGAATGAGTTAATCGCTGTGTACGTGGTTATTATTGCCTGAGTTGTGAACTGTGTCGTCACTGACCTGGTTTGTTGAGGATTGTTCTCTAACATGTCGGTGAAGAAGATCTCTCACAACATCAAGTTCATTCACTCTTACTTTCTCCACAGTTTTCTGTCTTTCTTGAATCTGGACTGTGCCTGAAAGTGAGATTTGTAACACAAACATATGTTTTATTTATATTCACCTGAAAGTGTGATGATGTCTATGTCTATGGTGTCTATAAAAATAACAAACAAAAGTGGTGCAGTTGTAAAACCTACAAACTGTTTAAAGTTCACTCAATCACAGCAGATCTCACTAAAGATAAGAACTGCTGAGACATATCCTCTACCTGTTCTTTGAAACCACACTAATGAGGTAAATGAAGAAAAACTATGAGAATAAGAGCCAGACAACATTTCTCCTGCAGCCAAAGAAAACTGACCATACCAAAACCAGACTTAAATTCCTTAAAATATCAGTAGGATTACTTGATGTTTCATAGACGGTGAAGGTGCTATACTTTCACATTTGTAAATATGTACATTAATTTCTGGTAACTCAAAAGTTTAAATGAAGTTTCTGTATTTACAGTAAAACCTTCCACTTATGCTGTGAACTTACCATAAAAGTGTCCGAAGCCCATGCTGATGGCTATGACAAGGGCGACCAGAATACACGTGTTGAGGATGCTGCTGGCTTGCCTTTGGATATGAACAATAACAGGTTTAACTTCTGTCTCCTGATGCCCCTCATCTCCTCTCTCCTCCTTCTCTTCCTTCTCCTCCTCTTCCTCACTCTGGCCAGACTCCAGTGCCTCCTCCTTTTCAGGCTCTGTTACAATGCTTGCTGTATTTCTCCTCAACCTGCGTCTTCGGACAACATTGCCGGCACTCTGACCCGCCTCGTCCTCACTGCTGCTCGAGTTTGTCACTGCAGGGTGCTGTGCTGGGAAAACTACAGCAAAATACACAAAGTTTGTGCTGCAGAGATCATTTGGAGGAACGACATTAACAGACAAAACAAAGCACCTGCAAAAATAAGGCTCAAAGAGAACACGCAACTGATGTTAATCATGCAGATAACAAATATTACAGATTAAGATAAAATAATTCACTAATGCTGAACAAATCAGTTTTCAAATATACCTATATTCCCTTCTCTGGGGAGAGTCAGATGAGATGAGCAACGTCACTCTCATGTCCAGAAATAGTCCAACAAATAACAACATTGCAACATTAAACAAATGAGATATAACACATTAGTTATTGTGCACTGGAGGGTTTTCTGTGAAGGATTTGCTGGATAATTTGGTGTTGGTTATTACTTCTTTTGGAAAAAGAACAAAGAAGAAAAATTCTAATCTAAAATGATATCCCTTTCCAAATTAATCACACTTCTAAGGTTGCAAGACCTAAAAACACATGCACATACCTGAAGGACATTTTGCTTTTTTTATATACATGGTTGAATGACATGCTTTTAAAAGAAGCACAATGCACTCACATCATCATGTATTCAGGGTTAGTTTGGTGCATTGCTGAGCAAGCTTAGTGTCATATTAGATTCAGTCTGGATTCAATAAGGCCACCTGGAAAAGAGCGGCCTCCAGTGAGCTGGCTCCTCAGATGGTAGCCTAAGTTCACCAGACTTTGTGGGAGATTCCAGTGACTCAACATCAAACCTGCTTCAGCATCGTAGAGAACAGGCAGAGGAAGAACGCTGTTGTACATATATTGACTCTTTGGCCATGAGTGGGAATAAAATGTGCTCACTAAAGACAACGTGGGGATAGTTTAGATCAGTGTGTCAGTATGTATGCGGTGCTGCTGCCCTACCAGTCTCTGCAGCAGTGAAGGCATACTGGCTACTGCAGGAGGTGCCGAGGTAGAACTCGTTTGCTGCTTCCTCTTCCTCCTCAGCAGGCTCCTCCTCCTCCTTCACGTCTCCCAGAGTCACAATGTCTGAGTGATCGCTAGAGGACAACAGGGTCACATGCTCTTTCCCAGGGGTGTCTCTGGTCTAAAGAAAGATATACACTGAAGATGGAAACAAAGGGAGCAGCGACAAAGTGGCTGTGAATTATTTAAAGACAATATTTCACCTCTGGGGTGTACAGTGTCTCATCTGTGGTTTGTTCCCCCAGAGTGTCATCAAGTGAAACAACCATCCTCTCTTCAACACACTCAGCTGAAAATATAATGAATACAAATACAAGACAGATGTGTGAGTTATGAATGTTGAGACACATGTAATAAATCACAAAGCAACACACAAGTATTTTCATTACTTCTTGATTAAGCTATTAATTGTTTAATCATAAAATATCAAAAATAGGCAAAAACATGCCCATCACAATCAGACTGTTTTCTTCAGCCAACAGTAACGAGAATGTAGTTTGAGACTACATAAACACCTCATGTGCCCAAACAAATAATGAGGATTTGTACCAGCTGATGCAGAAGCCTGTGTGTCCTGCAGCTCTGTTTCCTCCACCGGAGGACGCTCTAACAACTCGGCTTCATATTCCACCACAGCCTCTGATCCCAACGTCTCAATATCTGAACCCTTTAAAGACAAAAAACAAACATTAAAACTGCGTAGTTTTGTTATTGATGGATATATAAATGTGTAATTCAAACAATCCATGCAAATATTCAATTTTCAGCAGGAGAGCCTACAGTAAATATTTCTATGTAAGTTATACATGTTTATTTGTAGCTTAGAGTGACAAAGATATATTACAAATATTGTTAGTAAAAGATATTACTTTTCCATTACAATTGAACAAATATCAGCTGGACACCACAATAATAGGGGCCTTTCAGTGTTTTTATTAAAAAGGTAAGTGGAAAAAACTGTAACCAATTTTAAGCAAGTCTTTATTTGCACAACCTCTTTTGTTTTTATTTTCATATGTGCAAATTTATTACTAGATCCCCAGCTTGGATTTTAGTATTTCAAAAAGCATCTCTTGTGGTTCATTCATGGGAGAGTTTGAGAAGATCAGCTGAGTGTCTCATTTTGATGAAACATTGGCTGCCACATTGAAATATCCTCTGCACGCCTACAAATGAAAATAGCTGTGATTAGCAAGAAGGAAAAAGAAGCCATACCTCATTACTAATGATGGTCCAGCCACAGGACGACTCTGCATCACTTGACGTCTCTGACATGTCTGTCAGCTGTCAGTCACAAACAGGGATCTAGAGCAGATAAAGAGGTTAAACACTGGAAACAGTGTGCTGAAACAGATAACGCAGGTCAGTGTGGCCTGATAGCTCAAGGTGCAGTTCACTCCACCTCTTTGCTTTGCCTGATTTTGCAGTGTCTGACTCTCTGAACTGAACTTTAAGTGTTAGAAAGGCACTAGGAAAAAGCTGGAAACAGATAGAAGCACCTGCTGCTTTCCCTTTCCTGGATTCATGTGATGAAAAATGAACGGCTTCCCACTGAGATTCAGACCTGCCTTCTGACGTCACCAATAACAAAGATCCTAACATGGATCACGTGTTTCATTGTTTTCACTGTTCCAGCATGTGGAGAACTGGAAAGTACCTTTTCCTTTTTTCCTGGGAAGTACTGGGATCTACTTGATATTTGTTTCAGTTCAATGAAGTGCCACAAACGTACAGAGATACAGTAAATATGCATTAGCTATGGGTCAAATGTTGTGATTTGGGGGGAAAAAAACAATAAATGTAATCATTTTGTCTTCGGTTACATCTTGTTCCATTCACCACCTCAGCAGGAGGCCCTGTCCAGTCGTTAGTCGTTATTTTTCTGCAGCCGGACATGAACTTGACAGCTAGCTTTCGCCATTTAGATAATAAAACAAACAAACAAACAAATTAACACATACACACACAAAAACAAACACAGCTCCCTCTAGCGGTACCGGCTGTCTTGGCAGCTCACAGATGATGCCAGCTCTGCGGCCTGACCGTGAAGTCAGCCGACAATAACACAAACAACAACAACAACAACAAACAACCGCAGCCGTTGATTCGTCTGTTGGCGGTAAATGACGACATCAAACGTCAGGTTCGTTAACTGACATAGGAAGCTCGCTATTAACGTCTCCTCCCCGAGCATCGTCTGAACGTAAAATTAACGCCCTGCCGACAATGTCCGTCATCTTTAGAGACTCTTTAACAGCATTAGCCTTATAAAAACTGTTTTAAAATGACTGAACTCACCGGTGTTTCACGCCCAGCAACGACACAGCTGTTTACAAGAAGCTCCAGAGTTGTTGCAGTACGCTCCGGTTATCCTTTAACAACACTGCGAAACCGCCTGTTGATGGGAAATGTAGTTTTACAGATGTGCAGCTGGACGCCTTCGCCGAACTCTCGGAACTACATTTCCCATAGTTCAGTGCGGCATCCAAACGGGCGCTGTGAGGGTGGGGCGAAGAGTTTGCAAACAAATCTTGCGGCTGCAGAAAAAAACTCAAAAACATAAACAAGGAAGCGTGACAAAGCAGCGCACGCGCAGAATTAACCAAGGCGACAAAACGGCCGGTTTGACATTTGTATCTTTGGTGCTTCACCGCGTTCAAGCTTGAGCAGAAGTTTTAAAAAGCGGCGCGAAGAGAAAAAGAAGAAGTAGATCACAGCCGTTGATCAGAGAGCACGTGCTCGCGGTTGCTATGGGTTCTGAGCGCGTGTCGTAATGTTGCTGCACTGGTCGGTTCAGTTTCTAAAAATAAAGTTTGTACAAAGACTCCTCTGATGTGACTGTTCACCCCGTCCAGACTCACCTGTCACCAAAACAAGCAGCTGTACCTGCAGTCCTGACATGAGTTTAATCAACCTTTACTTCGAACTGAAAAGACTTTATTAGACATTATAACCAGTGAGGGCGAAAGTACTCACATCCAGTTAGAAATATAAATGTCCTACTCAACATACCTGTATTCAAAATGTTACAGAAGTATTTCATCATTCTCAAAATGTGCTTAGAATATCAAAGGTAGAAGTATTCATGAACGGCTTCTTCACAGTGTTCTATTATTATATTATAGAGT
>JBAJHX010000001.1:23741450-23761469 GCA_037176925.1 Amniataba percoides
AAATGTGCTTAGAATATCAAAGGTAGAAGTATTCATGAACGGCTTCTTCACAGTGTTCTATTATTATATTATAGAGTTCTGTTTTTTTATTACAAATGAACATGTTAGATTTCAATGTTCATCATTCAGTGTTCAGCAATGTGGGGAGACTTTTAGATACTTCAAGAATTTATTAGGCATTGCACAACAATAACATTATACAATCATTGTAAATGAAATTCTTAAGTCTCTTGCTCCCTACAGTAAACAACAAACAATGCTAAGGAATATTAGCATGAAAAATAATAAACATTCAAACAAGAAAATAGATTAAAGAATAAAAATATAGAAATAAATAATAGTACAGAGTACTAATAGATTAATAAACATAGACCAAAATTTAAATTAAACAAAATATACATTTTACATCTAAGAAAATATACAACTAGAGAGATAACATGATAGGATGATGGTGATGTTAGTATTATATTATTGTGATGGTGTTATTGTTTTAAGAGGTCAATGTTCAAAAGTCTTACGACCTGAGTTAGGAAGCTTCAACACAGAGGGTGGTGAAAGCTGCTGTTCAGTGTCAGGTTGGATGATGTGGTGCTGCACAGCCTGGGGCCTGTCAGGAAGTTCAGGATCCAGTCACAGACGGCGCTATTGAGCCTGACGTCTCTGAGCTTGGTGACAAGCTCGGAGGGCACAATGGTGTTGAATGCTGAGCTGCAGTCGATGAACAGCATTCTCACATATGTGTCCCTGTGGTCCAGGTGGGAGAGGGCAGTGTGGAGGGTGAGGCCGATGGCATCTTCAGTTGACCTATTGGCTCAAAGCACTTCATGATGCTGGAGGTGAGTGCTACTGGGATGTCGTCATTCAGGCCCTGGATTTTGGGTTTCTTGGGAATAGGGACAATGATGGTCTCCTTGAAGCATGTGGGGACGACAGACTGGAACAGCGACACGTTGAATATGTCTGCAAAGACGTCTGTCGGCTGGTCTGCCCACACCTTGAGAGCTCAGCTGGGAATGCCGTCAGGTCCAGGAGCCTTACGTGTGTTAATCCGTTTTAAAGTTCTGCACACGTCTGTCCTGGATATCACAGGTGGGCAGTGGTCCTCCTGAGCCTTTTGCACCTCCACAGCTGGAGAGGTGCTCTCAAAGCGGGCATAAAAACTGTTCAGTTCGTCGTGTAGAGATGCAGACATCACCTGAGCACTGTTGAGCTTCCTTTTGTAGTCTGTGAGAGTTTTTAATCCAGACCACATACTCCTGGTGTTGGAGCCCTGGTAGGAAGACTCCACTGTCTCTTTGTGCTGCTGATGGCTCTCCAGTGTGTACCTGGACTTCCTGTATTCCTCCAATTCACCTGAGTTGTAGGCGGTGGTCCATGCTTTAAGTTTAAGTTGCAAACTTCTCTGTTCACCCAGGGCTTCTGATTGGGGACTGTCAGCACAGTAATCCTCGGTACGACGTCTTCTTACATACTATACTACTCCAGGGAGGAACAGCAGAAAAGTAGCTTTAATTTTTGAATGTAGTGGTTAGTACTGTCACCTCACAGCAAGAGGCTTCTGGGTTGAGGCAAGCCCCTGTGTGTGCGTGGAATCTGCATGAGAAATGAAGATGTGAGATAATGTTATTATGGATCAGTAACCAGTGATGTGCTGTTGATACCAGCAGAGGTCAGTGTTCTTAAGGTTAGTTTTTCTTAAAGGGTGGTAGTTACTTTCATGTTATAGTTGTGCTTTACTTTCAATTTTACATCGTTGCTGTGTGTGTGCCTGTGTACATATATATATGTGTGTGTGTGTATACGTACACACACTGTCACAGGGGATGCATGTTAAACTCGCTGCACTCACATTAAGGACAAGACTTGAAAGCAGGTTCAGTAAAAAACACCTGAAGACAGTTGCATTTTTTATGCTTTTATTTAAACTGAGACTTTTTCATAATTAACCATAATTGTCTAAAATCTCCTAACTAAAGATTTTTGGCAAAAAACAATTTACAAATGATTTGCTGATAAAGACAAACTGACAACATAAAACAAAACATCAACAGAATACATTTAATAATTACAAAAAAAGGTACATTCAATTTTCAAGATTTGAAACCTGCTTTTCAGTTTGAGGAGGAGGCAGCTATGGGTTCCCCTGAGTTTGACTGTAAATGACCCGAAGCACTCCTCCCTCCACATTATTCAAACACAACATTACTGCAGAGGGGAGAACACCAGACTGTGTTTGATCCCTTAAAATTCACGTGTGGACAAGAACGCACATCCAACGTAGCACCATTCTTGAGATAATTGGCAGCAGACCAACACGTTGGTCTTCTTGTTCGATCTTCTAGACGTCACCGACCCGAGTACATCACGTCTACACTGATAAGACAGATCAAAACCTGAGGGAGCACTTGTGCACCTGTATGAGCTACAAAAGGCTCAACTCAGAACCTGAACGCTGAAATGCTGAAATAAGCCTGACTGCTGTTTTCAGATTGTGGATTGAGCCTTACAGCTCTAATACAGGACATATGAATACTTTATAGAGTTAAAACAGAAACATGTATTCTTCTTTTACTTTGCAAAAGCAGGTTCAACGTGAATGAAATGCATTAAAAAAAACACCTTTTATCTTGAAAGACAACATTTCAAAAAAAGGAGGAAAACTTGATTTTTGTTGGAATAAATGAGGATTAAGAAACACTGCTTTCTCATAGTATGACAGATTATACGGTTATAAAATGAGAACACAGAAAATGATGATATTTCACACAAAGATAGGATGCTTTTAAACTGATCTCTTGCCAATATGCAACGGTGACCTTTTTAAAAAAATCTTTGGTTTATATTGTTTGCTTTTTTTACTGATTGTGTCACTTTTTTCTCCTAATTTTTCCCATGATTGAATCCTCTGCAGAACCCTCTGATTCAAAATACAGAAATGTGAAAACTTATGTGCACTCACTGACTTTTTCATGATCTTTGTTATGAAATTAAATAATAGTTGTGAGATCTTTCAAACCATCTCATTCAAGGCACAACACCTGCATACCTCACATATATTTCTTGTTATAAATCGCTTGAACTTTTAAATCCTTTTGTTAAATATTTTTCATGAAAACTCAGCAAGCGCACATGAACACACAACTGCACTGCTGCAACACAGATCACTAATCAATATAATATACTGTATTTAATAATTTTCACCTACAATGTACAGGCATCTGTTTGCAGCATTTTTCGAGGGACACTGCAACAGGCTTGTGTGCATAAATTTGATTATCACTCTGTCGTCTTTAAGTGCCATGTGTATCCTGCTGGCACTTCCTCAGAGTTTTAACCCACGACTCTCTTTGCTGTTTCTTTCCACCGCGGGTCAAGGCCACTAACGTGCAAGGCTTCATTTGAGGAGCAGTGTCTCAACTCATCTCAACTTCATCTTTGGTGTGTTTCGATTATTTCACATTCCTCAGTAACCTTCTGCCAGAGATTAGTTGAGAGACTAAAATAAACTCAGGTAGCAAACAATTCTTTGGGTTATAGCGTCACAGTCACCGCTGCACATTGGCTGGTCATATAAAACTACTTGGCAGACAAGTGCTAATCTTTATCTACTCTACAGAAAAACAACAAAAAACTACTTGGAACAAAAGAAACTACAATGTGTACTCAGTAGTACAGTATCTTCTAACAAAAATATAGATTTTCAAAATGTTTCATGGTGTTCATTCATTTCTTCACTTTCATCTCTGATCAAACACTTCCATTGCTTTCACTACAATCACTCTTCACGTGTTTTGCATCCTCATGTGGAAGTTCCCCTTCAGAGAGATTAGGCTTCAGGGTCTGAGGGATGCTTCCCACATTAAGGCCAATTATAAAGCTTTTCTGTACCGACATGCCGCTGCAAGCACTTCTGGTGTGACTCTTGACACAAATAAAAAGGAAGAAGTCAATAAACAAAAAGAGTCTGTTGTGAAAAGACAGACGTAGGACCTGAGGAGAAACTACAGAGGGGGTTTCCATCTGAGCTACTGGCACAACAATGTCAAAGATACATTCATATTCTATTAGGCAATTACACACTACAACAGTTCAGTACTGAGAAGATACCCTGTCATTTCAGCATGTAACACTACATGACTTTTCAAACGTACTAAACTTTGTTCCCTGAGTTTAGGAAAACAATAAGACAATAAAATAAATTCTTAAACGAGGTAGTATAAAACAGGAATGGCAAGGGCAGCCACATACAAAACAAAACACAAAAACAACAACAACAACAAAAAAACATTCATTATCTTCTCTCACCATTACTCAATAATGGACAAAATGAAGAAAAACATATTGTTAATACTGGCTCAGCACCTCAGCAACATCTGAGGAGATAAATAATAAACTATACGTGTATTTTGCATCCTTCAGACCACACAATAGAGTGGAGTGAGAGGAGAAAGATGCAGTGCCCCTACCATCCAGCAAATCAGAACAAAGTCAGAGGAAAACACAAAATGGGATGACAGTCTGAAGAAAGTCATCAGGAAGTATCAAGTGTGACGTGGCCGAAGCACCATCACATAACGTAGGTATAAGTCGTTATTAAATATACAGTGGGAGTTTACCCGGAGGTAAACAGAGGTAGATAATCAGTGAAAAGGACTCACACTTCCCTTTCGCTCCAGTGATAAACTCTCTTAAATAATGTCAGAAATGCCACTTTTATCACATTTCCAACAGCTTTTTAAACATTCATGGTGGGTGAGATTTTTGTTTTTTTCAAAAAACTATATGCACGCAAATAAAAAGAAAATTAAACATTCATTGAATGAAAGAGAAGAAAGAAGAAAAAGAAATTAAACGACCCCCTCTTCACTGTGTGTTGGATCAAAAGAGGATGGAAAGGAAAAGGTTTTTAAAAAAAAAAAAAAAAAGTCTATTTTTGTTTCCTCTCTTACACACTGACATTCAGGCCGGCGGTACACTTGCAAAAGAAAATAACTGTGGGAGAGTAACATGGATTCATTAAAATTTGCTGTCCTTATTCTTGAACAGTTTCTAAATCCTCATCATGCTTTGTTGTTGTTTGTTTGTTGTTTGCAGCTACATAGTTAAAAGATGAATATTTGGGTTATTCATTCCTTGGCTTATTCCTTTGTTAACTGTGTCTATAGCTAGCTTGACACAGACTGGAATAAGGGGGAAATTGCTAACCTGGCTAGGTTCAAAGGGAACAAAATCCACCCACAAACACCTCTAACTTAAATAAGAAAAAGATGTGTTTGTTTAATATGCACACAAACTGAAGTGTAAAAACAATTATTCTCCAGAAAGGCATGCCTCTGATTATTTCTTAGCTGAGGTGTTGCCAGGCTACAGAAAGTTACTGGTCCTGCCCTGGAAACAGTCTGAAACAAAACCCCCTGATAAACCACAACTTGTTGTTTTTGTTTGGTTTCTGTGAAGACTAAACAGATAAGATATAATGTGTTATTTCAGTGCCAGATTTGCAGTTTCCATTTCCATTTAGTTTTTGCAAGTATACCACCACCTTCACACACACATACACATACACATACACACACACACACACACACACACACACACACACACACACAGAGTCTATGTCTCTCTGTCCCTCACATACACACACACACAAACACAGACTCCTACACACACTCAGGCACTTGCCCATACGCCTGGAGAGGAAGTGCAGACTGAGAGCTGTTCTGCGCTTCATGATGACAGCAGCTGGACTTCAGGCCAGTCTGACTTTCCTTGAGAAACTCTCCTGGCAGTTCAGCGGGGCCGCTGCCATCCAATCCTCCGGTGCAGTCCGAGCCTTCGCTGTCCTCCACTGTCAGAGATGGTGGGCGGCTGCTGGTACCGGACGGCAGGTTGGTCATATCTGTCTCGTCGTGAGAGTAACGGCCTGAGTCACTGGTGGCATGGCTGCCCTCGCTGTTGGAGGAGCCCTCAGTGTCACTGGGACGCCAGAGCAGAGCCTGCATGTTGGCGGGCTGGTCCGGAGACATGGACAGCTCTTCATTAAAGGTTAACACTGTGGTAACGGGCTGGTAGGAGGTGGAGCCAAGTCTCTTATTCTACAGCACAGAGAAAATGTATCTTTAGTTAGTGTGTTTATAGCTCGGTTGTATCACTGCAATGTACCATCATGTCAAAAGATCTTATTCCACTTTTGCATGCTAATGTTCTAATGACAATCAGGATCTTCAGGAGCCTTTTTTAATGCAGTCTTGAGAAATCATTCCTCCAGTTTAGGATGGATGTTTTTAGGATGTTTTGTTAAAGATGAAGTGGTTAAAGTCAGAGTTGGAGCCATGGCTGAAGTTTGGGTTGGAAATTGTTTTTAAAAAGCAGGTTTTTATGCAGCCGGAGTAGGATTCTGGCTCTTGAGCTTACCTGTGCTGCTTTGCTGTCTTTTTTCGCATTACTGCTGAAGGAAAACCATTTCTCTTTCTTCTCAGAGCTCAGCTGAACAGGACCAAGGGAATTGATCCTGAGATCTGTTCCACCCTACAAGTGAAAAGTTTATGAGTCATATCAGAACTGACTGTAAAATTAATGTGCCTAAAAGTAACTTTGCTTCCAATATTTACATGAATATAATATTGTATCATCATTTCAGTTAATATTTCTCAAAAGTTGAAGATATTTGACACATTTCCAAACATTTTCCAGAATTTTAGTGACTATTACATGTTGTACAATGTGTTAAGAACCTTGGTATCGATGAAATGGCTTTGGCTCATCATTGGCACGGTCACATCAGCGTTCTCAGCTTGTCCCTCAGAGCCCAGATGTGCTGTGGCCGTGGCAGATGTGCCTGCTCTTTCTCTGTGTGTTTTAACAGCTGAAAATTTCCTGGAGGGAAACAAACATGATGTCAGTACAGAGAGAAGACACTCAGTATTCTGTTAAACAACATGTACTGGACCTTTTCTAATAAGCTCTGCCATCACTGTGTTCAGGCATATGAAGTACCTATTTTTGCCTCTGCAGACGATGATGAAAGCGCAGATGATAATGCAGATGAGAGCGATGCAGACTCCCACGGTGATCCCTGTCATTGACTTCTGGTCAAGGTGGTAGAAGCCATCAAAAAAGGCTGTGAGGGATATATGTAACAGTGTCAGCCAAAGTCAGTCTCGAAATGAACCAAATTCAACCTCTATGAAAGGAAGGCTGATGATGTCACTTACCTGTGGAGTGTGTGGAGCCACGGGAGAGCCGGGGATCATGACCAGAGGACAAATCTGCTCGTACTATCAACTCCACCGTTTGACAAAACGGCCCATCACCCATGCTGTTGGAGGCAGAAACCTTCACCAAATAAACCTGGCCAGCTTTCAGGTTCTCCAGCAGCGCCATGGTGATGCTCCCTGTTTAAGAGAGAGACTCTAGTGTTTACCTATACATTGTGAAATCTTTCTTCTTCTCATTCTTCTTCTCTTGTCTTTTTTTGTCTTCCCGGACAATCAGAAACTACAGGAAAATCAACATGTTTGAACTCTAATAATTGTTCATCCCTGCTTCATTGTTCAAGCTTACATTTTTAGACACAAGAAGACAATGAAATTTGGTTTTAAGTACCAATTCTGTGCTTAACAAGCTGTTTGGATCATAGTTAATATGTTTACTCATTTCATTCATGACTTTTGAATGTATCCAATAATATTTGAACCGCACCTCTGAAGTTCATTAATTAATACGTAATATCTTGTTTGTTCAATTCATATGAAAAGACAGAGAAAAAAAAAGTAAATAAGAATAATAATAAATTTTTCTAAAGTGCTCCTTTAGGCTTTAAGCATCCTGACACGAGAGAGATAACCCTGAACAAACACACGTGGATGTTCCTCTGGAGATAAACGAACATCTGACTCTGTAAGTCAGCTTAGCTTTGACGAATCAGGACCTTGTGGCTGAGTGAAAAACATGGAAGACAAACAAAAAAACAATCCTCATGGCTGATGGGTGCAATGTGAAGAGAAGAGCGGGGGGATCAGGGAATCAGGACTATAGACATTCCCTCATTTAGTAACACCCAGAGCGCACACCACCAGAGTCCCAGCAGAAACTGACAGGGTGGAGGGGTGGGGAGTGTTCAGCTCGAGGTGACAGAGGGCCAGCCTGTGCTGGAGAGGCTTTATGAACAGCTTCACTTTTGACCCCTTCACCAGTGGCAAAAGGGGGATTGTGTGTCTTTTTTTTGTTTCCCGGGGTCATCTGCTTTTAAAAATACCTACACTGCAAACCAGATACAACAGCAGCTTTATAGTTGCTAAAGTTAATGAAGACACTCATGCAGGATATTTGGATGAGCTGGTTCTCAGCCTCTGTATATCTCCCCTAATCTCTATTACACATAAATCATTTTCATCATGTTGACTTACAGTTTATATCTCTGTGAGCCTGTCCATTAGGCGCCACTTTATTATTACAAAAGTGAAAACAGAAGCTTTTTACAGAAAACATCCAAAAATCCAATCACATGAAAGCTCCAAACTGGTCTTTCATCAGTAAGACAAAAACAGTGAGCTCAACCTAAGATTAGAAGACAAAGTTACTGAATTTCAGTGGAGCATTGGTGTGGTTCCTCCTCCTCTACACACCTGTAAAACATTGCTCTCTTTCCACACTCCTGCTTACCTTCTCTTTGCAGCACTTGCCATTCCCCAGCAATCCAGGCGTGTCTGGAGGCATACAGGATGGTGTAATGTGTTACAGCGACGTTGGGCTCATCTGGGGGTTTCCATGAAACCAGTGCTGTGTCCTCTTCAATCAGAGTCACCTTCACATTGGAAGGAGGCAGAGTGGGAGCTGGATGGATGAAAAGAACAATGTCACATAAAAATACTATCAACAACACAAGGTTGGATCACAAGGTGTCTTTTCGAAGCTCTGAACAACTTTTAACATGTGAGAATAATCATTATTTGAGTAAACAGGTTTTCACGACAATATGTCAAGAAACAATAGCCCAGCTGATATAGTTGTGGAGAGTTAATAATTTCGGCATTATCATGATTTCTTGCAATTAACCAACATCTTTCATGCTGATACCAACATACTGTATGTGCAACAATAGAGTCAGTATATCTGTAGAAGATGTAGTACATGTTACCACAGTAAGACATACTAACTAAAAACAGTAGTGTTAAAAGGTTCAAATGTTTCACAAGTTTGCACTTACCATCAGGGAAAGTGCTCTGATAAACCACAGGGCTCCAGGGGCTGGACAGCTGGTCAAGGTGAAGGCGGATGGCAAATTCATACTTGGTGTTGGGCTCCAAATCTCGCACCAGCAGGCTCGGCTCACTCCTGCAAGAGTAAAGACAGAAGCTTAAAGGGGCCATTTCACTTTATTTAGTATGGCAGACTGACATTTGGAGATATTGGTTGGGTAGATAACTTTCATTAAATGCCATCTGACATTACACTACATAAATAAAAATATCATCAATAACTTTACCAGCTATGCGTCAAAATAAAATGTTGTCATTGGTTATACTGATCAACAGCTGTTTGATTGCGCTTATGTACTGGTTCTTTAATAATGTGCCCAGCAGGTGGTGGTACAGAGCTGTTCTGTTCAGAAAAGAAAGCGCTAGAGTTCCTGTGGCCTGTAAACTTTCCTCAGCAAGTGCAGGGAAAGTACTTATTTTGTTAAGTGCAGTGTGTTGTAAAGAAACAGTTTAGGTGACATGGCTGACTGAGCAATGCTGCAGCTGAAATGTCATTATTAATACACCATGACAACAAGTAATTAATACATGTGTTACATGTGTTTTAAGCAACATACAAATACATGTATCAAAGCTGCACAAATCAGTATTATGGTAGTTAATATGACCAGAAGCCAAAATACCAGAAAGCTTGTGTCTGATGAATGTGTAAGTGTGAGTGATGACGTTCAGCTCCCAAGTGGTCGAAGAAAATGGATGAAAACTGCTTTAAATTAAACACTGTATTTTGAAGAAATTCTCACGTCTGCAGGTAGAGCACCAGGGAGGCGTTCTGCAGGCCAACTGGGTTGCAGCGGACAGTGTAGTTGACTGCATGACTGGAAGTGAATGCTGGCCGACCCCAGTGCAGAAAAACAGCAGTGGAACTGTTCGTCTTGGCAAACACATTGTGTGGAGGAGGTGGAGGCGGCACCAGGCGATCTCTAACCGCTGAAAAAAAACAAACAAAACAGTACACAGGGTAATGTTATTGTCCCCAATTTTGGTAATTATGGGTAGAACAAATACAAGCAACACCATCAGATGCACCATTTAAGATACACTGAAAAAAGGAATACTGCGGAACTTACAGACACATCCAGGCGTGCTGATAGTCTGGTCTGCCTGGTAACCATCTCCAACAACATTATAAGCCAAAAGCTTAACATGGTACTTCTTCCTTGGATCTATACAAAAAAAAAGAAAGAAACCAAAAAGTGAAAATAAATAACATGATACAAATGCATTAAACATCCAAAACACATCAGCTTACGTGTGGTCTCTGCTCAGGACTTCAGGAGAGATTTATTCTCACTTCCACTCTGTGTCAAGTGTCATAAATTCACCATAAACCACAACACCAAAACACATGACAACGTGATTCCTACCACAGGAAGCAGGGTGACACATGAAAGAGACCCGGACTGTGTGGGTGTGGGGTCAGGGAGGTTTTCTGGTTTGATGGTGTGGTGGGAACAAGAGGTGAGGCAGTGCGACAGATGCTCAGTGCTGTAAGTCCTTTGGTCAGTTTCTGCAGCACTCAGGGCAGCATAACAGAAGAGCTCCCCAATCCATCACCCTGTCACCCTGACTCTTTTGATTGCAGACATGGAGGCCCTTTCTCCGGCCCCAGCCAGGCCTACCGGTCAGTGGTCAGTGGCCACTCCTATTCAGGTCCAGAATCTGTGGGTTAAACTGACGGACAAAATCCCCTGGGAAAGACATCGCTGACGGTCAACAGCGGTTGCAGGCCTCAGTGACCCTAAAGACCCTGTGCTGAACAAAAGCCATCTGACCAAATGTCCCTTTTAGTACAAAAAGAATAATAATCAAGGTCCAATCTGAATGTTGCATACAATGATCATGCTGTGAGACAACTCTTACAGATAACAGAAATCTGCACGGATTCTCAACCTCTTCCAGTAATCAGGAGTTACTCAAAAACTTGGTCACAGTTTGGAAGAAAATAAGAAACGTACTTTTATTGAATTAGTTTTGCATCACAATATCAATCAAAGCATTTTCTAATCTGAAATTTTTGTGTACATTACCTGACAAATAGAAAATTTGCTGCTGAAGATGCCACTCTAGGACAATACATTCTTGTTCAAAAAGAGCAATGCATAAGTCAAATATGAACAGTAGCATTATGCATGACTAAAAACAATAATAATCTTGACTGTGATAACAACCTTATTTATCCTGCAGGAAACAAACTCTTATTGCTGTATGAGACATTTAGGGGCTCTAGAGAAGAGTAATACCACAGGGGATGAATTTGTGTCCACAGAGGTTGGAGATGTTTAGGAGGGGTGGAGTCGGGCTACTTGCTCCCCCCTGCAGCCCCGAGGAGTTTCACTGGAGCCAGACCAGGGCCAGCAGGTCAGGCCGAGATTAAACTCTGAAAGAATCTGAGGTCATGGGTGTGGAATATGAGATGAGCTTCTTCTTTTTCTCCAGGATTCGTCCTGCCCACAACTACATGGCTATTTGCGAAAAGAATTATGAGTAAAACAAAAATACTAGCATGCTGATCACTGAGATTAAATGTATCAAAAATTTTTAGCATTCGTAGCTGAGCAGGGAGATGATGTAAATGAAATTCTTGATAAATTTCTTTTTCTGGTTGGAAGAGATAAATAAAACCAGGCCTATACTTGTTCTCACAACGTAAACTTGTTATCCACAGTGTCTTGGCTAGTTTGTTATGCCTCAGTGTCCACCTCTAAAGAGGAGCTCACACATAGCATGCACCTCTACCCAGCCCCACAGTACAATGGGCCTGCCGTAATTATGCGAGAGAGTAGCTCTGCGAGGGGGGAAGCTGTGACATCTGGGCCATGACCTTTGACATGGAATCTGGGCAAGCTAAATCCTGCAAAAGGAGAGGTTACAGGGCTCTCTGTGAGGGGGGAGGGTCAAGCAGAGGAAGTGAGTGGAAAAACAGGGAAACACACAGAGTCAAAAATAAAATGCCACTTAATAGGTGATGACACAGTGTCCTGATAACAGAAAACTCAGAGCACAGGCCTATTTTCCACTCACAGTGGACTGGACACCTGAAGCTCTCTCCTTAAAACATGCGATCAAATCAGCTGTGATTATATCCTGCTATGTCCAGAAACAACAACTAGATGGAACACCACACAGAAGTTTCTTGTCCTTTCATAACATATACTCCTAGATAAAGACTGTGTACTAACACACACTAACAAAATCATCAGACATATCTAGAAAAAACTGATGTTCATATTTATTATCAATTAATCTTTCTACTATTTTGCATTTATGAAACCGTGTATCACAAATTCTCATGGCCAAAGTTTTCAAATGCCTTTTTGATCCAATGAACAGCAGCAAATCATCATGTCTTTTAGCTGTATATGCCAAAGTTACAGACTGAAATGATCAACCAACTATCAAAATAATTGCAGATTCATTTTAAACTAATCCAGAAATAATCTAAACACTAACAGATACAGCATTGGACGCACAGTTACACAGCATAAATGTGGCTGCATGACTACACATTATATTCCTTGAGTGCTGTGCTTGAGTGAAGACATTCTGTCCTTCCCATCGGGATGAATCTCGTGTGGCCTTACACCCATAAATTATGCTGTTTGTATTAAAGGGCATATTTGAACCATTTGTGGTCACCCTCTTCTTCTTTTTACAGCCAAAATGCAGATCCTGTTGGCCCCAAAGGTTTTGTTCTGGCCTGCGAAAGGCCCCCCAGGCCACAGCAAGCCAGGCCTGAACAGGGGCCATAAATGTCAACTCCGGCATGAACCCTCACACCAGCATCTATCATCTCTTCCCTCTCCCTCTCGCTCTCTTTCTTGTGCCCTTACTCACACAAATCAACACAGAGACACATACTGACACACACAAGTTAAGCACAAAATGACCTTTTAAACTGATGGCCAGGAATACAAATGCAGTTTTCATGCCAAGCAAGATTTGCCTTGTGTTTAATGGAAGGAGTTAACAAGATGCAAGATGGCCTGCAGCTGCTAGATAAATCTACAGTCGTGCACACAGCGCTGCCTGGTGCCAACAGGTATGAAAGGTATTTAAGCTTCGACTATGACTGTGTTCTTCGCATGGGCCAAGCAGCGAAAACACATGCAAGGAAAGGTCACATCAGCATGTCATCTATACCCTACTGGAGCCTCTCAAATGCATTCCTGTCTCTCAGGGTGTGCTTTCAATCATCCGGATCATCATAAGTGATAATTTAACAGCGAGCTCAGACTCTCTGTGGCTGTACATGGAGCTGAATCAGCAGCATCCAGTTTTACCACAGCTGTTCAGAAATGATCAATGTTATTGGCACAAAAAGGGAGGGTTGGTATCAACAACATCACCAGGAATTGGAGGAAAAGCAGGTTACAGTACAAGCAGATTTAATTTGCAGTGATCACCTGCTGAGTGAAATCAGCATTTGCCTTTTGTCTCAAGCCTCTGTAGTTTCAGCTCTTTGGACAGAAAGTGAATATGGAGCTACAAAATATTGTTAATAATGCCTCAGAAACAATCTGCCCACAAATATTCCTTGCACACAGATTACAAATAGACAACTTTTTCCACCAGATTAATATATTCCTGCTCATGAATGTAAGTTCACTGCTTATGTACAACAGATAAATTTGAATTCAAAGCCCTGTCCACTCTCTTTACATTCAAGTCATGTGCTCTTTTGTGAGTAAACAACATTACTACATGTCACTATTCAATGAGAACACCTTACAGTAAATAACAAATAGTACAGAGACAACCATTGTATTTATTCAAAATGAAATATTGATCCAAAGCCTCCTAAAATCTACATTACCTGATAACCTGGTCACTTTTAAAGAGAGACTGTGAAGCTTCTGAACAAAGAAAATAAGACATTCTTCCTCTTAGAAACGAAAACGAAATGAAAATCATAAGCAATGAAACACTGCTTCATTAGACTTTTTTTTGCTTCTACAGTCACACTTGGCCTGGTATGACCAGTACTTTGATGGCTGATGTTACTGATGATACAGTAGATGTTTCTTTATAGCTGACATTACAGCGTTTACTGACTTTATGACTCTTACTCTTCAATGTAAGATTTTAGCATTTATTATGTATTTATATCAGGGTTGTTATTTGGCTTTTCACTCCTTTTTAAATTTAAATGTAAAAGCAAAATATTCTTTTATCAACATACTTATGTTTGATTAATGGTGCAGCCTTTAATGTATCTTACAATAGCAAAATGTAATGTCTCAAAGAAGGAAGCAGTATTGGTCAAGCTTTTAGTCAGATTCCTCACAGCACAGCAGGCTTTTATCTGCTACAGGATGTGTTGTTACACAGGAGGGCAGACATTGAATTTTACACTTCACTCCTTGAGCACAGTGCGGCAACTAATTCATGAGAAAGAAATCTCAAAACTGCAAGATAGTGAACTCACAAGGCATGCTAATTGTCCGGCCTACGGTTTGGTTGGTGAGAGGCTGTATTTCCTTTAGGTCTTGGATAATAAACAATCTTTGTGGCTCTCCAAGCCAAACACAATGAGTGTCTTTGATGTCAATGCTCCTCCAGCAACACTGCTCAAAGCAGTCATAAAACACATAATAAATCTGCCTCCACTAAACAGCTTCCCTCTCTTCAAAACACAACCCCGCGAAGCTCCTTTTTCAAAGAAGGACAAAAAGATAATTCTTCTTATTCAGCTGAAGCTCTATTTCTGATGTTGCTAATTGTGCTGATTGCCGATGACTAAAACTTCCTCTTCATCCCAAAACATTTATTCAATATTAGGTTGAAGCAATAAGAAAAAAGCACCTTTTAAAAACTGCTGATCTCTCCATTTCAAAATACCTCAATAAAATCATAATCATAATAAAATTAAATAAAATAATGTGGAGGAAATGTAATGATTAACAAATTAAACTAAATTTAGTTAAATTTAGTTTAGTTTAGTTAATTTTCTCACTTATTTATCTCTGATTGCTCTCTGGAGATACATTAAACTGGCAATCTATTCAGGTAAGTAGTTCAGAAGTTGTTATTATAATTTTTATCAGTATAATTTTGAATCAGTATTATTGAATCAGGAGCAGTTGTTGTAGGTTTTGCGATTGGCATATTGCACATAAGTAAAAGTGTTTAAACTATTCAACTAAATACCTTACTAACTAAATGCCTGCAGCAGTAAGAATTAACACCTATAGTAATTTATAGAGCCTCCTCATATTTCTTTCTTGCTGATCCTGTTCAAGCACTGAGCTCCCTGATTTACAAGTCAGCTGCTGACCACCTGGTTGACCCCCTATGGCCACAGATGGTCAGATGTCCACTGCATTGGCCTGATCCCCCTTTCCTCTCTCAAACAAAGAAAAGGCCAAAATGAATCTGACCTGAAGGCTAGCAGAGCTGCGATATGCCACAAACACCATCCAGCAGCTGCTGAAAAGACACACAGACTGAGGTCCTGCACAGAGGTTGGGAGGTCATGGATGTGGGATGTGGTGCTGTTCTGTTCCACGGCTAATCTTGCAACCCGACAAGACAATTAATCACTCACAAGCTGTCAATAAATGTTGCTGCTGGTTTTAACCAAACTTTGCTTAAAAATTCTAAAATAATTGTCCTCTGTGACAGTGTCTTACATTAGTTTGTGAAATATCTCAATGAGTACTCAAACTTCCTGGTAACATATTTGAAATGTTACACACTAGCTATGCCAGTTATTCAGGAATTAGATAGCAAAAATATTCACATCAGAACCATCAGTACTGATAGGACCTTTACGCACTCATAACTCCTGAAGGCACATTTTCCTCTGAGTTTCAGTTTGCAGGCCTCTCTATGTATAAAAGCATGAATTATATTCTAATCACCTGTAATCCATTAAAGTACTTTGACTTTCAAGAGTTGCCTATGTGGCAACCACTACCTCCTTCTAAGAGTTGCACAAATTAATTTTGTCATGAATACTGGTGATCTTAGCTAAAGTTAGTTTTCAGTAGATGACATGAGGGTTTAATGTGGAGGTGAAGTCTCCACAGAAAAAAAAACTCTAAAGACAAAAAGACAAAGAAGACAAAAGAAGGTTTCAGATAAATTGACAGATCAAGTGATCCATGTTATATTTGAACTTCTCCGTGTACATCCTTCCTTTGTGGCTTCAAATTGTATGTGGCCTCCTAAATTATTGGTTTGTCAAACACCTGAACTAGCGGCTATAAAATCTTATCAGACCATCCACTGTATGAGGGGAATTTGAGGTGTAAATAGGACGATTCTGCCTTGTGTTGTTGTTGTGAATATGCTGTATAATGTCCTGCATATCAGATATCACAGTGGCAGGAGGACAAACAAATGATCTGAAACAAAACTCACCAAGCCCTCCGATGGTGTGGGCATTATCTGAGGCACGCAGCTGAACTGGGGCACTCTCCGAGTGGCTCTCCTCGTGATAGAAGAGCTTGTAGCCTTGCACACTGGCTGAGTTCCTGGGTGCCAGCTGCCAGCGCACCAAAATAGTGGTGCAGTTTAAAGGCTCCAAATGCAGCTCGGGGGCCAGAGGAACTAAAGAGAAAAGAAAAACAATGATATTTTAATAAAGATTTTTTTACATAACAATCCCACACTTTTATAAGACAGGTCAACATGTTCACAAACTGTCTTTCATATTTTCATATTTATTTAAAAAAATATAGTTGTAAGACAACATCAAGCTGTTTCCAGTGTTTATGTGATGAACAGAGGAGGTTCCTGACCAGCTTTTGAAAAGTGAAGCTACCATCTGATGCCTCACCAGCTGCTTCACACTCAGACCAGGGACCACCACACTTGGAGTCAAGGGAGTGATTTCACACATTTTTATTTTAGGAATGAGGGGAATGAAGTTTACCAATAGCAGAGTCTTGTCTGAGTTTAGACTGGAGACTGAGGCCAATAGAGATGAGCAGGAAAAACAAATCCTCCCCTCCCCCACCTCAAAGCTTCAGATGTAGCTCTAAGCAGGCACATGCTCTTTCTCACCCGAGGCCTGAGTCGCCCCCTTTATGACCCATGACTGAAGCCCTTCCAATGTTACTGACAGTGCAGGGCAAAGGTCACAGAGTAACAAACGCAAATGCCTTAACAAGATTATTAAAGCAGGCTCATCTCTTGACTATTTCTTGTGGTCTAAATGGAAAAGTTCAGTGCTAAATCATGTTTTCAGATAATCTCTTAATGTGTTTTCAAGGTGCCTGCATATTTTTATGTCAGCACTTTGGCTTGATGCTACTATTTCAGAAATAAAGAAAACAACTTTTTGATATACCTCGAGCACTGGATGCCTTCGGAGTGCGGTGAGATGTCCAGGCTGACTGCTCACCCCACCCTACGCTAGTAGCAGCAACAATACGCAGGAGGTAGATTGTGTCTGGCTGCAGGTTTTCCAAGAGACACTGAGTCTTCTCTCCAGGTAGCTCCAGCTGCGAGACAGTATTTTCAGAACTGGTGCGGTACAACAAACGGTAGGCAGACACTCGACCGCGACTCAGCTTGTCTGGAAGGGGTTGCCAAGACACCTGGATGTCCATGGGGCTGTGGCTGGTGAGGCTGAGCTCAGGGGCACGGAGAGGAACTGTGGACCAACAAGACAAGGAGGATAAAGGAAAACGTCTGCATCGATGCTCTGAGTAGATGTCTCCTCTGAAGTTTGTCTTGAGAATGAGTAATGCGATTCGATGGCTTCAACTTGAAAACATTTTTCTCAGTCACGGTTGGATTCATTTAATAACTACAACATTAGCAGGCTACTGGCAGTCAACTGGCACATTAAAAGCTGAAATCAAGTGTTTAAGTTAAACGTGAAAATCTGAGCTTCGAACAATCATTAAAAAACGACACCAGTATTCAGATTTGCAACAAACTGCAACAGTCCAGAGGAGAAGAGTGTAGATTCAATTAGGATTTGGGCCATATCAAGATATATATCATGAGAAGGCATAATTTTGTCATCAAACGGTATGTTTCTCCTTTATGCCCTCATCCGACACTTTTGATTTGTCCGTGATTGTGTATTCACTGTGGGAAGGATCATTTTGTTCATGACCTTCACTGGGTGTATGCCTCACCATCCTCCAGTGTGCGCTGGAACACGTTGTCTGACATACGACTGGCTCCCATGGGCATGTAGGCCACCACGTAGAAGGTGTAGTTGCGAGCTGGCTCCAGGTCATCAATAATGTAGCGAGTTGTATCGTTTCCTATAACAACTTGATATTCCTCATTGTTTAATCCTGGATAAATGAAAACATTGTAAGAGGAGTATCCTAGTTTTATTTAAAAAAACAAAACAAACAAACAAACAAACAAAGATATAGTAAATCAATAGTACTGGAACCCCCCCCCCCATGTGTCCTGAAAAAAAAATCTAAAACCATAAGATAAAAATCTAACACATTATCCAGTCCCAGAAAGGAGTACAAATATAATAAATGTTAAGAAACCAAAGATCTTTTTAAGCTTAGTTGAAACAAACTGACATTCATCACCATTTTCATTTGTACTGGTTTTTCAAAAGACGTACTGTGTAATAGTTATTTAATTAGAGCGGATTAGCAAAGTCACACAAAAGATGTATTTGTGCCATGGGAAGGAAAAAATACCTGGTGCAATTTCTGACCTGGTAAACAAGGTACTTGAGAAGTAAACAAAAAAATCTTTCTCGGCAGGCTGAATGCTTCAATAAAACTCTGAGCAGTGTAACAAAGTCTGCCTTCCTGTCCAATTCACACCCTCCCACTGCTCTCACAAAATGAACACTTGGACACTCCATCACACGTCCTAATTAGTTCCTCCTTTCCTATTCAAGAATAAAACAGAGAGAATTTGTTCTTTTTATTTGACCTCCTTATCCCCAACAAAATCAAGCAGGTGTTCCTTTTTCTTTGGTTGAATTCTGTACATTTCACCTCACCAATAGAAGTCAGTGGCATTATAATTAAGTGCAGTGCTTGAATGAACAAGCTGACCTTTTTTTCTGAAATGTTGCATTGTTTGAATGTGACTCTTCCCCGTTCCCAGGAAAGCTGAAAGGCTTTTCTGCTACCACACTACAACCCTTGTACTTTTTGTGAATGTTTTTTTCTACATCCTGCATCTTCTCAGTCAAAAGGAAGGGACCCTGCATCTAGACACTCTACAGGCTCTACAGAGGACTATTCCTGTTTATCAAGAAAAAGCTGTTCTTTTTTCCCCTGACCTCTTCCCACCAACATAGCACTGACAACACAGTCAGCTCACACAATATATGTTACAGACGGGAAGAGGCAGAATTTAAGTTCCTGAGCTGCTAATGTCTGAGGCTTTAAACTAGAATTCAATTGATCGTACACATCAAAGTGTGTTTACAGGCTGTATTGAGTATTACTGCATATGTGAAAAAAGTTTTATGAAACTGTATAAAGATGTATAAAGCTACTAACTACTTGAGTCAGAGTCAGTTGGAGTATGGTGTTACTAAGAAGTGAGCTCACCAGACATCTATAGCTCTTCATTTCAGCTTGAGGATACTTTCACTTCAACTCACCAGAAATTCTGACAAATCTGTCTGCGGTCTAGTTGTATTGTGGGTAATATAAGTGCTTGGTTTTTCACAATTATAATGGACAATACAAAATACTGTATCTTTGGTTCCACCACATCAGTTTTGATACTTTGTGTCTTCAACTGTCAATCATGTGTTCAGCAGTGTTACTGGAGTGCAATGCTAAGTCGATTTCAGATTAAATATTTA
>JBAJHX010000001.1:23764733-23785224 GCA_037176925.1 Amniataba percoides
GCTTTCGAGATTAAGTCTGCTGCAAATCCCTCCACTGTCATAAACACACACACACACACACACACACACACACACACTAGTGTGTATGTGGGCCGTGATGGATGGCTGTGTATAAGTAGTGTTGCCAGGTGTTGTGGTGCTAACCAGCAGGAGAGCTCTGACTGCAAAAAAAAACTGTTTGTGGTTTGTGGAGGAAAGAGAACCTCGTTTTGGCCAAGGTAAGGGGGAGACAAATTATGAAGAGGACTTCAAACTTTTGATGGTAGATTATTTCTAAATTAATTTAAAGATAAATTATAACTGATAAGCGTCTTGCTACCAGGTCTATTTTCCCCCAGTGTTATAGTGTCATCATGGAGCCTGATAGGGGGACTTAAGAGAAGTACAACATGACTTTGTTTATTGAATTGTTGAATGTTGTTTACTACATTTGTGTTTTCTGGACTGTGAGGCAGAAATCCAGGTACATGCCTGGTAGGGTACTGTGAGGAGGCAAAATCTGATCCTTTAAACATGGACACATTTAATCAAATTAGTCCTGAGCTGTTGCCCCCCTTAGCCCCACTGTGACTGTTTGATGTGAACACAGAAGTGCGGAGAGGCACTCAAACCCCCCTCCTTCACACGCCCTCCCTCGTCCACCGCTCCCTACATCCCCCTGTTAACACAGGCTCTTTTAAAAATGCCATTAATGTGCTGAAGTGATATGACTGCAGGGCATGAGAGATGCAGTGATCCTCTGCTGCCCTACTTTGGCTTTCTGCTCACTCAAATGATGCTGGACTGACAAACAGTCAAATAATCATTGATTATTGATAAACTACTAAGACAAGGTGGAAAATCTATAATTACTAGGGTTTGTCGAGCATTGGTCAGAGCACTTCAGGCTGAAAATAGGAGGCTGACCTTCTGCTTTGAGTCATGATGTTTGCTGAGGGGCATCTAATATCCAGATGAAATGATCAAAGCAAACATGTCGAGCTCCTTATGAGTTCATTTACTCATCTGCATCTACTCTTCATGACTAAAATAACTTGCGTGTTATTTCAATTATTCCACCAAAATATACAAATATAAAACCATTGCTCTTGTTTGCCACAACATACTCATGCACAATAAATTCCTCAGCCTATTCCCCAAAAGCATGAAGAAACTGACGATCTGCCCTTCCTGGCAATCTCACCTCTCACCTCTGACCTCCACAAATCCTTGCTAGCACCCAAGTCAGGCAGAGCCCTGCATGACCACCCAAAACCAGCACTGCAGCTGACCACTGCCCTGGAAGTCACTCAGCTTGTTCTCCAGCTGCAATGTCTTTAAATGCTGTTTTGTAATAATATCCTTTTCTGCTGTATCAATGACATCTGCCAGTTGCTGCTACAGAAAATAAAACAATGCATGTGGTCCAGTTGATGCAAGGCATTATAGCATAGCTTGACCTAAAATAACTGTTAAACGATAAAGATAAGGTCTGCATATAATCCTTCAAACAATTACAGTACGGTCAAACTAAAGCTGAAGACTGAAGTTGTATTTGGCTCACTTCAGCTTACAACAGATGGGCCTGCTGATGGCAGCAGCTTACCAAGCTGGAGGTCAGTGGACAGGTCAGGCCCAAACAAAGGTTTCCTTACAAATACCAGGAATTAGTTCAGCCCTCTCCTCTGGTTACTGTGGTCAGTTCCTGTGCCAAAGCACAGCACAGTCTACCTGCATGTGAGCTACTGGAGGTATTTAAAAACTTTCTTTCTTTCATATTTTGTGATAAATACTATTACTTTTAAATGTTTCTACTGCTGTCAGTCTAAATAATACTGTGCCTGGAGACATTGGATCCTGCTTCAAACTAGTATGGACAGCCCTCTACTCCTCTCCAATCCTACACAATGAATATCAGCTGCATCTTCAAATAATGACAGTGCTGTCACAGTGATATAAAGCAAAGCACCTTTTATTAAACAAGCATCTCTCTTATTAAACAATATGCACTGCCTATATCTGCTTAAGATATAGGCAGTGCAATAGTTTTTATTTGGGTAAGGAAAAACAGTCTGTGCAAAATACATTCTCAGTGACACTGCTGAAAGCAACAATGTGAGAAAAAAGCCACACACAAAGTCATTCTGCAATAGTGACGGTGTGTTCACTTCAGCCTGGACACACGCAGTTTGTGTTCAGTTAGTTCAGATATGTGGATGGCAATGATCGCCCCCAAACCATTGCTGACCCAACCCATCCCCCAGGGTCCTTTCTTTTAGGGGGGGACATTAAAATTGATCATCCTCTCCTGATCCTGCACACAGAAGTGATGGTTTTCAGCACCAGGAGGCACATGAAAAACCTTCACTGAATCACTGTAACAACCATGAAAAGTTTTACATTTACTTTTCTTATGGGTGTATTTCCTATAAGCACCAAAAATAAGTTAATTTTACATGTACTCAGTCTACAACCCATACTGAAAACCACCCTATTTAATTGAGTGATGAGTCCTTTACCATGCTCAGTGACCCCACTGAACATTAATAAAAGGCGCTGGAAGAAAAAGGGGACTGATAAGCAAGAAGGAGAAGAATGCAGAGCAAAAAAAAAGAGAAAAAGCCCACAAATCAATCACTAGCTGGCTGGCAGATGTGCTGCTGCCCCACACAAGGCTGCAGGACAGTCAAGTGACCACTGGCCTGGCTAAACAAAGGACAATTCCCATGAGCAGCGTGACCTCTCAAAGCACCGACCGGGCGGTGGGGGAGCTGTGCTGGAAGGAGCATTCATCCCCTCCTCCAATCCCTTATCTCTGCCACAAAGTTTTCCAATCGTTCAACAGCAACCTTCCACTCACCACACACAGTGGCTTCATTGTCTTTAATCTCCATATCAGAACATGGAAGTCTGTAAATAGCCACACTGAGGCTTCTCCAACAGCTTCAGCCTTTGTTGTGGCATTAGACAAATATGTTGATGGTGGATAACAAAATAAAATTTGTCCTATAAAACAACTTATAGAAGACAAAAGTAAACTCATTGATGACTACTGCAGCAATTGATAAAACTAGATGAGCATCCGCTATTATTGCAGGAAAGATTTAAGCCCTGTGCTCTGTCTCTCTGCCCTCCATCTATTGAACTATTTAAAGAAACCTTTGACCTCTGGGCCTGCCGTTCAGGGGAACCATGGTAACCTTTCGTGTCCAGCAGAGGAGAAAAACAAGACTCCAGGCTTTGAGTTGTCTCACTTAAGGCCATTTCCTTCATTCATACCACAGCTCACACTGTGCAAGGTTTGCTCTGGTCTTATTGGGGTTTCTAATTGTGGCGAGCCAGTGCAGGTCAGATGCATTCCTTAGCAACTTAAAATAACGCTGTGGATCTGGCCTGGCTGCAGATGAACACTATGGCCAAATAAACTTTGAAAACAATACGCAGGCATGGTTGAAGTTATGATCTTGTTCATAACATTGTTCAGTTTCCAGTTGCAAATTTATTTCAGTTTCTTATCAGGCATGAGCCAAGATAAGACAAATCTATGTTAAATACAGTTTTTTGGTCAACGTCACCATAATATTTAGCATGTCATTATCAGTTACATTAAGTCAGTTGTGTGGGATGCCTAACATAAAGGCTGATTTCATCACATTTGCTCGGTACTCAATATCTGCAGATACCCTGAGTGGATGGTTATTGGGAGCGTACATCTTCAAAACACATGCTGATGTGTTCTAGGGATGATGACTGTACATTAAGAGGTAACCACAAAACAAGCACTTCACTAAATTACTCTTCATTCATCAAGCAGCAACAACATACCGACAACACAAGTTTACCATCATGTTTGCAGCAAATAAAATAAGGTGTTTTTTCTGCAATGCCAAATTAAAATCTATAAATGAATCACAAATGAATAAAGCTGACTCAGTAGAACTGTGATACATAATGCGACATAACACAGTTTTGCACACACAGTACAGTGCTGTAAATAAAGCCAATGGGCTCTCCTCAAACACAGGCCCAAGTCTCTACTTTAGCTTCACCAGACATCCTCAGTTTCAACTGTTGGAATTTAAGATGTCCCCCTTATGCTGCACAGATAATGTCATCGCACAGCAGAGCATCACAACAATCAACATGTCTGAAACCAGCATGGAGGCCACAACTGAGCTATGCCTGTAAAAACAGAAGAGAACTCTGACTTTATCTTCACTTTTAATACCCTCTGTTCCTGTGATCACATGGGGCAAAAGACCCAAAAAAAGAGGAGCCAACTCAGGAAGCAACCTCTCTACTGAAATCCCCATCAATCTGAAGTCTATTGACAAAAGTCACATGGCAAGGCTCAAGTGTCACATTCCTTTTCATCAAGACCAAATCTCTTCTCACCTTTGTGCTTTAGCAACACAATGTTTAAGGTTACCATCACATTCCTCAAAGAACAACGAGCAGGTCTACAGCCTCAACATATGAGCACTGGATTAAAATGTTCACAACAGGTACCATCTCTGCACTAAAGACATAAAACTAAACTTACTATCAATTCCTAGTTATAAGGAAGTAAGCTAGACAAAGTGTTACACTGAACATCATCCAGTGGAGGAATTCATACGTAAAAGAATTCTCAATCAAAATGTCCATAATACCGTTTCTTTCTCCAGCTAAAACTAATTAAAAAATGAATGACCACATATTGGCAAACTCTCTGGTAGACTTCTGTACAACAACAGGCAGGCCATTCAAGAACCATGCACTTTAATGGGAACTGCCAGCCTGACTTTTCAATCAATCTCTAAACTCAGAATCAATCTCTGATCTTTAACTTTTACAATCAATGTAATTAGCTTTGCAATAGTGAACAGTTCCAGCTGTTCTGTCCACTGATACCATGACAAACAATTGCCCTTAAAGAAATCCCTTTCTTTTGCAAGCATGGGGTGGCAGTGGTAGTGGTGGTGGTGGTGGTGGGGGGGTCAATGTGGACAAAAAAAAACAGTCAGGGTGAAAAGCTTTTCACTCTGTCACCAGAGTAGTGAGGCAGAAAACAATTGTGTCCAAAGCCTCCAGCCCCTTCTGACCTGGCAAGACCTGCAATAAAGTTTGGTCATTTAGACACTCAGGGTAAGGCTGTGGTACTGGGAAACGGCAATTCACATTCGTGTGTGTGTGCGTATGTGTGTGTGTGCACACCACTCGCAACAACCCCCACTGCTACCTCTGTCCTTCAACTAAGCATTTCCCAGGTATGTGCAAACTTTATGAGCTTCCAGATAGACCCTCAAGCAGGTCTAAGTGCCATTTTAAAACAAACTAGTAAAGCCTTTATCACCTCTTAACTTCAAACTATAAAGCAGATAAACTACTCAATTAATTAATAAAACTATGTAGACTGTTGAAGTACAAGAAAGTATCTGAGTCACAACTGGGATCAGCTTCAAAATAAATCAAACGAACTGTCTGAAAAAATGTTAAAAAACTCACACTAACTGCACTTTCTTTGTTAAAAAGAATAATCTGATTTAATCGTCAGCAACTTAACAGTAATATTTCTTTCCTACTTGGAGGAATGGACTTCAATCTTCTCCTGTGAAATTACACAGAAACAGGGATAAAAAAAAGACAAGATATGAAATTTACCACCTCATTAACTTAAATAGAAAATCTAATTTCAGCATCTTGCCTGGAATGTTCAAAACGCATGCTTTAGAACAGATAGGAATGCATTGCCAGGAGGGAAAAGTGTTAACATGCATTCTGCAACAGTGGCACAGCAAGACGCATGGCCCGTGGTGATGGAGGAGGGGACAGAAAGTCCCAAAAGACCAACCCTGCCTGAAGCTTCTCTGCAACCCCCTTAAAATATGAGGCCAGCTCGCACAGCGCTAGAGGAGAACGCATTCCCAAAGAACAATTCCTCAAGCGATCAGGGTGCAATCACATGAAAGCCCAAGCCTGTGAATAGGGGTCATCTGCTCTTTAGCACTGGAGAGTCGGTCTCCTGGACAGCTCCTAACCTTTCAAATCTGCTGCTCCTTCATTAACACACCAATGGGCATGTTCTTCTTCCATCTTTTTTGAGCTCTAACTTTGAAGACTTTGTCCCTCTTCCGCAACTGCTACCACCAAAGCTTCCCCGAAAGTAAACACTGAGCAGCAAAAAAAAAATCCAAATAAATAAAAATTGAAAAGTCTGTATGTTTAAATCTACTTGGATCATTTGTGCAGGAAGATTTTAACCTCACCCACTCACTGTTGCAAGTATGTGGCAGCAAACAGCCTGAACACAGACATTGAGTGAATAGGATTAGCTGGCTATCGCCCAAAATCACATTGTGTCTTCCACACTGATATGTATCCACCTTTATTCCAGCATGATACTCACTTGCGATTGTAAGACGGGCTTTCTGGCTCAGGATTGCACCATACTTGTTCTGAGCAAGGCACTGATAGAGCCCTTCATCTGATTTGTCTCCTCTTCTGCTCTCCACCTCTGAAATATAAAGGGATCCGTTGGAGAGCAGGTACACCCGTTCGTTCTCCACCACTCTTACTCCATTTTTGAGCCATCGGACGTCAATGGGTGACTCTCCGTGTGCCTGACAGTCCAAAATAACTGCCTCTCGCCGCATGACAGTGACATCGTGAGGCTCCTTAATGAAAAATAACTCGCTAAAGCATAAAACACCTGCAGAAAGAGGGAGGAAAAGTGCACAAGGAGTCAGGAGAGTCCAGTAAATGCCAATAAAGCCTAAACATACTGTGTCAGTGTGATTTAAAAGATGAGGGTCAGTAATTATAACACTTATTGGAGGTTGCAGGTATTATTGGTGTTTGTAGATGGATACAAGAGTGAGACACAGATTTAAAAAAAAAAAACTAACCAGGCGAAAAATCACATTTGAGTGGCCTCCAGCAGGGCGTCTACTGTCGTCAACAGTGATCACATTGTTACTTCATAAAGTCTTTCTGCTTCACTTTAATCCAATTACTTACAGCTCATAAAGTCACCAGCTGAAGGTGAAACACTTGATCTTATTAGTCTCTTCAGTTTACATAGAAACTCAGCTCTCTGCACACACTTTTACATAATGTTTAATGTGATCCTTGGGGACTGAATAAAGAAGCAAATTCAAAAAGGCAAATACTTCATACATCAACAAAACACAATGCAGGTTGTTCTTCGTGACAACGTGCAACTTTGAGGTCAAACTTTTTATCTTACACCAGGTTCTCTCCTAAATCAGATCATTCATAAAGCACTGTACCTTTCTTGAGCCACTTTTCTGCTGTTTAACATGGCATGTTATGGTTTTATATTAGCAGATATATAATTTTACTTGTCTGACACTGCTGATGTCTCAGATCACCTCTGTACTTGCAAGTTAGAGGTACTCACCCTCGCTGCTAAATGCTCAACACTTTCAATACAAAGTCACTGTCAAGCATCAGTGTGAGACCTCAGATACGCCCAAACATACCTCACTAGTATTTTGCGCTTCCACATCTTCTTGTGCCCATGATAAAAAATCTCTTTATGCTTGACTGTAATTTGGCTTTTACGACCAAATATAATAGAAAAAAAAGTTGAATTAAAGTTTAAAAATCAGCAACAGACTGTTGAATAACCGTTAGCCGACCGTTTGACACTCTAAAGAACGTAAATTTATAAGTACACTGACAGTTTCGCTCGTTTCGTGTGTTTAATGAGCCAACGTGGATTCACTGACAAATATAAACACGTTTAAATGTTTATCTGGGTTTTAATATTTAAGACATTTTAGTTTATTCGTCGTCTACAGCCTGAACTGTGGTGATAAAACTTTCTGTAACTTTATGTCAAGCTAACCGTTAAACCGCTGTAGTCGCGGAGGTAACTCAGGTTACCGAGCAACGACGCACCAAACACCTGAAACTCACAAAACACAAAAATATTACCGGAAAACACAAAGCTCCTTACCTGAGAGGGGAAGAAACACAACTAAGAACAGCAAGCGCTGGTATAATTTCCTTTTGACAGGCGCCATTTAGTTACATGAATTGTCCGCGCATGCTAGCTACTCTCTCATAGTTGTTTCCTCCGCATAAACTCCGCTGCTACTGAGGAAGACAGAGAGGAGGAGGAGGAAGAGAGCAGCAGGGGCTCGGCTTCCCTCCTCTGGGATGGACACCGGTCAATTAATCACTCTTGCTCGGGGTGGGTGAAGCTTTTAGTCCGGCGCCACCTCTCGGCAGCAGCCGGTAACACCGAGCTCACTGCGCGCTGTTTAGCAGCTTTACAGCACTGAGGACAGTAAACACACACCTCCAGCTGGCGACACAACACACAAGGTAAAGTCCTGTTTAAAACGTATGCATGTGTGAGCACGATCAAGAAAATGTACACGAAGCACTCATCAAAGTTCTCCACTGTTAGACTGTTTTATCATTAGATTATCATGTCCACATGTCTACTTGTTGTAGTTGGTGGAGGTGCAGCTCATGTTGGGGGCCTGTGTATGTAAGTATGATCAGCACAATGTACTCAAAGTGTTCAAAGTGAGAGTAATTTTCTGTTGTAGTTGGTTAAAGTGGAGCTCATTTTGAAATATTTCATGTCACTAATTATTATTATTTTCACTGTAGATTAATCTGGTGATTATTTTCTCAATGAATCGAGTGGTTGTGTGAGAAATGCAGTAAGGAGCCCGAAGTGACACCTTCACTGTGCTTGTTTTGTCCAGACCCTTTGAAATGATTAAGAATAGGCACAGATTATTAAAACAGTTCAAAGGAAAAGCAGCAAAACTTCACACTTGTGAAACTGGAACTATAAAATGTTTGTGCATCGAAAAATATTTAATCCATCATCAAAAATGTCACTTTCTGCCAGTCACCTTATTGCTGAATTGATCATGTTTGTCACTGTGAAGCATTTCTCACTGTTATTATCTCACAGTTATATGAATCTTTTCAAGCAATCGATTCATGCAGGAAGCAATCAGCAGTCATGAAAATAATCATCAGTTGCAGTCCATCACAATATTGCTAAAAATGAGCTTCACTTCAACCAACTACTACAACAATAAAAATACTTTTACTTTTTCTTTGAACACTTTAAAGTACATTTTCCTGATTTTACTTAGATATTTTTACTTTTTACATGAGGCCTCTTTATGGGACAGGCAGACAAGGCAGGTAAATTCCACAAGTAATTACTAAACATCACATCAACTTTTTTTAGCAGGATGCTGAGACTTGAAAACCTTTAGAACATTCAAAGCAGACGCTCCACTGTTCAAGTCATTTGATATGCAGTTTTAAATGGACTATGATACTGCCCTGTCAGTGTCATTGATAATACCTTTACATTTGATACAAAATATATAAAGTTTAAGTTTTTTTCCTGCAGGCTTTGAATCAGTAACATTAAGATTAAGTGTGGACACCAAAACTGTGACTGACACATAATGGATGATTTTTTAACAGCAGGAGCTCAGCACTCGCACGCTGATGTTGTCATCTCACTTACTCCACCAAGACCCTTTCACTTTCCCTTATCAATACTAGAGAAGCTGTATTGATGAGAGCAGATCCCTCAATATCAGAGGCCAACTGCACACCAAATGGTCTCTGCAGACTGGAAAAAAATGTTAATGGAAATGAGTTTGTCTGTTGTCCTCTAAAACTGGGACCAGTAATTACGAGGAAGCATTGATAGGAGCAGGACAGCTGCTGTGTCAATGTCGATATTGATCCGATGTCCATCACTTATTGTGGAGAGAGATCAAACCCCCTTCCTCCCACGGTCCTCGCCCCTCCCTCTGTGAACCTTCATTCAGCAGCCGGGCCGCAGCCCAGCTGTGATGTCCAGTCGATCAGAAAAAAAGGGTAAAAAAACAATGCTAAGTGCTGATCAGAGAATAAAAACCGCACTCTTCCGGAAAGGGTTGTGTTTTATAAATGGAAGAGAAATATTACTGATGTCAACTAACTATCATTGTTGAAGAAAGTATGAACAATACATGTTAATGTTATTTATGCACTTGGAAAAGACTAAGAATGAAGGACCCTCTATTTAAAGGTCTGCACACTTTAAATTATGTGAATTTTTAATAGTTGTGTTTTTCTCCAAAACAAATTCAGGTAAAAGTACTAGAAAAAGGACAAACAAATCATTGTCATCTAAACAGTTTCTTCACTTAAAGTATCACCTTTTTCCTAAGTTTGACACAGAGACATGATTGGCACGATTGGTTTTAGCTCACACGTTTCCTCACTGAAAACAAATGTTTCCAGTGTCCTCACAAATCAAGTATATGATTTTACAATGCTGACTGCATGAAGAAGTGTGAAAACACATTGAAATGAATCCGAATTTGAATGTTTCAATTCCCACATTAATTCCCAGAATATTCTATTCAAATAATCAAATCATTTAAACTCGTCCAGTATGCGCTGTCACACTGACATCTTCTGCCACAATAACATGCTTTAACTTTTCTAGCTAAGTGGCCCTGTAAAGTATTGTAATGTATTACATAACTAAAAACTCAACCAGAGCCTCAGTACAGGTTGTTCTCCTCTCTTACATAACGTGAGAAAGTGAGAGGCTGGCCTCATTCATGCTCAGCGAGGCTCTCCCCGGGGTGCTCAATTAATCAAGAATTCAGTTTCACCACCTGCCAATATGCCACAGTTCGTGGGTGGAGTGATGGCCGGCCTGCATGTGAACTCGGGTCAGGCTCTGTGGCCGGATCAATGGTGTAAAAGTCATTATCAGGTTATGAATGTTGGTAAGGCTGTGGGTAAAGGGGACCCGCTGCCATTGGCTGAGGTCCAGATCTTCCTCCTACCACACATGCCCATCCCCGCTGACCCCTGAAATGTCCAAAAGGCCAGCCTGGATCCTGTGTGACCTTTCCGCTGATCCCTGTGGAGAGGAGGGGGTTTTTAGTGCCACAATGGGGGGTTGTGGTGAAATTAGGACTGAATCACACAAAAGGCCCTGAACCTCAGAGATTTGGTGGAGTTCTTGTCCTGTTACCAGCAAACACTACAAATGAATGAAAACCCCACACTGTAGTTCAACAGCCACACAGAAAGGGCCCCTGAATCATAACTGACTTCAGTCAAATCAGCTTGAGATGAACCATCAGACTGTCCCTCCTTACTCTTATACGCAGGGAAATGTAGTTTAAAATAAATCCCACAATGAAACCAATGAAAGAAAAGAAATGTGAAACTGGACATAAAAAGGCAGAAATGAAAAGGAGAAGTTGTCCAGGAGGTATTATCTCCCCCAGCTGGAACAATTCAGTACTACAAACACCCACATCTACAGAAGAAATTGATAAGATAATGAGCACTACAACCTGTAAAATGAATATAACATCACTTTGTATATGTTCATCACACCGTCTGTTATTTTCTCCCTGGTTAGACAACTTAAAGATAAAATAATATGTGTAATGCCTCCAACTCAGGCATCACTCTGTGACCTGGACACGAGATTTCTTCATACTGAAATAAACTTTCTCTGCTCCTGAAGAGGAGGGACCACTGATATTCTTTTTTTTTCTCTTATTTTGAAAACACTCCTGAATTGCTGCATTATGTGATCTGTATTTTTCCTGATTAATTTTCCCAACAACATCAAAGCTGCTGTTGCTGCTCATCTTGCTTCTTTTTTTATTTTTGAAAAACCAACTAACCAACAGATGCCTCAAACAAAGTTTTAAGTTTTTGTAGTTCACAAATACATTAATAAACAGTCATGTTTACACTCACATAAAATATCTCCTTATAATGACATTACTGTGTGTGTATGTGTTTATAAACTGCTTCTATATAATGTATATATCTATATATATATATACACACACACACACACACACACATATATATATATATAGATAGATAGATAGATAGATAGATAGATAGATAGATAGATAGATATATACTTACTATATAATAATAGTAAATCAAGTAAATAAAAATCAGTGGAGGCAAAAGACGAAAACAAAAGCGTGAAAGTTGGACATAAGGACACTGGGTAATTTTGGTATTTCTTTATTTGTCAAATATATTGAATTTGGTGTGTTATAGGTCATCAAATTGGGATTTAACAGCTACAATTCATTCCACCCTTTAAACTGTTGTATATATGTTGCATGCACATTGTTGTTGTAATGCACTTATAGGTGTTATAATTCAATTCTATGATAACAAAATTTGATATATCAGAAAGTTAAGTGTTGATCTATTCATTATTCTTCAGTAGACAACAATACATTTATAACAGTACTTCCATTTATAGATTAGAACAATGATAAACAATCAAATTCTACAGTACATTACAAACGAAGGCCTCTGTATTTAATTTCATATATAAGTGAAAGAGGAGAATGTGCTTATTTTCAGCAATGTTCACATGTAAACATTAAAAACACATGTGCACTTGAAGCATAGGATCACTTTCGTAAAGAGCGATTTAAACAGTCTGCAGGCGACAGAAAGATTCAGACAGTTCAGAAGTAAGACTCATCGATATTAACAAAGTGCTTCACTTTATAAAAGCAAAAGTATAAAATTGTGTTGTCAGAGACAAGAACCAATCCCACGATATCCTCTTTTATCAACGACCTGTAAACATGGCAGGTAGTGTAAACACGTTTTACCATTCTGCTTAAGTACAGTTACGCTCCTACAAATGTATTACAAGTGATTACTCAGTTTGAAAACAGATGATAATCTGTACACATTTCTGCAACCAACAAAACAATTTTTAAAGTTGTACTCTTAAAAACAGAGCACTCTGCTGCAATTAGACACCCATGATGAGTAGAAGAAAACAAAATGATATCACTCATTGACAAAAGGCAACAAAAACGTAACATACTGTTTTCAAACTGCATGACAAGGTCAGTCTGTCGGGTAATGTTTCTCTCAGCTACTGTCCAAGAGATGCAATGTGTTCATACATTTATCTTTTTCTCAGATACACAGTCAGTCATGAACCGTGTGTGTAGCTACTGATCACAAATGAAACACGATGTCGAATATAAAGGTGCACCAATAACTATTATTTGCCAATTTGGCAACTTCTGAGTGACTTTGAATAGTTTTAGCAATAAATGTTTTCATTTTTATGTACAATACATATTCATGTCTTTGAAAAAAATCAAGTGACATTCAGTTCTCTCATATCAATATGTACAATTATGCATAGGTATTCAGCACAATCTAACACTGCATGTAGTCACTTCTTTGGATCTGTGGCCTACACAGATACAAACTATAGTATAATTAGTTTAGCCTGTTACTGGTCCTGGTATTGGTACATCACTACTTTAATGATTAAATGACACACTCACTTTGACTGTCATAGCATGTACAAAGATTTTCTTCTATAAAGGCTTTGGAGGTGCACATTAATTTGAATCAGCGTTTCTACGATGATGGAATGAAAAATGTAAAATTATGTAGATAATTAAAATAATTGCATCTGTTACTTAGCTTGAAATGACAATTTATCATTCAGTGTTTGACATTTAAAACTTCATATGCATCTGGAATTAAATTCTTACACATTGTTGCCTTTTGTCTTTTCATTTTAAAATGTCTGGACATTTTCTCGTTCCAGCTGGGCCAGTGTAATGTTTCAAGGGGTTTCGGAATTTACGTCACTTTACTTGAGAAGTGGGTTTTGAGTTCAAATGTTATTATCAAAATATCAAGACTTGATACTATTTTGAATTTTGACATGACTCTGTGACTTTACCATTGTGGGTTTGATGATTATATGTGGTGAAGGGATGTAAGAGGCACTTTAGCCCAAAAGAAGATAATGGTATTTTTTTATAGTAAGATGTTTTTGTTATACAGCATATAGCTTTGCATTCACATTTATCTCTGTAATATTGTCATTTCACAGAATCAAGTTCTTTGAATATTTAAGCATTTTAGCATAAGAAATAAGAGTGGCTACACCTTTGAGCGACTTACAATAAAAGAATCCAATAATAAGAAAACCTGATTTGTAAACTTTAGAACACACTGAGCGATTAAACACCTTCGTCGCTCCGGATTTAATGTCCGTTCTCCACATGTGCATCAACAGAGGGCCACTGTTTTTGTGCAACTGTCCTTCATCTGTCACACAACTGGTTGCTTTACTCTGATGGCAGTAATGTCAGTTCAGCTCATTCACGGCAGAGGCACTAATCCACCCCGTCGAAGCCTTGTGCATTCTCGATGGCGATGTGGAGTTTCTCCCTCAGCTCCTCAAAAGACTCATAAGGCGGCAGGTCCAGACGATTGAAGCTTTAGAAGGTGGAAGTGAAGACAAGAGGGAATCAAAATCACATCCAAGCAAGAGTCAAACTTTGGCAGATTGACTAAAGAATTGTCACATTTGGTACATCAGAGGCAAGTGAATTTTAGTCTCTCACATGGATCCTACACTTCCCATCATGCAACAAAACTGCAACTTTTGCATTTCCTGTGACTACAAAATCAAAACTAACGTTATACCAGTAGTTTCCTCAAAACACTAAAGTGTTGTGAAGAGTTGAATGATCGCATTCAGCCACTAGAGGGCTTCAACACACTGTGAAATCAGATGTGATTTGTAATAGTCTTCTTTTATTTTAAGTCATGCATTCATGATCATGGCAACACAAAACCTCAGAGTAAGCTAAGAAAGCAAACATGTTCGGGGTCATCAGGGGTCAGTCAGACACAACACTAATCCTTGTAAAGCCACTGAAGCCCCAAAATGCATCTTCACTTCACCTTCCACACGCAGATTATTATAAACATATGGACCTAGTCTTTTTTTAGAGACCTTAGTGGCTCTGTACATCCATCCATCACATTACAGTGAAATGATGGTATGTATCAGAACTATGATAAAAGCTGAACTTCACTACAAACCTCACTGCCAAACATAAGCAACGTGTGTCGGTGAAGGTTCTCATTCATCCAGGTCATCGTTCATCCAACGTGTTTACAATCAGGTCAACTGGACGTAGATAGTAATAAGCAACGCGTCAATATCAAGGAGAGGAGAAAGTCTCTTAGCCCGTTGTAAACGTCGGCAGACTTTCAATAAACTCTAAAATGGTCTTGAGTACATATCTAAATATAACTATGTTAGGTATTAACAAAACAAATCACAGTGCATTTCTTACCATGTGTGAGCTCGAGGGAGTTTATCACGTGTTCCCCACTGCTCGATGGTGAACAGCTGTGGTCCGTTAGACCCTGGAAAATAAAACCATCAAACATCAGATAAACACATGCAACATCATTTTAACTGGAATTCATTTACAAGACATTCAAACCACCTGTGGGTTGAAGACAAGTGCAGACTGTTACTTCTTTGCAGCCAAACTACTTTCTAACAACAATGCAGTGCGTAGTATGAAGAAGTGCTGGGGGGTATCTCACCATAGAGTTCAGCAAACCCATTCATTGGGACCCTCGATGTTCCAGTCACAAACTGTAACAGCCGGATTCGCTTTTCCGCATCCATCAACAGTACTGCCTAAACAACACAAACAGATGTACAAATAAATAACTTATACAAATCTCTTCTTAAAGGAAAGAAAAAAACCTCTGAAACTCTGCTCAGCTTGTTGGCCTCTGGGGTCGGAAAGTTGTCTTACTTTCCAAAACCACTGGATAACGACGTGGTTAGCGCAGTAGTTGTTCTTATACTTGGTGTTCTCTCTCCAGTCATTAACATCCACGTCTCCAAGACCACACATGAGCAGCTGTGGGGGACAAGAAGGCAGGTAGACCGACCATTAATTCATCTTCTGGAATTAATCTGGTTACTTGCAGCACATCAGAAGGACTAAAAACTCACCTCAAGCTCATTCTCATCAAAGATCTTGATCAGATCTTGTGGGATCAACTCAAAGAATCCCTAAAACACATGACAGATTTTTATTGTTTCTTTACACTGTTTGATGGCCTTTGTGTTAAAAGAATGTATTAAGTAAATCATTACCTCTTTGAAGGCAGTCATCTGCTTCTGTATCCTGTTCACAAACCTCCACTGCATCACCAAACTGTCAAACACAAAATAGTAGATTAGCATAAAAACTATACTTTAAACACTTGAGAAGATGATAAAAAGTGTGTTCTCTGTAAGTGAACAGCTCTTTTCTTACTGGATGTATTCCTTCTTGTTTTCATTGGTGACTACAATATCTGTGCCGCCCGGCTTCAGTTCGTGCTGATGAGTCTGAGCAGGAAAAACCCGTCAGTTTTATATAAAACATAGAAAACCACTTATCAGAGCCTGACACTTGCTTAAGCAAGAAGATGACATGTTGAACAAACCTGTCCAAACAGCTCTTCGTCAATGGTGAACCTCAAGTCCAAGTCTGTTGGATCGTTCTCCAGAATCCACATCAAGGAGTTGAAATATTCACTGTCCTGAAATTTCCACACAAACAATGAAAAAAGTGAATATCTCCCAGATTAGGTGTAATTTAATGATCCTGATTCAAGAGGTTTATGTAATCATTTGAAGTAATAAAAGGTGACACTCACAACAGACTCCATGTCCTGGAGAGTGATCGGCTTCTGCAGCATCATCTTGTAGAAAGGCCGAATGAAGAAAGCTTTGAAAAAACAAACAAAAATGTCAGGAACTCTGCAATCACTCCATTTTCTCTAATCCCAGTGGAAACATTCTTTCATAAGTTTTCCTGAGCGACACACAATCAGGCAGCACTTACCATCAAGCAGTTTACCATGATACACGGCCATGCCTGCCACGCGCCCAATGAACTTGAAGTAGGACAGGTGGTCCTCGTTACATAAACCTGAGTTAGGATTAATCTGCAGCGTGTAGTTGTCCCTGGAAGACAAGTCACAAAACATCAAATCACGTTCTCTGCATCCTGCACAATAATAATCAATATATTCTACGCACACACACACACACACACACACACACATATATACATATGTTTCATATTGATACTGTTATGGGAAATATATTATCACATTGTAAAAGGATTTGTCTTTGATGATGAGTTATGAAAGAAGCAAATAAACTCCTTTATGGAGAACTCAATCCCAGCTCATTTCCACATTTTTCAGACCTTGTCTGTAGATTCTGACAGAAAAATAGGAAGAGAACTTTGAATCTTAATGTGGCCTGGCACTGTGTAAACCGATCCATCTTTCCAACAACAAAAATCACAGGCATCACAGAATGAGAGTATTTCTCTGAGTATTTATTTTGGATTTGTTTTACTTACTCTTGCTTAATTATTGTCAGAATGCCTGTACACAATCTTCTAAATGTGAACAGGTTGTGCAATACAAGCCTGGTTTGGATGTCTGTGCTAATCTGAACACTTAATGATTTATAATGCCACTGATAAAGGTATAACAAAAAAAAAAAAAAAACTCACGTGGCAGAATATTCAAACAGTCCGTAGTACGGGTTGAACATCTCCTTAGACATGAGGAAGAACCACTCCCTGGCCACACCGCCGTAGTCCAGTCCCTTTTCTCCCTCAAACTCCACCCACAGCCGTGCCTTTAGCAGGTCTGCCTTCTTAACTGAGAGGATGCGTCGATACGAGTCCTCCAGCACTGCGTTTCGTCTCAGCTTCATCTCAAAACGATTTGGGATGTCGGCCTGCACGGAAATGTAAGGAGTCCATTAAGAAGAAAGTTCACGGAGATACAGATTCAAGATTCAGAATGTGAGACTGGCCAATATCACATATCTGAGATATCTGCAAGGTTGACATGGTTTACAGACGCTCACCGGTTTCTTCAGCTTCTTCCGGAAGTAGTCATACTTCTGTTTATAATCTCTGGAATAAGGCACCGCCTATATTCAACAGAGGACAAGAAATCAATCTCAACTTGAAGATCAACACACTGGTCATTGTCAGTGAGGTTTATTTAGAGGAAACCATAAAGCTTTAATGGAGAACAGTTTTTATTACACCCTAATATCATGTTACTGATGAATAATCTGTCAAGTACGATCTATACTCACTGGTCCAGTTATAGCTGAGTTCTGTAGTCTGGGATCATCCCATTGTGTGGTCCTGGTGTCTGTGGAATATAATACATCAGAGGACATTCATTAATATGGAAAAATCATGTACATTGTGTAATATGATTCCAAAATGTTTTTAGCATTAAATGTTGTACACACTGTGATCTATGTAGAATATCCTCCCATCAGTGTGGACCCTCTCTTCCCAACCAGGCTAGGAAAGAAGAAAACATCATATTCTTAAATTAAAGGGCTTTAGACTGGTAATACAAAGAACCTACCAGTTCTGGTGATATACCACAGAGAAAATAGGTTTAGTAAAAAACATTTATGATTCTGGATAGACCAGTTAGAATTGATTTTTCTGTAACAGATGAATTTACCGGCAGAGGGCCGAGATCATTTGGGTCGAGTGAGGCTCTCCTCCTCACATGCACAGGAATCTTTAGCCTGGGATCTTCCTGTTCAAAAGAAAACAGACAGGGCGTGCTTCAGTCAAAAAGGAAATGCTCACACAATAAAAGCTGCTACTGACTGCTGAGGACTCTGTTTTTCCAAATATCTTTTTAAACTGCCACCATGACACACATTAAAAAACAATCAGCTTAGCAATTGAGACCAAGTGGGCATTCACCACTCTTAAGGAAGTAAAAGCGCATCTGAGGTCTGCTGCCTTCTCACCCAGGTAGTAGTCTTTGTGTTGTGGTCGATGAAAAAGGGTCTTCCACTGGGAGAACTGCGGACCTCCCAACCAGTAGGCAGGAAGCCAGATTCATATGTGGCCTGGGGGTTCGATGTGTGCTGAGGAGACTCGACAGATGGGGCAAGTTGGGGCGGAGAGGGGCTCTGGGGTACACTTGCATCACTCTGTGCTGCTGATGGTGCTTCTGAGGTTTTCTGTCCAACAAAACACAAGATAAGGAGATAATGTTGCTGTTAAACAAATGAGTAAAATCACCTAATTTCACATCTATAAACAACACATCAGACAGTGAAATGCAAACGTTAATTTAACGTCAACAAATTGGGTATAGTTATGCATAATTTTCCCCCTACCAATATCAAAATGAAATCCCACTTTGTACCTGAACGAGGGGTCGTGTCCACGAGGTGGATCGGCTGTTGTGGTTGACATAGTAGCGTCTTCCTTTCGGGTCTCGCTTCTCTTCCCAGCCTGGAGGCAGCCCAGCTGAGGTTGGAAGCAGCTATTGAATGACACAAAAAGTGAACACAATGATCAATACCGAAAACCCTGAGCTCATCGAGTAACACAGCACAAACAAAGAACCTCACTAAATCGATTTTCTAACTTCTACACTGCAGAAGCTGATGGAGGCCTTAACCACTGAAGAATACTGAATACTGAATACTCTTTCACTCATTCTGATACAAGACAGGGTTGGTAAAACGGAAGGAGTGCTTTCAACAGAGACTGAAACACTCACCACAGGATTAACGGGACGTTCCTCTCCTGTTGAAGTCTGGGCACTTCCTCTGAGACTGGAATGGCTTGAATTACTAGCATGATCCTGCATGAGAGGGGAAGGATGTCCAAGACAACAATGATCACTTGGCCATTAACATGTATATACTTTCACTCTCTCCCTCTCTCTCCCACTGAAAGCTCGTGGTACATATTAATCTCATTAGGAGTCCCTCTGACTTTCGGTAACCAGAACCTTATGCAGCCCAGAAAATGACTCACCGTCGGGGAGGCACGCAGCTCGCCAGCTGTGGCCCCTGAAACATGAACGCTTCTCAGATCATCGCAGAACGCGCTGAATTCAGGCACAGGCGTGCGGGGTGGAGGGGACGTGATCTGATTATTGCTGTGGTACAAGGTGGACTCGTCCTCTGTAATGATCTCCCAGCTCTAAACGACAAGAGAGAGGTGACTCATGAAGAGCACACACTGGTTCAAGGTTAAGTCCATTTACTCAGTTTAAATATACAGTGTAAACCACTGAGACAGTAAACCTACAAGTTAGTTGTTGTTTAGGGATAAAGAAAGTGGATTTTCTAAAATGTTTATGCCAAAGTCCTCAGACTGCTACAAGCACCACTGAACACCTGGCATCAACAAGTGACCTACACAGCTATTCCCATCTCATCACTGAAACTGAATTTTGATCTAACTTTTGGTATTTATAAACTGCTGCTCTCTGAAAGTGAATGGAAAAACACAGGTAGGTTTGAACGGAATGTAGGCTAGCAGGACACAGAAAAGAGATGTAAATGTGAATGCAAATTTGTTAAAAAAAAAAAAAAAAAAGAAAGAAAAGATAAAGTTACCTCAGGAGACTCTCGCGTAGAGTTCTCATCATGGTCTGAGATTTGTCTGCGTGTGATAAAAGCATGCTCCACTTCTGTGTTGTTGTTCTGTCTTCTTTGCAATTCCACATCATTGTCCCTGTTCACAACACACACACACACACACACACACACACACACACACACACACACACACACACACACACACACACACACACA
>JBAJHX010000001.1:23785324-23801704 GCA_037176925.1 Amniataba percoides
CACACACACACACACACACACACACACACACACACACACACACACACACACACACACACACACACACACACTATCAGTATTGCACCAACAAGGAGAGTGGTGTAACTTTGCTGGGGGGGGGGGTCTTACTGCATTGTGGGTCGTTGCCACTGTGTGGTTCTGCTCTCATGATTGACAAAGTAGGTTCTTCCCAGGTTGTCCTGCCGCTCCTCCCAGCCAGGGGGCAGAGCAGGCAGCAGCTGGCTTTGTCTGGGACCTGACATGTCCTGAGCCTCCAGAAACTCCCACCCAGGCTGCAAAACCAAACAAGAAGGTTTAAGTGGCAGCACAAGCAGGATGGAGCTGTTTAATGGCACACAACAAAGACTGTGCAGCTAGAGGAAGATTCACTGGCCAGAATAAGGACAAGAGCTCTGAGCTGGCTTCAAATCATTCTGAATAAATAGCTCAGCTCCACAGGAGGTCATTCCTCATTACTGTGATGACTTTCAATTGTTGAAACTGTTCTCTACAAGCGAATCTGCCGTGGTTACACTCTGCTTGATGTTTTGTTGATGGTGGGTGATGTTTTCATGCTCTTCTAAATGGTTCTCTTTAGTTTCAATAAAAACAATTACACACTCCTACACTGTGTATTCTTTGTACTTTGTTTAATGGAGATTAATGGAGATATTCAGTGTCCAGTGTGAGTGTGTGTCCATAGAAACACAACTGTTCTTTACACATGCTATAAATGTACAGCATATGTTCAAAACCATTTCACTTTAAAAAACAAAAAAACAAAAAGATCATTTTGCTGGTTGCCTTCATTTAAAATTGAGGTGGCTTACATCTGTGTCCTCAGTCTGATCTGCTGTCTCCTCCTCTGAACCTGAGTTTTTTGGCAGGTAGGTCATTTTGAGGCGCAGGTGACCTTTGACTCTGGACTTGTGGCTGTGTAACAAACAAATTTTTTTCGTTGAACAAGGGAAAATGTCATGAATTTTGAAAAATAAAAGTTTGAAATGTGACCTATAATTTCTCCTGCAAATGAAACACACGTAAAATGGAATGTAAAACAGGGGAAGACAAAAGATTAAATAACCATGAAATCATGCCAACCTTCGTGGGTGAAGCAGAAAATCCTTGAATGTGTATGGCCTTTCTGTATTAGGATTTTCTGTCTGAGAAAAAAAACAAAACAATAAAACGGAAATCTTTAATTCTCCAAACATTTGGTACTTTATCATAACAAAGTTTATTTAAAGATACCATTATGTGAAATGACAGTGACAGTATACCATGAGGGCTCATTTGCGAGTGTTGTATTTATAATGAAACAAAGCAGGAAGGTAATATAAACATGACAGACTGTGTTTCCAAAACTGGAGACAACAGAACAGACACTAGTATAAGGGCAAGCATGTTTATGGGTGAGAGATTGAGGCTGGGCGCACGTACAGTAAAAGCTACAGTAAACTTCAATATACGCAAAAAGAACAAGGATTTCCTGCAGCCAAGGACTTACCGGTATCTGATTTAAGGGCACATCCACCTGCCCGAGAAAGTCATCACGTGTCTGATAAGGAAGGAGGGAAGGAGGGAGGGAGGGGGAGAGAAAGACACACAGGTCAGTAAGAATCACGACAGTACTATCTCCTCTGAAACACACACAGACATGTTCAGTAACTCAGCTGTCCTTGGAGTGAACACGATATTGTCCCAACAGGAATATGCAGTCTGTATTTTTAGTTGTTTGCTTTTTTATCATCACATGTTTATCACGTCAAGACAAGGCCTTTTATTGTGAAATTTTCTCTGTCTACTTCCTCACAAGCCAGTCTCTCTAAAAAATCTTTAATCTTTTAATCATTAAACATCTCCTAGCCTCAACACAAATGCAGCACTGTTCAACACTTCTATCTGAAACAATGAGAGTCATCTGACCTGATCTATTTCCGTATATATTCAGTGAGTAGCCTTGATAGGAGTGTGTTTACCAGCCCACAAAGAATGGCTGCACTGTGTTAAAACTGGAGAGACCAGGGCCAAAATAATGCAACATTTGTCACATAAACTCGTCTTTTCTCCGAATGCTCTACACGCTTGCTGCATGCTTTTATCGCAGCCCGTCAGAGTCTCAAAGGCAGGAGGCCGAAGGCAAACACACACACTGCGCCGCGGGAGTCAGCTATGAGACCAAATTAACACCCACGGCAGGTCAAACTGTCTGACAGCGGCGTATAGAGTGTTTACGTGAACAAATATAGATTGAGGCCTCCTTCATCCTGCCCTTGCACTCCTAATAGTGCAGCCAAGAAAAGCAGTTAAGTCCAGGTTAAAGGAAAGGCGACATGTAGCCCAGCAATGAGCAGCCTGAGCAACCATTAAAACAACATCCCCTCTATATTTGTTTCCTACATGTCTGGTAACTTTAGGAACATTTTAGCCAATAAAGGTAAATTATTGGATATTTCATCGCTGCGTCAACAAGCAAAGACGCACAGGTCTTATGACAGATTATTTTCAATGCAGTTGATCTTGGAATTAGATCTTACTCAATGGCTGAACTTACTCAGTCTAGATAAAGACTGCGAGCTAAAATGGAAAACTTAAGTTCACAAAGAAGGGCTGCATACAATTATTTTCATTTTGTCAGTTTTCTCAGTTAATTAATAATTCATATATAGAGTGAAGATCCTAAAAAAAAAAGACTGTGAAGTGAAGCAAAAGAAAACCAGAAAATTCCCTCAACTGAGAAACTGGACAAAGGATTTTTTGGTAATTTTTCCTTGAAAAATAACAATGATTGAAGTATCAAAATAGTAATACAGCATTGTTACTGTTTACATGTGTACGAGTGATTCAAGCATATTCTGTAAGCTGTAGTTGCCATTTCCTGTTAGAAACTGCTTCTATGGTTGTGGTGAGAAAGCACTCCTTGAAAGCCCCTTCAACAGCCAGTGTACTGTATGAGTGTATGAGTGTATAGAGTATACACAGTTGTGTGGGTTCATATCATCATGCACGATTCCCCCCGCACAACCTTTTATTTACAAGAGTCATTGTGAGTCGAGAGGAAAGCGAAGAGTTTCTAAGTATAAAGAGGTGAAAGTCCAACGTTTACCATCTGAGACACTGAATTTTTTACAAACGTAACTGTCCTGTCCCGCAGTGTATCTGGATGGAAATCACTTAGAATGACGCCCTCCCACACACACACACACACAACATGTAGAGGGATAACTTTTAATTTCATTTTAGTGTCACTTTCACATCAGTTGTCAGCTCTGATCAGATGGACCTGAAACCACAGAATCACATTTAAGCTTGGAGCAAGTCTACTTTTGTAGCTCTTAGACATCTCAGAGATGTTTTTTATTTATACGCTCGGCAGTAGACTAAGATAATGAGAAAATGAACTACAGAAACAATCACAGACTAACAAGAGAACAGATCCCTCTGTCAAATTAAAACTCTGTAATACACAACCAGTTACAGGCTAATGGCAATGACTTTCCCTGCTGGTTTATAAAGTCAAGTAGGTCATGTCTATATCAGTAACAAATAAAATAAACAAACTGTATTCCCTATCAAGTGAAACCATCTCTCCTTTCCTGGCCATTGGGTGAGGTGAGGCCAAGCTCAACAAAGAGGATGTGTACACTTTGGACCCATCAGCCAAAAGTCAACCAAAGATAAATGAACGTTCAGAGCATCTCTGAAGGTTCATGTGACACTAAAAACACAACCCGGTTCAGCATGTGGCATTAAGCAGTGCTGATCAGATACTGTACCAGGCTGTGGCAAACAGCTACAGACACATGTTTTGCTTTCCGTGGTGCAAGATCAGCAATATCCATTCAAGCTCGCCAACGACAAATTACTCTGAACAGGTGGACAGCAGGTTTTGAAACCCAAACTTCTGAAAAGCCACACAGATAATGTTATTGGAGCAGGCAAACAAAGTGTGTGCTGATGAGCTGCCCTGATTACAGCAGCTTACGCACACATCTGAGAATCAATTCCATAAAAGATACAGAAACAGGTCAGATTAAAGGCGGCCTCAAGAGACTGGGAGCTACAGAGACGAATTATCGTGACAAAGTTATGTATCAGATGATTTGGAAAGTCCTTGTTTCCCACATCTGAAGTCTTTTGCAGCCACTGTCAGCCTTCACCCTTCATTTGTTGCGCTGATGGTAAATGTACAACCAAAACATATTTATTTCAACTCCAGAGAAAGGTCATATTTTTCCAGGCTACTGGCAATAGTCCAGTTTTTAAAAGCTTTGTGTTGTTGCACTCACTCTGGGTGAGTGATTTTTCTGAAGCACTTATTATCACATCTGAAAGAATGAAAACAAAATGAAAGAATTTCTAAACAAAACCCTAATCCTAACTACACAAAACTAGTTAACACTATCAAGTTTGGACAGTCTATAATGGCATGTAAATCATGCTGAACATCTTTAGTCCCCCCAGAAATACATATAATTTCATTTGGGTCATTAATATTACATTTGATTCTGACCATCCAGCTCCTGCTAAATAATGCCTTAATTAAGTTACAGCTTGTGTGTTCAAAATACAGCAGAGAGATTTGTGTTTCATATTTCCACCTTTCTTTGGTAATGTGGTCACACCTGGTTGTTCATTAACTGGCGAGATGAGGCATACAGGGTTAAGAGGGCACTGCAGATAACAACGGCAGGCCTGAAATTTTCATAAACTTTTCCACTGTGGGATTTTTTTTTAAAAAGACACTATCGTGAGCTGCAACACAACAGAGACATTTTGCTATATAGTTAATTTGCTTTTTCCTTATTTTTGTAGTAGTACTTTAAAGAAATCTTAGTGAAATGGGTGAAGCTGCAGTATTTTGTCTCTCTACTACTGAAATTAAGTCAAATATATTCTATACATGTCTAGGGAAAGCCATATTTTACTTTGCTAATATTTTCAATAGCTGTTGTTGTTGCACTGTTCACAGATAGTTTTACTGCTGCTATAAAAAAGAGAGTGTCAATCATGAGTTCAAAGCTCATTTAGACAGATTTAATCGATAAATTCACTGACCTTTGAATAAAATCACACATTTCTGAGTCATCCTTATATTGTATGTATTATAATTACGTATGTTTTAGAGTCTTCACGTGTTTTCTAAGTATCTGAATTATGACATAGTGTTTGATAAGTGTCACCTTACTTTGTGTGAGTAACACTGTTGTGGCTCCGTTGTGGGTGGACAGAATGTAAACAGAGGAGTGGAATATTTGATGCAGACTTCTCAGAGGGAGATGTGTGATTCTGATGCTGGATTAAACATGCATGACCATCAAACCTGAAATAAAAATATTTGATACTGGTATTTCAGGGGCATTTTAAGGTGAGAAAATACAATCTAGATGTACAAAACCAATTACAGATCTTTAAAGGTAAAACAAGTGGCTAATTACTGCAGGGGACCTTCTTACTTGACAACCTGCTAAATGCAGGGGGGAGGCTGACACCTGATACTTCACAAACACTGCCTGGAAGGGGGACCCATAGGGAAGGGACACACCACCCTTTTACTGGGAAAGGCTCACACTCCCATCCTGCCTACATTACATTACCCCCACCACATAGACACACACACCATGTCCACAGATGGCTGGCATGACTGTGCGCTGCTCTAGTATCATGCTGTTAAATTTGAATCCACGGGACTGGGCAGAGCTACAGACCACCAGACTATCTGGAGTCAGGGGGAATATTTCAGAGGCACTTTATTTATATCAGCAAGGGGCACTGCTTTTCCCACCACTAAAATTAGCCTGGCTAAATACTTAAGTCGATTACTCATAGCGCTAACAGAATAATAAAAATGGAGAAGTACGCTAAAGTTGAGAACGCCTTCACACACACCTACAAAAGATGAAAGACAGGCCACTTTTCCTTCTCAATCGCGCTTTTCTTGGAAACCAATATGCAAATGGATTTACTGTAATGTAACCGAATGCCTCTGAATGTTTGTCCACATTGGGCTTGTTAATTGCATGACTTAGCTGTAGCAATCTTCTCAGTTACTGAATTTCGTTCTAGCTTGTGGCAAGCCTAATGGCTGACGCAGAGTAAACAGAGTTTTAAGTATCTGAATGACAAAAGCAGTGAAGGGGTGTGGCTTTAAAAAAAAAAAAAAGACATGCAAATTTAACTTAAAGTCAACATTAACGTGTTTGTTTTTAGCAGTATTCATGACAGTCCAACTTTAGTTTTATTCTGTACATGAAAGCAAATGTCAAAGTGGCGTCGCCTCTGCAGTCAAACCAAAGCAGCATGGAATCTCCTTCAACCAGTTAAACAACATTGTAGACGACTTCATAAGGCCTCTGTGTGTCACACATCTTGGCTTGTTCCTGATGGTCAGGGAGCACCAGTTAATTCCAGTTAAGAAACTTAACACTCACCTTCGTGTTTTGACCCAGACTCTTTGGTGTATTATTCCCTTTGTGGTTTGTGTTTACATCAGTAACAGAGCTTGGCAACTTAGCCGGGCAGCAAGGAGTCAAATGAATGTGTACATGTGGAGAGCAAGGGCTACTGAGTTTTGGATTCGAAACGTGACATGAAATTCCAGTATTGGCGTAAGGAACCTCCAGGGAAAAGCTCCTTTGTATGGCGCGGTGACAGTGGTTTTCTTCTGGCCTTTCCTGGCCTTTTCCTGATGAGCACACCTTTTGGATTTTCTCTGAGGGTATAGCTGAGGATAACAAACAAGCAGAGGTACTACGATACAGTTTTTTGTGAGGGTCGTGTTCGCCCTCAGGCTGTGCGGCTGGGTTAGGAGCCTCAGGATATCCCTTGCTGACGGTGGCCGTGGTTGTAGTTCCGTTCCCGGGCATCATTGGTCTCTGGTGGGCAAAGTGCAGCAACACGCTGCTAGAGTGACGACTCGATCTGTCTAGAGCTGATGACAGTTCCATTACTTTACTCCTTTCTTCAGTTTTGCATTTTGGTTCATCCTGTAAAGGAATATTAAATTGCACCATGTGTTTGGTGTCCCTGAACTCAGCTGAGCAGTTTGCTTTTGGGAGACGATGGGCGCTTACTGCAGTGGCGGTGGACCCTTTGCAAGTCGCTTCCTCGTCATCTTGTGAGAATTCACTGGCAGATGTCTGAAGAGACGACAGATGAGACCCCCTCACTGGTGGCAAAACAGGTAGAGCCACTGGACTGACCGGAGAAGCAGGTGGGGTGTTACAGGGGCTCTTTGGAAAAATAACCAAGGAGGAGCACCGTCTCAATGGGACCTTGAACTTGCGGCAGAGTAGACTCCTCTCCTGGGTGGTCCTGTGCTTTTCTGAGGCCTCTGGCTCGAAGATGCTGTTGCTGCTACAATATCCGGCATCGCTGGCCATGCTGCTACTGCACGAGCCGTCTGAGCCATTACCTGCTCCTCCTTCACTGCTGCCCGGGTCTCCATCCTCTATACTGTTATCCAGCTCTCCACTTATCTTCCCACAGGGCTGCAGCGAGATCTGCAGAATGCTCTTCTTATTACATCCTCCGGTGTTAACCCTGGGTATGAGTACTGAAGAGTACCGCTGTAAATTAGCATAGTCTGGTGACAGAGGAGTCACCTTCAAGTGGACAGAACTGTGCGCCAGAATCTCTGCGGGGCTACGAGCTTGCACACCAACTCCACTCTCCTCACCATGGCTGCTGAGGCTTTCTGACAGAGGGTCCGTGTTGCTTCTCCTTGACGCAAAGTGCAAGCGCAGCCGACGTGCCATCCGTTTAACTCTCTAATCCCTGCAGCGCCGCTGAGAGCTGCATGATCAAACTTGCTGGTAGGAAAAAAGGAAAGCAAAGCAACTGCTCCAAGCGCTGCTCTGTGATCACAATCATTAGCGGCTGTACATTGCCAAAATAGCTCTGGTGACAACCTACATTCCTCTCCAGGCTGATCTCAGCTTTTAGTCAGAGGAGGTCAGTGGTTCTGTTTGGAGACATGACCCAAACATACGACCTTTGAAACTAGAGCAATCCCAGAGGTTTGCCCCTGTAGGGAGCTTAAACTGTGAACGGAAAACAAAATTACTCTAATCACTTTAAAACTTAAAAGGACAGAGCTTCCACTGCCGACCTGTTTTATAACCTTAGCTTAGCTCCTATGCTAGTTCCACACAGATAAATATCTAACAACTCATGTCTTTTCCAGCTGCCTTTATTTATGTCTGTTTCCTTTGGAAAAAACAACAACAACGTCAAAGTCCTCTGCGTTGCATCTTAGACTGAAGCTCTGGTAAACTGTTACATCTGCCTCAGCTCACTCACTCAAGACCCTGCTTCTTCCGGCAGCTATGCTTCTAATGTTTCTGCTGCTCGGTGCCCCCACAAATATTTTTACCCACTGCTATTGAATTACAGGAAATCAAAGGGAATGACTTTCAACATAAATCTGTATCAAACTGAGGACTGGGTTGCAAAATCATACTGGACAAAATAAAACCACCACTGCCTGTGAAAAAATGCAGGAAAGTGACTGTGAAAGTCATCAAACTTATTTCATGTAAAACTAAAGCCAAGAGCTATTTCATAAAATGTTTTTTGCTTGCAAAGTAACAGATAATGTGTTTAAGAGAGGTGCAGAGTTAAAGTAATGTGTGACATATTATCTGGCCCTCCACAGAAAACACAAGATAAGAGAGAGAAAGAGGTGGCTTTGCTTTGACAGTGACATGACACCTGTTAAATGACACCTCATGTAACAGTCAGTGCTGGTCTGATTTCCTCAGCATGGCTGTTGACAGTCCCATTTATTAATGGCAGCCTATTGTGAGCCAGGCTGACCTATTTCAGGGCTTTACTCTGCATCCAAATCAGTTCCAGTATAGGGTGTAATAGTAAGAGTCACAGCCAGGATAAAGACATGATTCACCAGAGGACACCTCACTGCAGGAGAACTCGTCGCCTTTTTTTTTTTAAACCAACACGATAAGCTACCAGGAAACCTCGTGATTGGCTATTAATCACTCATCTGGCTATAAGCAGGTTTAATTGACGGCTGTGCGTGGGCCATAAGATAAGACTGGTGACGTGCACACACCACACTCGTGCCAAGTCATACAATATGGTGTAATAAGCCAATAATAAAGCAAAGCCGCCTGTGATATACACATGAAAGCAGCACCTGAATGAACTCTGTTGGAGGACATGTTATATTTAATAACCTCTTTCGAGAGCGTGTTCGAGCGTCATTACAAAAACTGTGTCACAGGGGTTTGGTTTGAGTAGAGGCTGGAGGCACAAGACAAGAGGTGGCTCCGTCAATCAGCAGGTGAAGCTCACGAGTTACTGAAGTCACCCCCTCACCCCTTATCACCACTGAGTGGAAAAACACATTGGCAGTAAATGGAGAGATTTCAGATCTGGAAACAAACAAAATATCCTCTTGAAAATGTCCCTTTGAGACAGTGATGATTCTATGTGACGCACTGTACAGACAAAGACGTCTGTGTTTGTTGAAATGTGGCAAGAAATTAACTTTAATCACTATTCTTGTACATCCATGTGTTCAGTTGAACCTTCAGACCAATTGTTACATCCAGGCTGTGTCTGCAAACACCATTCATTCCACCATGCATTCATTATTTAGTGCACTAAATTTGTGTCAGCTGATCCAGTTATATAGAGCTCTCAAAAATTACATAATGGAGTGCAATAAGATGTGTCCACCGCTGCCTGTAACAATCCCACAATGCAATGCACAATGAGAAAATTACAGTTGCGCAACTCAACAGCTGTAAGTGATGACGTGAAATGATGATGACTATTGGGCAAACTATTCAGTGTCCATTGTATATTGTAGGGAGCAGCGAATTAATGAACAGGGTAGTGATTTCAGACACAGCGCCTGACTTTTGTCAGATCCATGTCCATCCTTTAACTCCTCCTCCATAGTGAGAGCAGAAAAACATATTTTGAATGCATTGAACAGCAGCTGACGATGTATGGAAGCCTTAAAGCAGATCAGCCTGTTCACAATCACCTGACTTCAGAGGACGTTCTGGTTGTCTGTGTATGACTTTGACCACTAGGAAAGGTTTTACTTTTTTTTTTTTTTCAGAGAATGTAATGTTAGGTTTGGAAAGTTTCATCACTTCTCTTCTTCTCTCTTTAGCATTCAGCAGTCAGTAAAAAAACATATCTGTTCATGCAGTTGACTTCATAACAGCCCTTGTGATAAAAAAAAGCATTTTATCAGTAGGAATTCGTGATGGCCATTCATTCGAGGGGGAGAAACCATGGCAACTTCTGTAAAAGGTGATGTCACATGCTTACCCACTAGACCTGTTGAAGTGAGACAGGGCCTGCCTATACGGATATCAGCATGCTTTATCTGAAAGTGTCTCCTTTTTTTTTTGTGTCCGGTTCTGAATATGTGGCCCACTGGTGGTAAAACTATTTGAAAACAGGAAGGATCTGTTATCAGATTATGGGGTTTCTCATTGTGTTGACTGGAGCGCTCCTTCTCTCTTTTCCTTCACTTAACAGCTTAACCTGCTCACCAAGCAGCAGAAGTGCACAAATCTCACTTCTAGCATTTACAAAATGAGTGATGAGAAGCAGCAATGCTCGTCACGCTCCAAAAAAGCAGCTCAGTGTTATTTGAGGCTTTCACAGCAAATCTACAAATTAAACTGACGTAATATGTTTTGTACCAATGTGAAAAAGACTGTGCAGCACTGGAGAAAGTGTACAACATGGAAAGAGTTTAATCTCTGGGAAATAAATAGCTATGGATATTTCATGACAATCTAACCCTCATGCGGGCATCATGAATATTTATGATAAACTTCATAGAGTAGTGCCACTAGTTTTCAATGTATTGTCATGAAATTGAAAATGTTAGTCAGAGTGAATTCAAAATGGCAGTAGTTGAAAGGTCAAACTGTGGATCACAAATGTTATTAGGCTCACTGGGGGAACAATTATTACCCAATACACAACATAAGAGACAGGCAAACAAACCTGGCTTCATTCTTGGCAGCTAGCAAGACAGAAATGAATACGTTTCCTGTCTGTTCCTCTGTGCACGTACACAGAAGCACGTTCAGAGTACTGACACACCCTCCAAATTTCTACAAAATCCACCTGGAGCATGACATGGCAGACTTGAGTCACACCCAGGTTTGTTTTATCATGTGACGGCAAACCTGTGACACAGCAACAAGTTCTAGAAACACCAAGCCAAACTACAAACAAAATAACAAACAGAGTGAACAAGAGGAATGTTTCTGTTTATGTGTGTCTGATTTTATTTGTTGAATCTCGACCTGTTGAGGGACGTGCGGATGAAAATCGAATCCAAGCCAAATGTTGTGCAACGTGTTAAACTGCAACAGCTGTTCAGAACTGTACAAGCGCCTTCGCAAATAACCAAGAAGGGAGAATCACAAACAAAAAGAAACAAAATGCTGCAGGGGAGTTACAATGATCAGAATATAACAGCTGGGAGGGAGAGGGACTGAAACAATCATGTGATTTTTCATTCTGAGCCTCGGAAAAATGCGTCATGTATGGTGGACCGTTAAAGCCTCGCACTGATTTCTGAGAATCTAATGTGCTGCTTCTAGTTACAGTTACTAAGCAGACTCTACCAGTTTGGACATGTTGATGCAGCAGTGTCTCACCATGAAAAAGACAGGACAGGTACAGATGCAATTTGGGAAGAAAATCTTTCACTACTACTACTCCTAAAACTACTACTACTACTACTAAAATCACCAATATTATGACTTCATCTGGCTACAAAATGGTGTTGAAAATAGCTTAAATGGAATTAAAATGCTAATTGATTTTCATGCAGAGAGTTAGAGAGTTATTATCTTTAAAAAACAAGTTAACTCAAAAAAGTTTTTTTAATACTGTAATACAGTTGAGAACATCCCCACCAATCCACCTGAATTAACTACATGTAATTTTACACGTTTAATATGCCTGTCAGGGATGACATAACAGTTAGTTAGTGTGTTTACATTGTGTACGGATCTCACATCGAAACGCAGGTTGTTCAGGTGTCCTGAGACCATCAAACCAGCACGAAACTGGGTCAGCGTCTCGACTCACATCAAGCTACAACCTGGCGCTCCCAGAGGCTTTAACGCCTCTGTGAACCAATCAATGAGAGAACACTGGACTCTGGCATCTATTTCCACCAGAGTCTCCAGTCTCCTGAGTCAACCTCTCTCAATCTCCATCCACACTAGTGAGCGGCAGGATGCCCTCAAGGTAGCCAGATTTGCCCATATTTACAGCTGTGAATAATAAGGTATCCCAGTTTTCCAACAATATCACTGTGCATTAACATGTGCCCTCTCCCAGCAGAGCAGCTCTTAAAAATGACGTCCTATACTGTTTTTTTTTCTCAGATCGGTCTACAGACCCAGGAGTCCTGTCTATGTGGAGCCTGTCCAGGACTTTTGAGCACATTATAGTTAACAAAACATATGGCCCATTCATAATAACAAACTGACATTTGCCCAATCAACCTTTTTAAAATATCTCTGGAATGGATGGCAGCTGTTTCTGTGAACTGGGCTAAATGTGCAAAAGTGATGTGTACAGATGCTGAGCTTTGGTAGGAGGGTAGGACTTAAAGTATATTTTGATTTTCTCAACAGGAAACAGACAATTAAGTGATTTCATTAGTCAATCAAAAGAAAAATTACTAATAGATTTTGTAGAGGATAAAAAGAAACAGAACTAGATTCAGTTAAAAGAGAAAATTGTCATAAGGTACAACTGAAATGTTTCTGTATAATCAAAATAATACACAGAGAAGTGAAAAATAACCAAAAAACTTACCAGACGGTTCTCATCAAACACCTCCAACAGCAGATGATGCTTACTGGGATCAACCTGAAATATAATGCACATTGTAAAGTCAAAACACAACAAACAATGTGAAAATGCCACAAATGATCTCCTGGCACATACACATCATGTAAATATTCAAACAAAACAACAGATAAATCGATGCATTTTAAACTGAATATTGATAAGAAACTTCACTTACTTTGAAAAAGAATTCTTCATTCCACTTTGGGTCCAGTGTCTTCATGAAACATGAGACGAGAAGAAAAAATAAAATAAAATATGAGTCCACACATTCAAACAAGGGCAACTGCAAAAGTATATGTTTATTCCTTCACCTTTTTTATTGTTTTAGTCTGAAGACTTGTTATTTCTCCATTGACGGGGTCATAAAGGGACAACCTTGTGTATGGGTCACTGCAAGAGGAAGAGAGACACAATTACATTCAGGTCCAGTGTAAACAACCATTTATAAAGAAGAACAGTTGTGATCTTTCTGGTCTTGATGTATTAGTGGTTTGTGCAGCTCTCCTGTTGCCAGTCTCTACTTCACTTCTAAAGGAAGCGACATACTTCATATCATTGTCTCATGCTCAGTGGAAACATGAACATAACCTTCCCAGCTACTCCATGCTCGATGGCAAGTTGACTATAATTGTTCATTTACAATTTTTAGAGGCCCTGTTATATGCATTAAAACCACATCCATCAATCACACCACATTATCCATTACCTAACCTCAGAACTACTCTTGGCCCACAGCAACGTTGTGTCATTAGTGATGTATTAACTGACTGGTGTTACATTAGTGATACTAATGGAGCAATTGCGGATGTAACATAAATTATTAAATATACAGTAGACATAAAGGCATTAGAAAGTTATGGAGATGTTTTTAAAATGTTTCTTAATCAAGAATTTTAAAGACAATGAAACACAGGACAGAACCAGGGGGTGAACAGGTCATAAATCGGGAGTTATGACTACATTTAGAAATTGTGAAACAGTTTTTGGTGTTTTTTAGAATAAAAATTTCCACCAAGATGACACTGTGCTGAACTGTTGCAAAAGTCAGGGTTTGTACAGAAAACACAGAAGAAAATGTTGAGATAAATGAGGTCATATTTCAAATGTAAATAAAATTATGTAAAAGTAAAAAAATGAGCTACATCTTTATTTTCTTTCTCTTTTTATAATGAATGCCTTTTGCAGACACTGCATCAAACATTTAATTCTGTGTTTTTATACAGTCATTTCTTTTGATATACTGATACTTTAAATGAGAATAAATAATAACTTGACCAGAACTAAACAGCTGTAGAATGTAAACTATTGTAAAGAATATAGAACACGTTACTTTGGGTCTTCAAGAGAGGCAGTGTCAGACTCAGATTAATGAAACACAAACAGATTTATGGGTCACTGGCAGAGAGATCTAATGTACGTGTGCTGTTTTTTTATGGAAAAATAATATCATCATCACCTTCCTGTCACTCTACACAATAGTTGTGATTGTCCTGCTTTGCTGAAGATAATGAAAAAACTGACAGGAAATGGTTGCAACATCTGCACAGGAAGATGATGACTTCGATTTTACAGGAAAAGAAACACAGCGTGGCATGACCTACAAAATTTCATATTGATAACCAATCAAAAATACCTTTAAAAAAACTTTTTCAAGCTCAAATGCCAAACATTTGATGGTTCTTACTTCTATATTGTGAAGATTTGCTGCCTTTTATATCTCATGTGCTGGTTAACTGTTTGTTTTTATAAATAAATTAATTTTTCATATTTGTTTATATTTGTATATGTTTATATTTGGGGACTGCTGATCAGAAAAAACAGATATCTGATTTTGTCAAAATGGTTTAATCAAAAAGATCAAGTTAGACAGTATGCAGGTGTTAAATTTCGACACCTTACCTGGCACCGAGTATGTCTTTTTTGGCCAGTCCAATTCCAGCGATGACTTTGACTTTTAGGATTCTGGATTCCTCCTGAAATAAAATACTGACACGTTTATGAACATAATAATGCCATAAAGACAGATATGATGAGAGAATATTTTACTGATCCTGAGGGAAAACTGCAGTCACACATAAACCATAAAGATACCCAAAGAGGCAACTAAGACAATAAAAACATAAATAACTAAGGTCTTGACTAAAAACTAAATAAAGACTAAAAGCTGATACTTCTGACTATATAGAGTAATATTCTCTACAGGGTCTTATGTTGCTATACAAAAGTATAGTTTTGGGGTACTTGTACATGAATGTTTCCATTTTATACTATTTGAAGCCTCTACTCAAACAAAATATTATACTTTTTACTCCATTAAATTTATTGGATAACTTCAATTTCTTGTTACTTTGCAGATTCAGATTAATTTGTATTAATAATACAAACCATAATGTCCGAATAAATTATTATGTATTATTATAGAACAAAAAATTAACTGGTGTTAATTAACAAAAATGTTTTACTGATGACTAGGGACAGTCATCAATAACAAGTCACATGCAACCCAGCAGATAAAGCATATTAAATTAGCTTTGTCTTCTAACGCATCAATAATAATCATCCAATAAGATAATACACATCTGTTTAACTCCTACTTGCTTAGTTTCACCAAAAAGATCACTAAGGTGTTATTTGGTCCCATTAGCACTCAATAATTGATCCAAGTTAGCATAATATTGCTTTTAGATATAACTTCAGACCACTGCAGATACATAAGAAAAGGTCTGTCCTAAAGCATTTATTAGTTACTGACTCTGAGAGAGAAAGTGGGAAAAACAGTAAAATCAACCCAAACTAAAGAACCATCTCTTTAACTACAACTATAACTATCAATCTGTTTAACACACATTTAGGCTTTTCCACCTCCTTTTTGATAACTAATGTGATATTTTTCCATCCAGATATTATTCTATACACTGACCCTGCCCTGAAACAGCCTGATGCTCCTCTCCCATCAGGCTTTCATCCCCCATCTGATGGACACAAATCTGAAACTACCTTACAAAGTAATCAGTACTTTTACTTTTGCCGCTGCTTTGGCACTTTTCCTTCACTAAAACACTGAATGCAGGACTTTTCCTTGTAACTGAGGATTTTCCCACTGTGGTAATGCTGTTTTACTTAAGTACAAGAGTACTGAGTACTTCTGATCTCTACACACACACACACACACACACGTAAATACAGGTCCATGTAAATACACCATGGAAATAAACTGGTAGTAAATTGCTTAGTAAAGACTTATGATGAACGCCTCTCCCATGCCTGCTGTTCACACCCCCAGCACAACCAGAGGATGACGTAACATCCTCGCCACACTTGGCACTTCTTCGCATTTCCCATCATAACTACACATTTATGCTTTTACGGTGAAGGCGGTGAATCATCGGGCTATTTCGCAATCAGATCACAATACCTCGACACAGCAGGGCCCTGACACTGACAGCATGAGTTATGAGGGACGTTTTACACACAGTCCGCTCGTCTGTACTCTGTGTGTGTGTGTGTGTG
>JBAJHX010000001.1:23801804-23832095 GCA_037176925.1 Amniataba percoides
TGACACTGACAGCATGAGTTATGAGGGACGTTTTACACACAGTCCGCTCGTCTGTACTCTGTGTGTGTGTGTGTGTGGGAAACAGCGGCAGGGAGGCGTCAGCAGCTCCCGAGTTTGTTGTGTTTCCTGCCCGAAAAAGTGAACACCTACCCGGGGCGCTGCCGCTCACGAGTCCCGGTAGCTTCGACGGTGGCTAAAAGTCGAAGCTAATCAATCACATCGATTTTCCATCAACAAGTAACACACTCTGAGCTGACACCAAACTCCTCACATCGCGAGAAAAAACCCTCCTCCTCCCTCCGTGGAGTAAGTCAGCCACTCACTTAGCTAGTTAGTTAGCTAACTAGTTAGTCAGTTAGTTAGTTAGTTAGCAGGCTAATTAGCCGAGGAGTTTCTCTGCTTAGCAACAGTTACCTGGTTAGCTCCGGCGGGCTAACAGCGGTACTTTACCTCATCTGTCTGAAGTCCTCGGATCTGAGCAGCAGCCATGGTCTCCTCGCCCTTCTTCCTCCTCCTCCCAGACGACAACAACAAGCCGGAGCAGACAGTCCGGCTCGGCTCGGCTCGGCTCGGCTCAGCTCAGCTCTCTGCCCTGCCGGTGTTTACGCTGCTCAGACGACGTGAGCTTGACCTGCTGCTCCACCGTCGACACTCACTGGATCCATCCTCCTCCTCCTCCCCTTTCTCCTCCTCCTCCTCACTGTCATCCTCCCGCCTCCCCTTCTCTTCCCTTTCTCCTCCTCCCTCTTCTTCTCCATCTCTCCCCGTTTTCCTCCTCTGCTGACCTGAGGAAACCCGGAGCAGCACACCCAACTGAAAGGATCATCCATCTTTCACTTCAAAACATTTGACTCTCATGAGGGCTGGAGGAAGCTCTCTGATCTCACACTCGACTCAAACCTGTTGTGCAGCAGCGTGAAAATACTAGACATGCCTCCGTAATAATAATAAAAAAGTACAAAGGCTGCAAAATGTACCTGAAGCAGAGAAAGTCAAATGAAGTAGTAAAAGTCACACCACTCTATAAAACTAGTGTTACTGCACTGAGAATGTCATAATCTAAGTATAATAGTGTTAAAGTGTAAACTGTGTAAGTATAATCAGGAAAATGTGCTTTAAATGACCTAAATAAAAGTCCTCAGTGCAGAGAAATGTCCCCCTGGTGTGCAGCACATCTAATGATTTAGAAACTCAAGCAAAGTACAGACACCTCACATTTGTACTTATCAGCTGTTAGCGGTATATGAATCAGTCTGACACCATTAGACGGTTAATACTGATGGATCAGTAAGACAGAGGCATTTTACTGATCAAGGTGGAGCTAGTGAAGTAAAATTACTGTAAATAAATAAAAACCCTTCACTCAATTTCCTACCTAAGTGAAAGGATATATTATCAGCAAACAGTAAACATGCTGCTGAAAAGTGTCATTATATTATCATCCTTTTACTGTTGTAGTTGAGTTGAGTTTAGTTAGTTGAGCCCAAAATGAGGGTCAGGACATTCACGAGCCTCAGTCTGGACGTGGTGGGTGGTGAGATGATTACTGTTTTGATACACACATCTGTTTTCACATTTGCGTTTTTTAAAATAAAACACTGGATGATCTTCTTGGATTCTTGAATTTGTTGGAGTAAAAACATTAATGTTGATGAAACTATGTAAGAAGTTTTGAGGAGGATTGTTTCAGCTCAATGTATGCAAGAGAAATTCCACATTACATTTATATTATTGCTACTTTTATTTTTTAATCAAATTCAAATGGGATTTCAGAATAATGTTGCCAAAACATAATTCATTATGTATACACTGTATCCTATGCATGCATGTGTGTGTGTGTTGAGAATGGTTTATGTTTAGGGAAGGATGAAGGGGAACAGTAGATATAAAGAAATTAACCAGTTATGTGTCATATGTGGGAAAAGCGTGATTCACTCAGTAAGCTCTCACAGGTTTTATATAATAATTATACAAGGCTGTGTCTCCTTTAAGTGTGCAGAGGCCTTGAATCAGGAATCCTCCTCTTTCTGTGAGGAGCTCATATCTTTTCTCTCTAACAGATAAATAAGAAAACACTGTTTCTGAAGAGGAAGGGAAGATAAGGCAGCCAGACGTACCCATTATGACTGCTTGCATTGTGTGAAGACAAAGGATCTTTGCAAAGTCAACTTTCACGTCTTTTCTGTTTTTTTTATCACAACCAAAAAGTTCATTCTGGGGTCTTTTGTCTGTGAAGGCCTGAGCTCTGGATACATATAAGAACCTGCAGCCTTATAAACCCTGAAAGACAGCTGCTTTTTTATTTCACATTATTACTGTACTTTCTGCAACAACTAATTATGTGTTTTATGTAAAATCCTACTCTGTGTAGCGAAGATGTAGCAAAGTAAATAGTACAGTACTTTCCTATGATATGCTGAGACAGAATTTACTGAAATGAAACTGAAAGCAATATTTGCCTGGAAGTTAGAGCTGGAAACCCGTCAGAAAACTTCACCACTGAGCTGCTTCTGTAGCTGATGGCGTGCAGCCGTACTTCTGCTTCAAACACAGAGAGGAGAAACGTAAACAGCAGTAGTTTAGACATGGACAGAGACGCTTTGGGCTGTCATCTAATAAACAGTCAGCTTTCCTCAGATAGAGCATGAAGCTGGTGTTTTGTACTGCTGCACAGACAGCAAGAGAGTTAAAGTTACTTTAAGTGCCTCACAGACAGAAGGCCAGACTTGCTTTAAATGTTATTACACCTCCCCTGGCAACAACAAAAAAATCAAACATCACATCTCTCAAGTAATTTTAGTATTGCTTTGCTGATTTCAGGCCTTATCTCAGTGGCAGAATTACAATTCTGAAATGCTAGTACTTTAACATGAGTATTTTATATACATGAATCCATTTTAAGGAGAACTATTTTACACATAATAGTCATTATTCAGATGAACATTTTACTTAAATAATATATCAAGATTATAAAATAGGGCACAATGTCCCGTTATTACATGTTTCAGATTCTGTGAGTTGTAAGTGGTTCCACCATAGAGACGTTTCCTCTTTGACCGTCTCAGATTCAGTTTCAAGATCCTGTTTGAGGGGCCACGAGGGAAAAGAGTCTGGTATTTCACCATGACAGGAAATATTACCAGAATTCCAAAACATTCATAGAAATTTGCATCTCATGATGCCTCTGATTCATGTAGTGACCTTTTGAAGGGCTTCTGACCCTTAGACGACTGGACTAAACTACCTCACAGAATATAAAATTGTAGTTTTATATTCTGTAGCTCCAACTCGAAAATTAAACGCTATCAAAATCAGAAGTGATCCTTGTAGTTTGTCATGAATGTTTTCACATAGAATGATGTGTTGTGGCGTTCTGGTTCATGACAACATATGCATCACACAGTATACAATCAAGGGAGGGTGGCCTTTGATGGATCCAGACCTCAAATTTTTTCATCCACAGAAGCAGACATTTGTACATAGGTGGTTCAATAAATGACTTTGGAGTGGTTGAATGGGGACTTGTTTCTCTTTTGTGTCTGTTTCACTTTTCTTTTCTCTCCTCTTCTCCTCATGTATTTCCTCAATTCTTCTAACCCCCCCGGGCCGCCCCCTCACCTATTGTCACTCCTTCTTTTACTTGTTATCCCATTTTGTACGCCTGTACTGGCAATGCGTGCACCTTTTTTTAGCACCCTGTACCATTTACCACTATAATTATTTCTCCCGTTGTTCCTAGTGTGGACCTGGCACTAATGTCTTTGTCCTTGCACACCAGGGTTTAACTGAGTTTAATCAAAATATTTTCAATTTAATGAACACGAACAATTGTATTCAAATAAAACTGGAAATAATGAAGGTAAAAAAAATGCAGTATCCATAGTGTAGCATTAATATATAGGTATAGGTTATCACATTTGTGCTGTGAACATACAGATTCAGTTGAAGAATCTAAAAGCATTAAAGAAACACTGACTCCAAGATATCGATGTACTTAAAAATGTTTATTAGTTTTAAAAAGTCTTTAAAAACCAGTATCAAGAAGCACTTCCCCTTATAAAAGCACCTGCTAAAATGCAAAAAAAAAAGAAAAATCCCAGTACACTGACCACAGCAACATAACAGTGGAGGGCAGTTCTACAGCTCTGAACCACTTTCAACAAGAGGAAGGGTAATGTCTTCATTAAACACAGTGCTAAACAAATAAGTGTTTTCACAGACACAGAAAAGATGAACCTCAAAACTGAGAGAACAGATTCAAAAACCGAATATAAATGAGAAAAGTTAGTTTAAATTTGTCAATTTTTAATCATACTCAAAATGAGATCATATATTATAATCATATAATCTGCTTTTAAAGGAGTAATCATGATGTTAATATGAAACCAAATAATGATGGATTGTCTCATTCCAACTTTTTAAAATGTGTGCACATATTTTTCTGGTGCAATTTTCTGCCGAATTCAAGTTCTGAAAGTTTTTTGGTTGACAAGCTGAATCGTGTTAAATGTTCTCATGATGCTGTTGAAAAGAAAACAAACTGTATGATACGTTGTTATATGCTATGACACCTAAAAAAGTATTCTACAAAACATCAGAACAGTGCAAGTCAGATTACTGTGAATTCACGAGATTATACGGTTTGTAAGGTTACAGCTGCTGTATAAACAACACAGTCTAAATAAATAGTAAAAGAAAAAAAACACAACAGGCTCACACCTCCAATCTGTACAACAAATAAAGTTAGTGTGAATGTCCATACAAACACACTCAGGGATCTAACACAGAGAAACAGCTCATGAATAAATTACACAAAAACATTATGTACCTGTTGGGTTTACAAAAGCATCAACAATAGTAAACAAAGATATCTTTAACATAGTCCTGATTTTATACAGAAATGTTTTTTTCCAGTGCTGCATCAATTTATATCACCTGTTTTATCCTTCACATTACAGAATATATTTGTTATGGCTGTTATGAAACATAACTCAGTATGCGCGTCACATAGGAGATTTATATTAGACACACAAGATCTTAGTGCATGTTATATTGCAGGTTTATATTTAAAAGTTAAGTCTTTGGTATGGACATAAGGCTCAGAAACCGAAACCCTCGGCATGCCCTCTTCACACGCAGCTCATCATCAGCGTAAAGCAAGACGTTCACATTTGCTCAGCGATTAGCTGTCCTTCCTCGGGACACACAGTCATCCAAACCAAACACAGTGCATTTATCTGAAGAAACGTAAGTATTTCAGATGCAGTGCAGTAAGATGAGTGCTACATTAGGCACCAAACTTCTAATGTCAATTTAGTAATTTCCAGATAAAAAACCAACAGAGTAAACACATCAGAGAAATGTCTGTCATTTCTTTTTTCACTTTCCCATAATTATTCTTTTATACAAGATTTATACTTTAAAAGTGCAGCTTAATTCTTAGGTAAATGGGTTCCTTTAGAAATGTTATCCCTTTTCCCCTGTTCTTTTGCTTCTTGTGTGACTGGCACCTTTAGTGTTGCATGGAGCACTACAACATGAAAGGTATACCACAATCCTTCACAGTCCCCTGCATGACTTAACTACCATACAAATACTCAAAGCAAAATTAAAGCTATTTTCATGGGAATTATTGCAGGACAGTGGCCGTCCCATTTGACTTAATGTATTCATACAGAACATTTTCCATTCTGTGTATTGCTGATATTTCTTAATATATTTATCTAAAAATTAATACATGTAAATACATGTGCATGTAAATTAAAGGGATTCATTAGAGCTTCTATGTCTTTATTGATTATAGAGGCAATGAAGAGACAAGAGGTCGACTTTGCCCTTTAAATCTCTCATTCTCATTCTGAGAGGCTCAAAGTCGGTGATGATTGTCAGGAAGGCTTTATGGAAAAGAATTCAAAGCTTGAAAATGTGGTTATGGTAACCAGATGAATTCTACGACTTTTATATATGTGTTACTTCCTTTTATGGTTCTGGTATTAATAGACTTATCATGTACTCCATCAAAGTGAACCAATAAAGGAAGTAACATTATTCAGTTTAGGATTAGATATCTAGCTACATTTTTTAAAATCGTCTACATCCCATTATACGTTCTGTGTGAAATGAATTTACATGGATGAATTTTGTTCTGCTGTTTAAACTGACACCTGTCACCTAAAGCTCCTACAAAGATAACTTGAGATACTTCCAGTTTTTTTCAATGAATATACACAGCACATAAATGTTTCCATTATGACATGTTATCAGCATTAATATATTTCCTCATTTTGTACCTTATACTTTAATTAAATAATGCCTTTAGTTGCCAAGATTTAGACACAATGATATAAATAAGTATTTCAGTAAAAGGCGCATCAATATTAATCTTGTTCCATTAATTTCCACAATTCTTTACACTGAGAAATTCATGGCTCTGTTGTGTTTTTTCACTGAATATTCAGTAAAATGTCTAACATAAAAAACAGGATCAGGTTTCGTCTTCTGTTCAGTAACCTTTGTTTACTTCTTGGAGATGCTCTTGATCAAACTGTGAGATGACGTTCTCTGATAAACGGGAAATGACCAGCATTTTAATCAGAGTGTTGCAGCGTCACTGCAGCTCAACCTGGCACTTATAACTGGACAAACCTCAACTTGCCCAGTGTTGCATTATAAAGTGTAAATGCCTGAAAATAAATAAAACAAAGAGCAGAGTAACATGTTCAACATGTTCAAAAAAGCTCTTTTCTCAACCCATCAACCCGACAGTTGGATGGTCTTTGCTTTCCAGCCAGTCGAGTCCACTCGAATGTGCCGCCTCGCTGGTAATCTGCTGAAACAGCTGATGGTTCACCAGCTCCTCCGCGGATGGATTTTGATATTGCCCTTGCTGCTGGTTGGGGTCAAACAGAAGGTTTGTGTCCAGAGCGTTAAGGTCGTTGATGCTGCTGGAGAGCTCTGATGTCATTCTGATTTCACAGGGGAACTCTGTCCCGCCTGAAGTGAGGTGCTCCATGAGCTGACTGCCAGCGGTAAGGCTGTTATCCGTCAGGAGGTCTTTCACAGTAAAATCCAACTGCTGCTGCTGCTGTAGTTCTCCGTGTTGTTGCTGTGACCTCACAGTTGAAGACATTGACTGGGCCTGTTGTTGCTGCTGCTCTCCAGAAGCTGACTGTGCTCGGCTGTCACCCGCTGAAAGAATCATTTGTTCATTAATAGCATTTTCGATGAGGTAATTTGGCCTCTGCAACTTGCATGAACTGGTGGCATCAGAGGGCATCAGGCTGAGATGGCTGTCACTGCAGGAGAGGCTGGGGTCGGACTCGAGGATCTGGGTGAGGTTCATGCGTGCAGTGTAGCTGGAGGGTAAATTATTGATGCCCAGACCCCGCGGTGTATCATCATGGTCCCCATCCAGCTTGCTCAGAAGGACATTTGTGATATTTTTGTTGTTACATTGTTGGCCCGGTGTGGGCAGGACCTCAGTTTGCATCATTACATTGAGCGGCACAGAATGGCTCCTCTGAGCCATGCTGCTAACCCCGAGATTTGTCTGGCTATTTGCAAAGATGTTCAACACCTCTGGTGTCACAGGAGAGTTAAAGGGAGACACGACTGAACGAGGGATGTGGGGAAGGTTTCCTGCATTCCCACCCAAGTTCCTCTGATGCACTGCAGGGCTCACACTGCGGCATCGGAAAGTCGCAGCAGGCGAGTTGTTGGTTTTGTTATCCAGAGGGGCAGGCACGGCAAAACCCTCCTGCTTGGTCATGTTAGCCATGCTGGCTACCTGCTGCTGAACAGGTGAGATGGGAGTCAAGCGGCCAAAATGGCTGTCGTGGTGGCGTGCATGAGGGACAGCGAAGGCGTGAGGTTTTTGAAAATGGTCACCTACCAGGCCCTGGTAGCTGGGGAAGATTCCCATTCCACTGTTTGACTTGTTTAAGCTGCCACTGCTGCTGTTGTAACTGTTATTCATCCACTCCAGCCTGGTCTTGTCTGGGTGGGTGGCCATCGGTCTCTGCATAGGCTTGACAGGGCTGCTGGAGACTGTGCTGCTGTCATGGAAACCAGTGATGCTGGAGTTGATGGGGGTAAATGCGAACGGGTTCCTGCACTCCACTGGACTGGGAGGCACAGTGCTGCTGCAGTTGGAGTGTGGAGTGCCAACTGGGGTGTGACGGCTGCTTCCCAGCGCGCTGTCCACTGGGGTTGTGGAGGCCATGCGGGAGCAGGGGCTCTCTCCAGTGAGGCCATGGGGTCCTCCCATCATCTCCGACGTGGGTGTGGGCGTGGGGGTCGGTGTTGGTGTATGGATCGGGTTGCTGTGGCTGTTTGCAGCCTGATAGAAAGTAGGCATAGTCTGATTGGCGGACATTACGTTGTCTGGCATCACAGCCTGTTGGCCTTGCAGTGTGACGCAGTCTCCAAACTGCTGTAGGTTGTTAAGTTTCATCTGCTCCTCCATCTGCACCAGCTCCTCTACGATGCTGTCCTGAGTCACGTCATCATCAAAGGGAAAGTATTCCATGTCTGTCTGCATAGGGACCTGGCTCGATGACGAAGCTTGACTGAAAAAGTCTAAGGCTTCAGTGGCAGTGTTGGAGTGACTGCAGGTTTGTTGTTGAGCTCCTTCCAGACTGCCTGTGGTTGAGTTTGAACTTGAACTTGATTGTTTCTGGAGGCTGGGGTTATTATGTATGGCATGCATGTTAGCCATTGTGGGCCCCTGCTGTTGTTGTATTAATGCCTGACTGACTGGGGTGCTAGTTTCCATAACAGTAGCAGTGTTTTTCCTTTGCATTGAGCTCTGTGTTTTGGCAACAGAGTAGAAGCCACTGGCTCTGAAAGAGGAAATACCGAGTGAGTGGACTTGAGGGGACAAGTTCATTTTTGTCTCGACCTCCCTGGTTGCCGGTGCACTTTCAGGTCTGGTTGGAGCTCCTGGCCTGAGGATGTTGCTGGCTGCGTTTCTAATCCCATATCCAAGACCTGCAGCGCCCTCCACTGGCTGCTGCGGCATGAAAACCCTTTTGACTGGTGAAAGGTCCGGACTGAGGCCCGAGCGTTTCCTGACGCTCTTAGTGGACAAGAAACCTTCCTTTGCTGATGTTGCACTGCTGCTCTCCCCAAATGAAGGTGCTCTGCTGGTGTTTGGTAAAGAAACAGCACTGGTGTTCTGAGAGGGGGGAGTTAAATGCACAGTGCTTGTGTTATTGCTTCTATTATTGCTAGTTTGGACTGCTGCCACAGTGTTAATGTTTGAAGAGGACCTTCCGTTGCACTCAGTGCTGGATGTTTCCTCCAAACCCAGGAGGCATTTAGTCTGAGGAATGGGCACACTGGCAGCCCTCTGTACAGCCCCTACTGCCCTATCGCCCATTACTCCTTGAGTCTGCATTAGACTGCTTGGATTTTGCATCTGGCTGTTTTTATGTATAGCTTCGACTTCCATTTCAACGTCGATGGAACTGGTGTTAGCAGCCTGCCCTGGCCTGGCCACCGGGGCCAGAATGGGGACTGTGGAGGTGCTCCTCGTGCTTTGACCATAGCCGATGTCTTCTGCAGAGCTACTAATGCCTGCAGATGCCGGCCGCAGAGTGCTGTTGGTGAGTGAAGTTGTGGTATTGTTGCTGTTGGGTGCAAGCGATATGGCTGCCATTTTGACCAAACTGACTGGGCTGACATGACATGTAGTCATCATAGTCTTGATGGGGCTGTTGCTGATGATCATGGTGGAAGGCGAGCGCAAAGCGATGGCAGTCGTGGCCGAGGGTTTGGGCAGGATTTGCGCATAGCGTTGCCTGGCAGTGCGTTCTCCCACAGGACTGGATAGAATATTTTGTGGGGTTTTGGGGCTCTGTTTCACTGCCTGAACTGGCTGGGTCACCATTTGGAAGTTAATAGGCAGCACTTTGTTCTCTACTGATCCCATTGGACTGGGGGACATCAGCTGCTTGCTTCTCTGTACCTGCAGAGAGGGAAGGTCAATCAGAAAGTGAAACAACTGACTTCTAAAGGACAATCACAAAGCGTCTATATAGTATAGTATAAATATCACATTTTATTTTATTTGTACCTTTATTTTTTAAGTTTGCATCCAAAATGTAATATTCTAAATCATCAAAATTTAACTCATTACCTACACAGAGACTACTGCTCTCTGTTACAATTTTGTTGCCATACATCTTTCTATGGTCATGAATGAGATGTATTTCGGGACAAACTGGCTATTCAGGACAAATATCCTTGGTCATATGACAGGCATTAGAAATATGATAAGATTATAAAAAACATATATAATTAGATGACAGACAACTGTGACATAATATCGTGGACATAATCGGCATGCTTATTTAGTGTCCTACATCTGCATAGTGCTATGTTGATATACAGTGTGTGTTTAACGTAAACTGGAGAAAAAGGATTTCCACTTGCTTTTTTTGCCTGTACACTATGTGATGTTTCTTTAAGCCAATTCAATTATTAGTTAGTATTAATAAACTATTCTCACTTTACGTTAACTATCGAGTCAACCTACATTTTCCTGTTAAATTAAATTGAACAATTGCACAATTGAAAGCAGTAAATAAGACAAAATCACACGCGACATTGTGCTTTCTGCTTTCTCACCGTAATGGGGCTCGGCACAGCAGCGACCACGATGCCTATGGTTGGCTGAGGTGACGGAGGGGTGGGACTAGAGCAAGACACACCGTCGTCTATCCTCTTAGTTTGTCCTTCTCCAGGTAAAGGAGAGTGCAGCTTCTGTTCTTGTTGTTTCCTCTGGATCTTCCTCTGCAGCTGCTGCTTTGCATCGACTGAAGGTGAGGACAGCGTCGTCACATGAGGCTGGAAGGAGTGAGACTCAGCTGTGGGGATGAATGCGGAGCTGGCCTGTGGGGTATTAACATCTATGGGAAGGAAATAGAGATTTAGATACATATGAGGCTACTATCGTTAGTATCATTAGTAATATATATGTAAAGATGCACATGTATTAACTTGTGTTACATGTCCAGTAAAGTGATAATCATCATACAACTTAACTTTAGTATTCATTTGATTTAATCCATATTAGATTTGACTGTATGAGTTGTTCTGGGAATAAGTAAAACCAGATAAAATAAAGTAGCTGCTCCTAATTGTCAGCAATATCAACAACTGTTTCAGATCATTAGATAAAATAAACAAAATGATAGTAAAGAGTGCATAAAACATACACCGATAAACAAATGGGAACTAGAAATTCAACAAATACAACCTACAAAGCTACATTTTATAATAAGAACATCCAGAAAACATATGAAAACTGAGACAACATTAAATAGGAACATGTATATATTCAGTCATATAGTCTGCCTGAGGTGATAACACATTTGTTGTGTGTTGATTCTTTTGTACAGTAAGTAGAGCAACTGCAAGTTGTAAAAAATTGTCTTCAGTCCAGGAAAAACAAATAGTTGTTTTAGGAAAAACTAATTGTTGTTTTTCCAAATACCAAGTAGATTATCTGTATGTTTGTGACCAGTGTAGTCCGACAAATATGTAAAACTACTTCGAAATGAAAATACAGATCCTCATGAAAAAACACAAGAAGGCTGGAATAAAAGAGCAGTAACAGGAAACTGCCACCAGATGCCACTGCCGACCTATTTGTTACATAACGGACAAGAACCTGACGCAAACTGTGATACCTGTTGCTGTGCCGGTCGTGATGGTGAGAGCTGCCAAAGACTTGTTGCTGATGTAATGGCTGTCGATTAGGAAGCGAGCCAAGTCTTCCACGGCATCAAACTGACGTTTCAGCACCTTTTGGGCCCACTCGCACACCAGATCACAGGCTGCAAACCGCACCTCCTCCTTTATGCTGCTCAGATGGCCCGATGACTCGAGGACATCACACTGGAGCTACACACAGTAGATACGTGGTTAAACATAGAGACCATAATGCATGTCAGGACAGTGACAATACAAAAACTTAAGATACTCTGCAACATCATTAAGAAGATTTAAATGTGCTTACTCCATCTCCTGTTTTATGGAGATCCAGAGTGGGTAGAGATGGCATGTGGACAAAAGGCCTCTTCCTTAGTCCACTATAGCAGTATGTGAGGCCGTGTGTTAAGATAAAAACAGGTGACTTTAGAAAATTAACATATGCTGCAAATGTGATGTAAAATATGAATAGTGCAAGAATAATGAAATATATAACACAGACATTACATATATTTTTTCCTTCATATTTTTCAGTATTTTGGAGATGTTCTTAAAAAGAAATGAAAGAAAATAAACCCAAAAAACAAAAGGTCATGAAGGTCAAGATCACAGCATGTCCTCTGAAGGGCCTCTGTATTATACTTCTGCTTCAGAGGCAGAGGGGGACTTTATTTCATTTCACATCTATATTTAGAGAGCTTATGAACTACAACAGCAGATGGTCTGAGACCAGAGACAGAGGCCAGACTGTTACAATCCATTCCAGTAAAGGATATTTAGATTTTCCTCTCATGCCAAGTCGACGTGCCTTCATGTTTGGGAAGACGTTTTTCATCATTTTTCCAAAGTCTGCAGCACTCAGTGGATGGTAGTTAAGATTGTCACAGAAGCTCCTGAAAGAGATCGCAGACCGATTACATGTATTTAAGAATATAAAAAGTGGATGAAAATGAATGACATGAGTGAATAAAAATCAACACCACAGATTATTTTCTGAGCCATTAATGATGGCATCCCTGGTGAATGTGAAGTTATAAAAGTCTTAAATGATAATAAATATTTGTATATTATCAATGGATAAAATTACTTGTAATATGCCAATAAAAATAGATAGTTTTCACCTGCCTCCACAGTTGTTTTGGGTTTGCGATTGGTTTACTCTCTTTTTCTCACACAAAGTCTGTTTACAGTTGGAGTTAAAATGTGTTTTGGTGATCTGAACACAAGCGGACAACTGAGACACATTGCTGTGTTTATCCTGCGTCTCTTGTGTTCAGATTTTGTTACTGCTCATTTCATTTGTGCTTGAGGGTCAAAGGGCCAAGCTAAGAAAACGAAAAAGGTTGAAGAACTAATATACATGTGCTGACTATACCAAATGAAGAAATGTTGATGTATTTTCTGGTTACATCCTTGTTGTGGATGCATCAGGATGCATTAGCCTTTACACTACAAAAAATATCTGGTCATATGCGTCCCAGACCCCCTCAGCAGACCCCAGACCCCCTCAAGCCAGTGTAAACACTGAGTTATTTTCAGCAGGCACCTCTGCTAAAGCCACGGTGCAACAAACAGACAGTTAACAACTAACTGGTGAACATTTAGAAATTAAAGAGACAGCTATTTTTTAAATGGAGGACTAACGTTCATCAGGTGGCTGGAAACACTTCTGCCAAAAGACTTGTGATGATGCTCAGTAACTGGTCAATGAGAAAATAAGCCATTCTTTGCCAACACATTCACCATATATCAACTTGAAAGGAATTGCAACAGCAGAGCTGTAATAGTAACGTCGATGTCTGACATTGTTGCATTGTGGTTGATTTTGCATTATCAACATTTTCCAATCTTGCCATTATTGATATCTTCCATTCCAGCGTTAAGTGCCCTTAACAGTTGTACAAATCCAAAATCTTAACCATATACATGTAAGTGAATGTGTATTTCATAAACTGTGGTCCATTCACTGCTGTTAACTGGAGGCCTGATGATATTTGTCTTGGTGAAATCAGTTTGTGTTCAAACAATGACTGAAGTGTGAGCTATCTTGAAGCTCCACTGATACAGATTATTACCATTTACTTCTAAAGTACAGTTGAGCTTTAATTGCATTTATTTCAGTAGTGGGTTAGGGGGGTAAACTTTAAATGTGTTTTGACCCCAAACCAGAGTATTTATTTTAATTATACTTCAGTATCCATTACAAGGACATTTGTTACAAATGTGTTTCATTGAACAAAACAAAATATTTGTGTGTGTTGAAGTGACGCACGTAACATCTCTTTAAAGCCTTTTCACCTGTCTGTCCTAAAGGCGCCAATATTTCTGGAGGGCACTGTATTTCTGATCTGGTAGAGTTAAAAAGACAGTTACATAACACTGTCAGAGCATTTCAATGGCTGTCTCAGACTTTCCATTCTAATATTACCAACACATGCTGCTCTCTGTGGTTCTCATGCCTACTGCGTCTATTTATACTGACGCTTCAGCAGGCAGCAATTCAGAGGGGAAACAATCTCCACATTTTGAATGGACAGTGCTACTAATGTGTAACACCAAATATTCAAATAAATTGTTTGGTCATGGAAAATAAATTCTGATTTATTCTCAGTGTCATACAAATTTAAGTGTGTTTAATAAGAACCTTGCAGAGTAACAACAAAGTTGTTTGCTCGCCTCGACTCCACTTTAACTTACTTGTATTCATCATAGACCTCCTGTTTGGGAAGAGAGGTCTCTGGATATTCCTCTAGATGATTGCGGATCCAGTTGAACGCATGCATCTGCTGTGTGCGGCTCGATGACAGGGCGCCCTGGTCACTGTTGAAAGACATGGATTATTGATTGACTGATTGATTGATCTCAGTCCTGGGGAATCATACTCAGTGTGCCAGAGGGCAGGTGTATCCTTACCTTTTATCAGTGCTACTGTTAGGACCAGAAGGCAACTTAAGGTAGAGGTAGAGTTTTTCAATGTCTGAGAACTTCTCTACATCTTGCTGTTGAAACAAAAAGGGGATATGTGGTCATGATAGTGAAGCAAATACATAAGATTTCAATGTTCATGTTTATTTAGGTTCATCTATGACATGGTCAATCATCGCTGATGTCCACAGCATAATATGTCAATCATTATCTGATGGACTTCCAAGACATTTTGTACAATTTGACATTCAGGCTCTCAGAATATATCAACAACTACTATGTGGATTGCCATTAAAGCTGGTAGAGACATTGAGATTCTCCTTAAGATGAAAAACAATGAAGTGTGCGATCCCCTGATTTGTCCTCTAGTGGCGTCATCAGTTCATACTCCAATTTGTCCAGTAATTTAGTTTATTTTGGAATACTCGCTAAACAAATTACATTCCCATTGATACTTGCTATAGTTTGCGTTTTGTCAAAATTAGCGCCAAACTTGCACAGTGAACATGATAAATATCACACCTGCTAAACATCATGAAGTTAAACTTGTTACTGCATGTTTCATTACTAACATTAGCATTTAACTCCATGGCTGTAGACTTTTAGTCTTCAAAGATTTGTTCTTAATGACGCAGCTCAACAGTGCATATGCCTCTATTAAAAAGCTAAACTATGCCTGAACCCTCGCCTGTATAAATCGGACAAATGTACTCTTATTTGTTCAACATAATGAACTGAATTTTGAACCAACACAGACAGATGCTAATAAAATACAAGCAAATCATTCATTTAAAGACAGCAAAAAGCAGTTTGACCTTTAATGCACACACACAGTATTCTGGCTGTGTTGACTTTACAACCATGGCCCATGAATTAAACATGACACATACTTGAGATCATGCCTGCACATTACGGTTTTTGCACGGCCACCTCATTCATTCACACTCAGGACACAGACACGTTCAGACTGCACAAAGTAAACCTCCTCAGCACGTCTTCGGCAACTCTAACTACGTTCTTCAAAGGGAAAAAGAAACATGAGAGCATGAAGAAGGAGCACTTCAAATTCTGCTAGTTTAGATCACAGCAGACGACCGAGCTGAGCACCAAGCACTATTCTAACAGTGACATATACTCCGTACTCTCGCCCCTTATAAATATGACATATGTAAGCTGTATATAAGTGATGTAAATAATTACAAAGACAAAACGCACTTTATACATACTTATTATCATAAGTGATTACCATCTTTAATATGACACAATTAAATCCTTGCAGGTGCAGCTGATTGTTCTTAGAAGTCATATAGGTAGTTAAATAGAGATCAGCTTGCAGTTAAGGTTTTTTTTTTTATTGTGGTCTAAATACAGTCGTATCTGCAGGTCTAACTTTAGGTGAGTCATCATGATGACATCATGAGTAGCTCCATCATGAAACGTAATTGAAAGGCACAAGTGACATAAGAATATGTCAAATCACTGAACATCACTTGGAGTCCAGTTAAAGGAAAACTGATTATAGACATCGGTCTGTTTAAGGGTGTTGTGGAGGACAATACCATGTGGAAAAAGCCTTGTATGGCTCCAGAAGGATGATTCATGAAGTCATGCCACTTGAGTCGTTTGGGGTTGTAGACTAGTTTGAAAATGAAAAAAGTGGTTCGGAGAAAGACTGGACCTGTGTGGATCCTTATCTCTGCTAAAGACGTATAGTGTGGGCACATGACTCTGGAGTCAGCTGCTTCTATAGTCTGATGAGACCAAAATGTAGCTTTCAGACTAAATAATGTGTGTTGTAACCCCCCACACATCGAAGCACCAGGTCAAAGAGTGAGCAGCATGAACAAAAGTTTTACTCTCCCTTTAAATTATGAAGAGTAAAAATACCACGTTCATACAGTCATACATTTGAGACACAGCAGCATGTGCACAGTGTAAATGTCTGCACACAGAAGATTTTTAAACTGTTAAATAATTATCAATGTCGTTTCAAATGCAATCCTGCTAAAACCTTGTTGTGTATCTGACTTGCTGACTTGGACTGTCAATGTCTGTAAGTTACTGTGTCATCTGCTCTGCATTTATGCTGACAAAAGACGCAGCAGGATTGTCATTTGAGGCAGAGGCTTGAATTTCTTACAGCGTCATATCTCCCTCAAAATTAGAGCTAGTTCCATGCGTCATGACATTATCAGCTAATTTCAGCTAATCATTTATAATTTTTTTTTTCACTCTGGTCGATGTACGATGTAACAGCTGCTGCAGAGAACTCAAAGGTACTACTGAGGTCATTCAAAAGTGTCGAAATTACATAGTTTGTGCATAAGAATGGGCTCATAGGGGCCGACAACTTAATTAGTGATAAGTAAATTTAAAGGAATAGTTTTGGGATTTAAGCTTGTCTGGTCAGTGCACTCATCATCTGCCTGCGTTATGGCTGCCACGGACAATCTAATGCCATTGTAGCTGGTACATGTGTGTCCGCCAGGTCAGGACTGGCTTTTTTCCCCACTCCCCACTCTCTATATTTATGCAGTGGGTCTATTTTTGCCAGAGCAGCTCACCTCTCTGAGGCGCGAAATTCACTTGTGAATGCTCCTAACTGTCTGAAGTCAGTGGCGATTAAGTTGAAGTTACTTTTCAATAAAGCACTTTGTGTCTGTCATGATGACCTGGTGAGGAGGTGTAGGACAGTGAAGAGGAAGGACAGACAAGGAGGAGGGGTGGTGGATGAAATGAAACCACACAGCGCACAACTTAATTTTTATCTTTCTTTTTTCAAAAGACAGGGATGAAGCTAGATGAACCAGTCTGTGTAAATTACATGACATCAAATGTTATATATAAAATATTATTCAAGAACAACAAAAATCTCCCTCCAAGGCTCCACGATGAATGTTTTTAATGTAAGATTTCCTTTATTTAAAGCTGAAACATGATACTGAGCTATTCTAAATTTAAATGGTATCTACGACTGCACTGCATAATGAAGTTTATCATAAGGAAGTAACAATGACTATTCAACATGTAGGTGCCAGATCCAGTCGGACTTTAACAATGTTGGTCTCTGGTCAGTAATTACAGTAATATTCTTCTCAAAGAGAAAATATAAAATCCAGCCTTTCCTGGTTTTCAGGTTTCCTCTAGCGCCACCTTCAGGCCCAAAAGAAATGTGCTCTATGATGATAATCCTGTATAACAGCCCCATGGCCTTCATCAGCATCACTCTGAAGACATACTTTACATTTTCTCACCAATGTCTGGTAAGACCAAATGAATGCCAATACTACATTATAATGTCTTCTCTCTGAAATGTTCCTGTGTATTTAAGAATATTGTTCTTAGTTAATCTAAAAATACTTTTCATTTAGAAATAAACTCCCCTGACCTTTAAGCGATACTAAGTTTTACTCATTTTCATTGTTTAAAAATTATAATAGCCAACATGTTGACGTCAGCTTATTTCGGTCGTCTGGCCTCAGATGCACCTCCTACAGGTTCATCTAAAAAGCTGCTGTGGGCACATTCACTGTCACTTTTTAAATCAATGCCAGGAAGGAAATAAACCCACTGCGAATGAGTTTGTTTCCACTCTACAAGCTGGGACCACAAATAAAGTACAAACTACAAACAAAAGCTGAATTAAAAGTGCAACATGTAGCTTAGAATACTCACCAGTATGTTTTCCACTTTTGATTGAACAGATTTGCTGCAAAACAGAGACATAGTATAAATTAGTATGAAGCCGGTGTAACATGAGCGCCTGTGTCTATTTATTTATAAAGCAGAGGAATGTGTGGTATGAGACGACCCTCCCTTCAGCATCTCTCAGGTCATGTATCCCACCACCAGGAACACGTGTTGTCATATGTAAAAAGAGGGAGACAGACAGGCACTGTGGTCACATTGTCTGTGTTCACTCACGGCACAGTAATTCATTCGCAGACGCTGAGGAAATCTACTATATGTCTGTTTCATCCTGACTGGATTTCATTTAGGAGGAATAACCTCATCATTTACTCATGCTGTTTTTTTTAGCTGTTATCCTAAATCATGTTTTAAGGAAAGAAAGTTCCGAAATGTTTTAGTTGATACAACCAATATGCTCAAATTAAGTTATAGCAATTACTATACTGAAAGCAAGAAATAAAAAAAAACATTCATCTTAAAGCTCTGTGCTGATTTAAACCAATGAAACATTGCTCTAACTCAAAGTAGACATGAAACTTCTGCAGGTCTTATTCCTAATCTGCAGACGGGTCAGGCTGTTGACGGTGAGACAGAAGGTAAGTCTCATTTAAAGACTCAGGTCAGAATCAGGGGACGCTCTAAGCCACGACAAGAACAGTTCACTTTAATTCACTGTTACCAGGGGGCCAAGGATTTCCCAGTGCTGAAAGGCCGCCGTTAAGCTGTTTGTGAGGCAGATTTCGCAGGTACACTGCAGGGCCGCTGAATGACACCAGAGACTTAGCAAGACAGAACTGACAAGCGATTGTCTGAACCGTCCCATGTGAAATATGCAGGTGAAATTCACCCTCCCTCAGTGCAGTTCATCACTGCACAGGATGACTGTGACGGTGTGGCTGCAGACGGACCTGCTGACCCCGATGAAGGCGGTCTCATCCCGCTACGAACTGTGAGCGGCTCTGCAGCAGGCCGCTGATTTGAACGTCAATATTTACGCTCTGATCCTCTTAAAGGTTAAAGATTTAGGGAGCAGGACAAATATTCAATATCCTGAAAGGTGACGTGTTTCTGTGGAGGTTTTCCTGCGGACATTTCAACTCTGAACTGTTGTGCTTCCTGGTGGTTCAGCCCTTTGACATTTTGTTTCTGTTTGACATTTAAATCATAGTATTTGAGTTCATTCACATTCAGGAATTAAAGGGTATTTTTTTGGTACAGATCACAACCGTTAATATCAGCAATCATAGACCATACTGTGATCAGTTTTTAACTTTGGTTTCCTGTATTTTATTTTTATTTTTTTTTAGAAATTTCATACTAAAACTATTAAAGAACAACAAGTGATTCGTGGTTTGTTTATCTTGCAAAAAAAACAAACAAAAGAATTGTATGCTGATTACAGCTTCTGAGGACTTGGCTGCCTCAAACATATTCATATCTATTTAAATTGTATAACATTTAATACACAAACAAAAAGATGGTTAAATCAATCATGGAAATGGTTATGTGTCGCTTAAAACCAGGCAAGACTTCAAGAATTCAATTCAGTTCAGAATTCAGTTTAAAATAAACTGCTGTGAAAATAATTTGGATTTTTTTGGGAAAATATCACTGCCATGCCTGGTTCATACAAGCAGAGTAAAGCACATGATTAAATGACACTAAATTTGTGTAACACAGTAGTGTGATGATGTAAACGGATGCAACTTGACTGTAGATGGATACTAACGTGACAATGCTTTCAACCAATCAGAAACCAAGCAAGAGATGAAGAGGTGGATGTGAGGTCAATGGAGAGGCGAACTAGCACCACGTTTTCTTCTTTACTTGTGTAAAAGTATTAGTACTCCATTCTAAGTAAAAGTCTTCAATTCAAAATACTCCTTGAGTACACAGGCACAAGCACACGGTAGAAGTACGCAGAAGGACCCTGTCGATTAAATATTATCATGCTTTACAATAAGAGCTTATTATAACTGGTGCATTGAAGTGTAAGTGTTTTTTTTATGTAGCTCTTTGAGGTGGAGCTAACATTACCTCCCACACATACTGTTGACTGGTTTAATGTAAACTGTCATCATGTCTTATAAGCTGATCATTTTGTTTTCTTCATCTGCAGAACAACTAGTGATTAGTAGTAGCAGTTAAGAAGCGCAGAACTGAGATAAGTAACTTCACGATTGCACTGTACATGACTAAAAATACTTAGTTACACTCCACGACGGACCATGCAACATCTCTGGCATGCTCGGAGACCTGATTAACAGATTTTGATCCCAAGATGATGCTGACAGTAAAGTACGGCGTAGTGTAGCATAGGACAGCTCAGGTCAGACACATCTGGTCAGATGGCTACAATATATTACACAGCATCATCATACCAGATCGGCTAATAAATAAATGACTAATTAATAATATGTGATATTTCTGCTCTTGACAAGTGACATTTTGTATGAGGGACCTGTAAAGGAGTTTCTCACTGTGGTACTGAAGATTTTACTAAAGTCAACACAGCGGAGGAATCTGACTCAGTCCGGTCAGTACGGTACTTTGTTCTTACTCAAGTATTTCAGTTTCACCTCACAGCCATTTTATCACTTTATCTCACTTCATTTTGCTGCACACTTTGCTCCACCACTTGGATTTGACAGCAGCGGTTACTTAACATACTGATATTTTACATTTGTTAGACACATACTGTACAACAGCACTGTAAGTCTACTAAATATGAACAGTCCCATCTTATCAAGCTCACTGGGGAACAACCAGACCTCTTTACTTTTAGCAGTCTACATCTTGCATGCAGGACTTGAGCTCCTGATAAATATTCTCACACTGTGGCGCCTCTACTTCTGCTGTGGCAGACACTACCTCCACCCTGCAGTCTGCACAGCAGCGTGTCAACACCTCCTCACCAGATGGAGTTCTTGATCCGGAGCTGCAGCGCGCCGGCCTCAGCGCCCTGCAGCAGCCCGGGCAGCGGGCCGGGCAGCGGGCCGGGCTGCAGGCTTCTCGCCCCGCGCTCCGCCTGCTGCTGCTGCGGGTCCTCCTCGGCCATCGCGGCGGGTCTCCGGTCTGATCCGGACTGAGCTGGGCTGGGCGAGAGGCGTGGACGGGTGGAGTCGGCGCTGAGCAGCATGGACCGGGGGACGGAGCGATGCTAACGGGACAGCAGCGCGCCCTGTTGTTGTTGTTGTTGTCGCCACCCAGCCGACATCGCCCGCTCCGAGTCCCCCACACCTGGCGGCTCAAAGCGGCCGCGCTGCAGGAGAGACGGCGTCCGGCTCCGGCTGATGCATGGAGAGAGAGAGAAAGACGGACAGGTGTGGACGGTGACCGGGCAGAAGACAGCCAGCCGGTCCCTCCGGTGCCCCTCACGTTATGGGATTTCTCTGCATGTGCAGGATGAGTAGTAGCTGCTGTGTATGCGCATGCGCAGTAAGACCCCCAGAATTAAAAACAACATGTAAGCAGACGTGACTGACATGTTACTATGACTGAGTATGGACGCTTATTATATATGTCTGTCACATGTATGTAGGTCAATAATAATAATAATAATAATAATAGTAATAATAATAATAATAATAATAATAATAATTATTATTATTATTATTATTAGTAGTAGTAGTAGTAGTTGTTGTTGTAGCAGTAGTAACAAAATACACCTAGGAGCTCCTCAGAAGTCCCATCTTGACAGTTTGATGATGATTTATTAAAAGATTGTTGATAAATTGTACTGTTGTCTGCAAAGATGCACCACTAAAAACCTTATACACTGACTTGATGTAGACTTTATTGTCTGGGTGTAATAAAGTAATATACAAATACTTAACATAAATACTATTTATTTACACGAATACTATAAACACTATAAATACTATATAGCTACATTGAACCTTACTATGTAGTATTTCCACACTGCTTTATATTTCTACTCCAATCCAACAGACTACACTATTACATGTATTTGTCAAGTGTAAGTACCAGTTACTTTTCAGATGAATATTATACATAAAAACACAAAATAGTTATTAATACTGTTTTTTTTGGCTTGTGACAGCTTTCAGAAAAACAATGTCATGGATCTCATAATAATATCTCCTTTTACTATTGATGCTGCATGTACATCATACTGATCTTTTGTCGTCTGTGCTTTTACTTGTGTAAGAGTTTGAATGACAGACTTTCCCTAGTAATAGAGTATTTTTAGATCGCTGTACTGGTATTTTTACCTAAGTAGATGATCAGAGTGCTTCTCCACCACTGATGATTAACCTGCTTGATCTTTTCTTGAAGAGGGTCCATGTGTCAAAATTAGGCTCCTCCCTGTCTCCTGTATATTCTTTCATGACATGTTGCTGCACTTTAATATAAAACAGAGCACTGAACCTGCTCTATGAATAAAACAAATGCCTTGTCCTAACAACACACTAATTGGTGGAGGAGTACTACTCTGCCTATGAAAACATTTGTCTTCTTTCTGACAGTAAAAAACACCACAGATAGCGTCAGCAAGTTGTCTCTGTTTATGCTTGAGACTTACATTTTTGTAACAGAAAGACTGCATTACAGAAAGTAATGTCTGAAAAAAGTGTGTGTTTTATCTGGCAGTGATGAGCTAATGAAAGCTGCATTACATTATTGTAGCTTGACCCATTACTCTCTACTTAGTATTTTTATTGTCTGATTTTATTTGTCTCATTGTCTAATTTAGCTGCAACCAAGGAAAGAATGGGATGGTTATATATGAAGCTAATTATTATTATATTAGTGACTGAAAGTCAGAATATCTCTATTTCTTTTCTAACCTGACCCTGACCCCTGCCATTACAAGTACGGAAATACCATGCTGAAATGAGAGAGTATCATTTAATTAGTTTAGTGTGAAAATATCACGCTCACATGTACCAATATTTCAGTCAGGGGTGGAGGAAATACTCACATCCATTGCTTAAGTAAAAGTAGAAATACCACGGTTTAAAAATACACCATTGAAAGTAAAAGTCTTGAATTCAAAATGTTATTTAAATAAGATTATTATCAGCAAATTGTACCTTTGCAGAAAGGCCCCTTTCACTTTTTGTTTTTATTTTAACAAATACATTTAAGAGCATAAGTCTTAGATTCCTTTGATAGTAATGAGTAGATTAATAGTGTAAAATCCAATTATGTAAGTATATTATGTGTACTTAAGCATTGTGCTTGAGTAAACTGACATATTCAATCAGTCTTTCATGAAGGCACACATATTTTTATTCATGTATTTTTTTTATGTAATTGACAAAACTAAGCAATGTCAACTTTTTGTTGTTACAAGAAAGTATTTGAAAAAAGTTTTAGTAAAAAAAAAACAGATGCATGTGTGTTTCTGTTTTTAATAAAAACTCTAAGTGTATTAAAACTTTTATTGCCTGGCTTGTTGGCGTTTTGTTGACAGTTCGCATTCAAATGTCCGCAGACGGCTGCCGTAGTGTGTGCGCGCTCAAACAGTAGTTGCTAAGCGACGCCACCTCGCTGTTGTCAACAATGACTGAAAGAAGAGGTGATAAAATGTCCCGTCCGTCTCAACCTGCCGTCTCTCAGGTGTGTTACATTTTTTCTTGTGTTTAAGTCTCAAAGATTTAAAATGTGAGCTGCAGATGTTTTTAATAATTTGTTCCCAACAGGTGAAGTCGCTCACCTTCGTCGAGAAACACAAACACAGCCTCTAATAAAGTGTTTACCAGGTTTATCTTGGGACTGCTGAATATTTATATAACAAGTTATAAAGGTGCTAAAGTGTGACTGGACTCAAAAGGTTTTGTACTTATTTGATCTTTGAATACAAACTTCTGCGCATAGAAAGTACAAAAACATAAATCACATCCTATATTCTTATGTGGTTTGCTTGTACAGTTGATCACTGAATCACTCCAGCATGTTCTAATGTGGTACCATTTATATTGTGAGAAAGTTTATTAGTCTTTTAGTTAATCAGGAGGATTTTCACTGATCCCCTCATTGTCTGAGTTCTTCCTGATGGCTGTGTGAGACATATACGACTGTTCACAGCCTCACTGATACAGCATCTTTACAGCCATTAAATATATCCACATTTGAGCGTTTAATAAATCATATTGTGACAAATCAGCTGATTTTTTGGTTTCCATTGTTGAATTAATGTTACTGAGTCCACTTCTTTGTCATGTTCAGCCCAAGAAACGTCCGTCGTCCAGCAGCAGGGCGGAGAAGACCAAGAAGGTTGAAGTGAGGCCGCAGGTCAAATCTGCCTCCGGTCCAGCGAAGAACCAAACAGATGACATTTTTGCGAAGGAAGAACAATACAAGTGAGACTCACTGTTCCAATGTCACCTGGCTTTTACTGATTCTGAACATGATTCATTTTAACATAGAAGATTAATTCATTTTTAGCATCCTGAAACAAGTATTTCTCTCAAGAAGCAGGCATCCACACAATGTCAGAAACGTCAAATAAGTTGTACTGAATGTGAGCTTTGGGGCACAATTCCTGTTTTACTCTATTTGACTCTTTCTCTTTCAAAAACACTCTCAAATGAAATAATGAAATCTAAAATATCACATTATGTAATGGATTTCATTCAGTCCTGTAAGAGAGGATCCTTGTCTTTGCAATTTTTCTCTATTTCGTGTCCTTCAGACTCTTAAACGCAGAGTTGGAAGCCAAAACAGCAGATCTAGTCAGACAAGCAGAGCAGCTTATGGTGAGTCATTATCATATTCACCTCAATTCGCTGAAAATACATTTATTTTGTGTGTTTTTTGGTGAGTTGCTTTAAAGAGTGAATCTGGTTCTTTATTGGATTTTAGAGAGAACAGAGTGAAGTTCTGTCAAAACCTTTATCCACCCTCCTGTTCTCAGATGCAGAAGATGAAGAAGATTCAAGGTAATGAATGTATTTCTGTCTGCAGAGGTTGCAGCATGCCACAGAAGTAATCATTGACCGTTAAGTGCTTCATTTTCTACTTTTTCTAACCACTTAAAAAATAAAGTTCGACCAGTGAAACACTCCAATCTTCATACAGACTATTTAAATGTTCTATGTTAATGACATCATCTCAATCAACACAAATCATCCATTTTTTTTCTTTATGTATCTATTGACCTGCAGGATAATAAAGCCTAATCAGCACACTGTGCAGGAGCCCACTGCGAAGGTATCTGTATTTCTGACACTTTGCTCAGCAGACACTAGTTTAAAATCCTCAAGTACAGCTTGCCAGTGCCACAGGCTACATGATAATATGCTGTTTCTGCTCATCTTTTCTTAGGTAGTGACCAAAAAAAGGGTCTCCTCAACATCACAAAAGATGTCTACTGGAAAACAAGGAAAGAAGCTTCAGTGTAAAGCAGCGTGAGTTTGATTGATTGATTATTTGTTAGAAAATTAATCAGTGTAAGTCGTACATTACATAAAATATATTCTGCAATTTCCTCAGATATAAAAGTTTCGCTCAATTTCAGAACCCCACTGGCGTCTCATGTGGACGATTTAGCAGCTGTGGAGGAGTCGGCTGAATTTTTCCTGGCAAAGACAATACGCAGCATGGAGGAGAAGATGAACAACAACAACACTCATGAACATGTTGTGGATGATTCGTCTCACGGAGACAATGTAGGATCAGGTAATGTTTATGTTCTGCTTTATTTAATAGTTATGATAAAATCTATGATAAATAAATCTATTCACAAAATATGTTATTTTGCCTTAATATGATTGAAAACAATCTACAGTTTCAAGCAAATTTAGTTCACTGAAGACATTTTTCATTATCATACAGAATGCACACTCTTTTTATACATACTTATGATTTGTGAGTTCTATATATGCTTCAGGACAAAAAATGTTTTTATTACATTCATTTTATTTGTTATATCTTCCAACAATGAGGACCTCTTTGCTAGACTTAATGTAATCTAGTAAGTAATCACTAAGAATCAAAATTTATATTTATGTTTTTCTTTCAAAGTCAAATAATACATTTTTAATGTATTTTTAGAGGAAAAAGTGAAAAACATAATTCTGACTGTGTTCTCCTCTTTAAGGCATTTCAGATGCTCAAATACGAGTTCTGAAGGCAAAACTCCGGATTATGCAAGAGGAACTGGATCAACTTTCCTCTGAATATTTTAAGAAGGTATGGACAATTTACAGATAAACCACAACTGTTATTGCCCGGGTGTATCAGCAGAGGGGGGCAGTGCTTCAACAGAGCAGCCATGTATCATCCAGTGATGGAAAAAGAGGGTAGAAATGAACTTGACACATTTCCATCAGATAAAAGTTACCATGAAATTATACCACCAAAATATGAAACACTGCTTGCATTATTGCTCTTTGAATTATAGAATGAAAGCTCAAATACAAGCTTTATGTTTCTATTGTTGCAGGATGATGAAAACGCGAAACTCTGTGCAAAAATTAAAGAGCTTGAGGAGGATCGTGCCAGACTGCAGAAAACTACGAGCATCCAGCAAACACAGATTGAGAAGCACAGAGCTTTAGCTGAGGAGTCTGCCAAAAAATGTGACGGTCTTCAGCTGCAAGTGTCTGCTTTACAGAAGGTCGGACATCGTGTTTGAAGAGATGTAAAGACCTGAAAAATGGATAGTTATTTATTAATAATACGCTATAAAATTCTGTTACTGATGTGAACTGTTTTTGATGGATGACTTTCGCTCTGTAGGAAATAGAAAATATGAACAGATCCCACAAACAAGCAGCAGCCGTCCACAGCACGGTGGAGGTTCGTCTGAACAGAGCCTTGGAGGAGGCAGAGAGGTTAAAGACTCAACTGAACAAGATGAAACAGATGAACAAGGTGGGCAAATTCTTTCTGTCTTATAGTCTTAAATTACTGAAATTATTCAAATGATTTATCTGACATTGTGTTTTATCCGGACCAAAATGTGTTGTAGTAATGAGTGTAAAACAGGAAATCTCTAAAGTGAGCCAGCACAGCAGAAATTATTTTAGTTCTTTGTTCTTATTTAAGGTTTCCTTTCTATTAAACTGCACAAAACATGTCACCATCGGCAGGTGTTTATAAAAACGAGCAACCAGAAGTTTCATTTGAACATAATCCTTATTTTGCATTTAACACATTTTAATGTGATCTTTAAAGAGCAGGCTTTCACTGCAGAAATAATCTATACAATCAAAAGAGGATCAGTGTTCAGTTGAAGCAGCTGTGTGGAACTTTTCAACATTGAACTTGGCAGTAGTGTTTTAGCTTAACATCAGCTTACATCCTCACCCTGCTTCACTCCCCGCTTTGAGGAGAGCAGGCGGCAGCTCTGGAGGCAGACCTTCAGCAGCAGCTTCAGTTTGCAGCTGAAACAAGCTGCACAAGTAAACCCCAGAACTGTTTCATCTCATGTTACAGAAAAATTTGCCCCCTTTGCAGGCATTCAGAATAAGTATTAGAAACAAAGAGCAAATCTTCTTGCAGTTGGTCTGGTTTGCTTATGTAGATCATATCAACCAGTTAAAAACTCAATAGAGCTGGTTTAAAATAATTTAAAATGTAATGCATAAATGCATAATGTCATACAAACATAAATCAAATACATGATTAAAATAAAAAAAGAACATCAGAAATAATTGTATTTTTATTTAAATAGAAATGGTCTGTTTAACACAGCACTGGCACAGCAGCAAAATGTGGAGAGACAGGGTTTATATTTTTAAGTTATGAGTGCCTTTGTATTGTCATTTAAAGGTAAACAATGTATGATTGAAATAAAGTAGTGTGTCATCATCTTTAAAATGAAGAGGTTTTAGATCCTCTTCACAGTGATATTTAAAGCAGAGTGGTAAGTAACTTTGCTGCGCCACTTAGACCCATAAAGTGACATAAAAAACATCTACAATTGAATTTCCGTGTTGTTTCAAATGTCACTGGTTTGGAAATGAGACCTTGTATTGTACAAATGTTCTGCTGAACCTCATCTAATTTCTGTCTTTTAATTCCTTTTAAATAAGGACAAGATCAGTGAGGAACATCAGAGTAAAGAAAATCTACTTGCTGAAAACAAAATGCTAAAAAAACAGAAAGCAGAACTCGTCATGGGTTTCAAGAAACAGCTCAAGCTGATTGACATTCTCAAAAGACAAAAGGTAAGTGTCTCTACTGTAGCCTGTTAATACACAACCCTGCACAGAGGTTTGAAACAAAATCCTGACAAATGTTTTGTTTTTCTCTAGATGCATTTTGAAGCTGCCAAGCTGCTGTCCTTCACAGAAGAGGAGTTCATGAAAGCTCTGGACTGGGGGAAGTCATAAACACATTTGGTGGTGAAAATAAAATTTGTTTAAAAGTGCCTGAATAAAATGTTATATTTCTCTTTGTTGTGAGTTTCTTACAAAAGTATGACAATTAATATGTTAAGAACTGAATTTTAGAGATTTGTCTCCTCATTATTTAGTCACCAGGCAACCAGACAGATTTTTTTTCTTGAATGTTTTTAATTAAGATGGCAAACTCCTAATAAAAACATGCCCTTGCTGATGAATCAATAACTTTGTGGGCTGCTTCCTTCACCGTAACCTTGAAGTGCCACCTAGTGGCTGACTGAGCAATTTCAGGGGGCAAGCAGTCCTACTCATCACCCTCCCAGCCGTCCTCAGAAAAGATATCAGCCTGACGCGTTTTAAAGTTTTTTCTGAAGTCTTCATCAAAGTGCTCCAGGTCGTCTTCACGGAGCAAGCCCTGAAAATATATACACTCATGGTCACACACGTGTTTGATCTTAAACATTAATCTGTTAAATTATTTATGATTCACGCCCTGCCTCGTACCTTTGGAAGGTATCCAAGGAGTTTTGTTGCATGACGTTTAAGAAGTCGCTGCCGCTCTTCTTCAACTATCTGTCTACGCATTGCCTCCTTCTCTTGCTCAATAGCTCTCTCTTTGGCCTCCAGTTCCTAGTAGAGAGAGATCAAAGAGATTCAAAACTTTCTTAGTATTCACTTGTTACCTTTTCATATTTTCTTCACATTTGCCTCTAAGACTTTGCAAGTGTTAAACATCACTAACATAAAGCTGCAGCTGCAAGAGTTCAAGTGGAGTACGAGCAGTACAACTTCTGACAGTAAAACTGCTCCTCCACCACATTTTAGATGTAATTGTGCACACACGGAGCGAGCTTCATACCATGTCAGCCTCGTGCCGTCGCCGTCTGTCCTCTATCATCTTCTCCACCTCACGTTTGTGCTCAAGCTGCTTCATGCGTCGTTTCTGGGCGTTCATCTGCTCTATCCGATCATCCTCTGCAAATTTGGCCATCATCATTTTCCTGAAGGCCTCCTCTTCCTCTTTCTCCGCCTGCCGTCGTATCTCTTTGAAAGCCATCTGCTCCTGGCAGGTCTGCTGCATCATCAGCCTCTGTCGGATTTTGTTCTCCATCTTTTCCTGTTGTGAAAGTTTTGAAAAATATTAAGATAATTCAGAGGCACTTATTAAAATATATTACACATCATAGAGGACCCTTTTGCCGTAGATTGTCACATGATTGTCATTTAATGATCTTTGGGTTTGAGATGGTTGGTTGATCAAAGCAAGCCACTGAAAGTGTTCTTCAGACATGCAATGGTCATTTTTTAATTTTTAACAAAAGATTTATTTACAAATGATTGACACATAATGTATAATTTATTTGACTGTCTTCTCTGTCTTTACAGTAAACTCAACTGTCATTTAAAAAGTGAGACAGTAAAGCAGTGATACTTACAATGTCTTTCTTCCTGTTCACCTCTTCCTGTTCCTCCAAATAAAGCTCCTCCCGGACTCGCTCCATCTCTTCACGCTCCTGCCTCTCCCCTTCAATCTTCTCAGACAGCTGCAGGAGAACAGACAGCAGTGACCTCTGGTGCCAAATATATATTCAAATGCATAGATAAAAGTATGTATTATGTAGAAATATATAAAAGTATTTTT
>JBAJHX010000001.1:23832195-23860387 GCA_037176925.1 Amniataba percoides
TATTATGTATAAATATATAAAAGTATTTTTAAAAAATGTGTGTATATATATATATATATATATATATATAATTATGATGTACTATTTTATGAAGTTGCTCCTTTGCTTCCTCTCTCTCTTTGATCTTTGCCATCCTGGCCTCCTCCAAGTGCTCCTGATGGCTTGCAAACTCCATGATGCGTCTGTTCTCGGCCTCCATCTTCTCTTGCTCCATGCGTCTCCACTCTGCTTGCTGTCTCTTGAATTCTTCGATGTGCTGCTGAGTGGCTTTGACCTTCTCCAGTTTCAGCTGTCTCTCCCTTCAAGAGAACAACATTATATTTCAGTAAATCCATCACTCTACAGCCTCTGCCTTTTTATGTGAATTCCCTTTCTGGACTATTTAAACTTTACCAAGAAAAACTGTACTTGTACATTAATTGTGCAAATATGTAAAAGTGTAGGAATTTATGACGGAGGACTCACATCTGATCCTCCTCGTAAATCTTCCTGACAATTTCATCGACCATGAGTTTCTCTTTGAGGAACTCCTCGTATGCTTCCTGTCTCCTGCGCTCCCTCTCCATGAGCTGCTGCTGCAGCTCTTGCTGATACTGAGCCAGCTCTTCTTGGCGTTTCTGCTGCAGCTTCTGCTGCCCAATGGCTGTTCGCTCATGTTCACTCTTCATCTTGCGAGCAAAGTCTGCCTCCTCGCGCTGATGCCAGAGAAATTACAAACACAGTATACAGTCTGTGGGCTTCAACTCAGAAATATTCTGACTTCAAATGAAAGTCTTGTAACCTTTAATGCTCCTCTTAGGAGAAACAGAGCCTTTCTTTATTCTGAACTGACCAAAGTTAAAATGCGAAGTGATATCTGATGCTAATCGAACCTTTTCCCAAATAAATGAATACCCGCCTGGACTGATACCAATGAATAGTTCCTTACAGCAAGTAAGATATTTTGGAGAATCTTTTACAACCAGCAGATCTGTGTTTGGTAAATAATTCTTAATTAAGATCAATCAGTGCTCACCATCGTCTCAAACCTCATTGCTTCCTGCTCAGCGATCTGCGCAGCTCTTTCCTTATTCAGATATGCAGACTTCAGCTTTGACTCCAACTCTCGAAGCTCCATGCTAAAAAGTATTTTTACGAATCACCGTTAGTAAGGAAGAAATCAGAGCAGAGAAACGCGACACCGAAGCAAAATGTGCATCTGTATGTCGACCCAGAACAAACAGTGAGTGTTTGTACCTGTTCTCTCTGATATACTGCCTCATTTTCTCTTCTCTTTGTGTCTCATAGTTGATACGAGCCAGCTCTTTAGCCATCCTCTCCTCTTGTTCAAGTTGTTTTTCTCTGTTTGTTCTCTCCTCCTCAGCCTGCAAGTTGGATTTAATAATTAGTTCAGGAAAGTGTCATGTAGGGCAAAGTGAGTGTGAACCAGTACTACACTTTATTCTTTTCTAATTAATTTGTGTCCTAATTATACAGTCCTTATGTGTGTAAAGCATGTAGCTTTAACTAAACTTCAAAAGAACAATGGAAACAAAGCTAATCCTTAAACATTTTATGATTCCCTTGGGGAAAAAATGCTGTTTCTACAAACATTTTGTCCCAAATGTGTCTCATCTTTTCTGATCCTTGAAGCATAGATGACAGACACTTTGGAGAAGAGCTTTATTTGCCCAAAGCTGACGTGAGGACAGAGGACAGACCTTGATCAGGGCGCTCTCCATCTGTCTCTCCTTCAGCTCCTGCTCCACCTGCCGCAGGTGTCTCCTCCTCTCGAAGCTCTCCTCGCCCCTCAGCCCGGCCTCCAGCTGTCTCTCCCGGGCGACCCGCCGGGCCTCCTGCTGCCGGTGCTGCTCCTGACTCTGCCGCTGGAACATCAGCCTCTGCTGCTGCCGGCTGGACGTCCAGTGACGGCTCTTTACGGGCGTAAACACACAGAAAACACACAGCAAACAAGGAGAAAGAGGGGATGACGGTGAGCGGCGCTGCTGGTCACTGTGTGTAGCTGCGAGGCTAACTTCGGCTCGGCGAAGTTAGCCGAAGTTTTTACCATGTTTTTACCATGTTTGCGGTGATTTGCGTCAATTCCCGTCTTTGTCAACTGAATTCCGTTTAACTCTGTAGTTTCTGAACGACTCTGGATCCATTAAGTTGATTAATTTCACCGGTTTGGACGCGGTTCCCACTGACTGCTGTCTCCGCGGTTGTTTAGCGTTTCGTTGTCCTGGGAACGCCACGGTGTGCTCAACCAATAGAAATGGATCTTTAAAATGACGTCAGGTCCGGGAAACTTCAAACGAGTCACTTTTAATGATGTCAGCCATCGACCAGTGATCAATCCAATATTTGTAATATATGTTTGTATCAAGGGATTTATCTGCATTTAAACTGGGCCATTTTTTTTATTATTATTTCTTAATCTCTCTCTGTATTCATGTGCAGATCATTTCGACTGTAAAGCACTTTTAATTTTTATTGTATGAATGATGATAACCAAAAGTTTTAAATCTGTTGTTTGGGGAGTTCACTGGAAAACTGTAAATTGTACAATTAAATTGTAAATTGTTGTATTTATTGCTAGGTAATGTTATTTTTGTATATTTTCTACTATTCTTGAATAGTAGAAAATAGTAGTAATATTACATTTGTGTATTTATGCTTAGTTTATATGTAATATTATGCTCATTAGTACAATATTGCACTATAATTCTGACTGCTGAAAGACGTCTTTATGTTTTATGATTGTTCAATAAAAAGGGAAATAAAATCTTCAAAGATTTCTTTCTCATAAGAAATGTTTATTTTTACAACCTATAAAAAAAGAAAAAAAGGTTTTTTATACACACTACAATGTTTGTGTGTCTCACCTATTTTGTCTGTGCAGGTCAGTTTGTCTTTGGTGTACAGAGGGCATTAGCTCCTCCATGTTTGATCAACCATCTCTCCATAAAACTCATTATTACAGGTGCCATGGTGTTTCAAATGTGTATTTGTATGTTGAACTAGCAGCAGTATGTTGATGGCAAAATTTAATTTGAAACAATGATTCATATCTCACATTGTCTTCATGCTCTGTCTGCTATGTCAAGTAGGAGCGAAATGACCATCATCGGTAAAATAAAGGCTCATATTAAAGCTCTCACATGTTCCAGGAATAAGTAAACATAACATCCAAACATCTGAGCTCTCGAGAGTTCATTGTTGATCGGCAGGACCTAAGAGGCTGTCTGCTTTTCAGAAAAGTAACAAAGCCAAAACCTCTTGTAGTAAAGATTTATTTACATAACAAACAACACTGATCCAAACCCAGTAATTTATAGATCTCTGAGGAAAATGTGTCCTAAGGGGAACACAATACTTTTAGAGGAATGTATTTAAAAGAGACTCAGGGTGTCACAGTGCCATCTGCATTTACAGACTTGCTCTACAGATACTGTATATACAAGCGGAATCCCTTTTTGAAAACGTATTAAATGAAGAATGACTTTTGAGATATCAAGTAGTACATAGTAAACAATTAGCATTGTAGAAAATATTCCCAGAAGGAATGAACCTTGTTTTGTACCCTAAACGCAAAATAAAAAAGCAAGTTAATCAATCAGCAGCTGGGACATGAAGTTGGTTGACAGGTTTCATTGTGCCACATACCTCCACAAAAGGTTACATGTACACATTTCTTTTACCAGCTGGCATTTTCAACACAATTAAAAGTAATACAAAAAAAATCTATTTGAATACAGCAGAATACATCTATTATTTTCCTCTGTCTTCAGAAAGTTGAGGTCATTTGCTGCCCCTTTTTTTCTTTATTATTTTACACAAACTGACCTCCATTTTCTCAGGGAATCAAATTTTTACACTAGTATTCTCTATACATGTACTAATATGTTTCATAAGGTTTTAAAGCATCATTCAGTGCTATTTCTGCCACAAACCAGAACTTTTTTGTAAACAACGAATACATCTCTGATATAATGTATGTTTTTTGGTACTGAAACCTCAAATTCAACATAATGGGAGTAGTATACAGATTACATCTAAAAACATAATAATTTACACGTTATACAGCGACAGCAAACCACAAATTCAAAGATAACATAATGTTGGTGACTTGATGCTGAATTCAAACTGACTCATTGAACTGAATTACATTATTTTAGTTTGTGTATTTCAGAGTGGATCAAATCAATCACCTTGTGAATGTGAGCAGGCAAATTCTGTAACTGAGCAGAGTTTCACAGCCCAGTTACTGAAAAATGTGTTGACCTCTCTCAGTAAAGCAAGCAAAAACCCGCCTGGACTGATACCAGGGATCAGAAGCAGAGCTAAACACTGGCCTCTTAAAAGAAATACAAAATGAGCTACAATCACAAGTCGAATAAACAACCCACACTGAACTGTCTGGGCTCTGTTAAGGTGCAGAATAAGAACAATGATTTCTGGTGTTTAAATGTATAAAAACACAATCTCTTTAACCATATAGCTTACAGGGCAAATATGAAGATTAGTAAAGCGTGAACAAATCTGTGGTAAAATATATTTTTGTTGAAGTTGGCTTGCCAAACTAATGTATATTGAGGAGATGACTGGGTTAATACCAGCAACCAAAACAAGATTACCACAAGTTTGATGTTTGCAAAAGAAATACTGCCGAGATATGGCATCTATCTTTAACCTCATAGCTGTGCATTCCTCTCAGGCGTCATGTACACTGACTAGTTGATGCACAAGTCTCATTCTGATTTAGTTTGTTGTTCCCCAGTCTCATTGGGCTCAGGTGTGACCTCTGAGTCAGGGAGCTGCTCTCGGACCTCGAGGCTCTCCGAGTTACCAACTGGCTCTTCATCTAACGCCCCATCTGATGTGCAGGGAGATGACAAAGCGGGTGGCAACGACTGCATTGATAGTCCTTCAGAGGAACCTACAACGACACTCATTTCTGAGGAACCCTTTTCCTCGTCGCCTGCTGGTAACATCGGCTCAGGTTCTGGTTGGTCAACAGTGGTGGGAGTTACACTTCCAGATTCAGCTGGTTTCAGGTCCATTTCCTTTGGTCTCTGAGCGGGCGACGACGTCAAGAGGTACAAAACTTTTGCTGGCTGCCGCAGGACGAGGTGCCTGTTCAAGAGGAAGAGGACACCACTGTAAAAGCATCCTTTACGTTCAGCGACATGCTCTTACCAGCTAGTTAGTCAAACAAACTGTGATACAAACAACAAACAAATATTAAATAAAGTTTAACATTTGGCAGCAGTAAAGCAGTACATCAGTAAATTTGTGTTTCTACATTAGATAAGAGGGAGACTTTGGCATGAAAATTAACATAGGTTGTACAAAGTCTGGTTATTAGTTTTCTTTATATAAATGATAATGAAAAGATTTGATAGGTGGTAGAAAAACAAGTTCTCCATCAGTGTAGATGAAGTTCTGAAACTATTCTAACTGGTTAATGCAAAGACAGAGAAAACCATCATGAGACTAAATACACAGCAAACAGAAAACATGCAATTAGATTTTAAATTACTTTTAATTTAATGAGTATTCGTTTGGTCCTCTGTATTGTCAAGTACTGTTTTTTTTTAAAGGAGATTAACGAGAGACGGATGACAAGATGTAATGTGGGTAGTAGTTTCTACTCACACTCGATCTTTGGCTTTGGTATCTGCTGGGTTAAAAACAAGAGACAACCTTTTCAAGAAATTTGTGACACTAAGTACCAGCCATGACTCAGGTGGTACTAGTAGAAAAGGAACAAACCTTTCTCCTGAATGACTTTGCATATGTGGTTTGGTCGATCAGTTAAATGTTTGGTCATCAGGTCACCTCCTGATGCGTCAACGAGGAGGTCACAGTTGAGACAGACCAGGGTTAATCTGGGGGGAAAATAAATAAATAAATAAGTTTAAAAAAACTGTCTTATTCCGTTTTAAACCATGTTTAATGTTGTGCAAAACATAATTTTTGAAGGGTACGTACTTTAATGCAGATGAATTTTTCTTATGATCCATTTTCAGGAATCTGTGTTTGGTTATGGTGCTATGAAATCTGAAAAAGGCCAAAGAAAGATTTGTACAGTGATGACACTGAGCCTAAAATAAAGTGCCACAAATATTGATTCAATTCAAATCTGTACTCACTTTATCATATGATTTCCAATAGAAACTTTGCAGCTCGTCCGATATTTGCAAGCACCACAATGTGAAATCATCGGGAAATGAGAAAAAAAGTCATCGACTTGTGTGTTGCACTCGATGCACGTGTAACAGCCTCCGTTGACTCTGGAAATTGTAGAAAAAGTTCTATCACTCAGTAAGAAACAGATTTTTCAAAACTGAAAAGAATTTCAGATTTTAATATATAATTAATTTACAGATTTTATGCAGTTAGGGTCATTTACTTGACCAGTAACCATCTGAGTTGGTTGATTACAGCAAATGCACAGAGCAGATTACCTTTGTTAATTGTCTGCTGAGAGGCTTGTGGGTTACTAATTTTACTCTGAAAATATGAACTCTTAAATTACACCACTACATTATCTTAAGTCTCCTTCACTTAAAAACCCGTATGAGGTGACTAAAGCCAGGGTATTGTTTTTGATTACTGAGCCCAATTAGCCAAAACATTAGTGTTTTAAAGGAAGAAATCCCACTCTGTCTGCTGTACACCATGTTATTTTTAGCAAGCCTAATGAAGAGTGTCTGGAAAAATTAATTGAAAACGCAATTAGCTACTTTATGTATAGCTGGGCTTTAATAGCATCAATTAATCTGCTCCCAACCTGTCATGAATTCTCAGAGGGTGGGGGTCTGTATTAGTGGTCAGGGTGGGATGGGGGATGCCGAATGATTCAAGTGGCTCAAAGCTGGACGTGCCGATTCTGGATCTAATGATTATCATTTTATCGATTCATCTGCTTATTATTTTATCAACTGATTAACCGTCTGGTGCAGAAAAACGTTACAAATGCCTACTGCAATATATAATGATGTCTTTGAAATCCAAAATGTCTTGGATTGTCTGAACCAATAGCCATATTCTAAATTATTCAATTCATTATAATGCAAGACCAAGAAAACTTCCAGATTTGAGAATCTGGATCAATCACATTTTTTAAGCTTTTGCAGAAAAAAAAAACCAGGATTGATCTGTTTTAGTCTATACATAATTCCTTGCAAAAATCTTGAGCTTAGATCACCTACAATGCACACTGACTGCTGACTGACAGCATTTGAGTCAATTTATTTTTCTCTCAGCTCCCTCTGGAGCCACAAAAAGCTCATTCTAGTTTTATTTTATGGTGCAAACATGTTTCAGTTACCTACTCAGAAGTACTAAAACCTTCTAATAAATATGTTGGTTGATTTTTAACTGCTGCACAAATTATCAGTGTGGAAAAGCAAAGAGTTCTGAAACAAGTTCAGTTAACAACCTGAGATTTCTGAGAGCCAGGTTGTGTTTGGAAGGACGGCCATTTTGCTTCCTGCTCTGAGTCGTCTTGGCTTTTCCCGCTCCAGAGACATTTGATTTAGACTTGACTGGAGGTTTGGGTTGAGGACTCAAAGTTAGTGTTTCTGGATTGACAATGAAGCCGGCTCGATCGGGGGAGCTCAGCAATGTGGGCGTCTTCCCTGTGAGGGAGGCTCGAATGGTCACCTGGAAAGAGAACGCAACATGCACCAACGCTTGATTACTTGAGAATATTAAAATAAACAGAGAAATCATACTGATCTTGCTAGGACAAAGTCAGACCTTTGTTCCTGGAGGAAGGCCCTCCAGGGCTTTAGGTTTTCTAAATGTCTTGTGGACGTGAGTCCTGTGCTCCACTTTCTCCTTGTAAGTGAGGAAATTCAGTCTGCATTTTCCACAGCGATGGATTCCTTTTTTCTGAAACAGAGCAAACAACACAGTGTAGGAACAAAAAAACATGATTAATAAGTGGCGCAGCTACAGGCTAATTGCTGAGATGTTTCATTTTAGATTCAGTGAGAGAAAGTAATGTGTGAAAGAAACTACTTTCATTGCTATAAATAGAAAAGCAATTAATTTTGTTTGGAACCAACTCTGCCACATTTCTTGCTCCTTTAGGGCAGGTGAAGAGAAGCAGGTTTTATTGTCAGCCTTTTATGTATTACAATAAGGTGCTCAGCAGACAACCAAATCAATCCAACCTTAGAGTTGGAGCTAATGGGCCAAACCAAAAATGAGTTCAAACTCATTTAAGTAAACTTTTTAGGATCTTGAGACTTTACAGAATCACCTGAACTTTTTTAAAAAAATGAAATCTTTTAGAAAGCTTTTACAAGTCTTACAAAAAACATACCTGGTGTTTCATGTAGTGTTGCATGTACACATGACTACTTCTAAGAACTTTGAGACAGAAGGGACAGAGCAGGTCTTTTGTGTTTTCATGGACACTTCGGAAATGCGTCTCTACATCTGAGAAGAAGGACGACCTGTAATTGCAGACCTGTAAAAATAGTAAAACACAATTTCAGCATCAGTGAATGTTTTCCTTGACACATTAAACCAAACCAGATCTCAGGCTGACGTGACAGACCAGGCAGACGTAGGGCATCTCTCCAGGCTTGTGGTTGTCCTTCATGTGCTCCAGGAGAACCTGCTCGGACTCAAACGCCAGCTCACATATCTTGCAATTGGCTGTAAAAGGAAGGGGGGGAAAAATATAATTGGCCACTCAGTGTTTCACCAAACCGCGACTTCCAATGTGCAGACAGTTATGTTGTACTTGAGGATTCGATCGGACTGTGAGCGCTCTCGATGTGGCACTGCAGCTGGAACGGAGTCATGTACTGTCGGTAGCAGTGCTGGCAGGTTGTGTGGCTTTCCCAGCTCTCACTGTTCTGCTTTTCCAGCTCCAGGTGGTGCTTCATGTGGTTCATGAACCTGCAGGAGAGCAGACACAATTAATAAGAGGGAAACCAAAACTTGAACCAAAACTACTTCAAGAGTGGTTTAAATAACAAGATCAAATCAAATAGAGCTGATCAATCAAGTGACAAGAAATTAATATGCAAACCTTTTAGTTGGGTACTTGATTAATTTTTTATATGAAAATGGCAAGATGTGCTGGTTTCAGCATATCAAATCTGTGGATTTTCAGCTTTTTTGTCATACGTGTTTTGATCTGGGCTTTGGTCTGGCAAAACAATCAGTTATAAAAACTGAGAGCTCCCCGATTCTCATTGGCTGAACTGGGTTTGAAGGCCTTGTAAAACACTATCGACACACATCTGTGACTGTGTTACGTCAGTATTACTGCACAAATTGTTTTAATATGTCAGATTTTATTGTGGCTTTTGATTTATTGGAGATAAGCTTGGATCAGTGGTCGAAAGAGATGGGACAAAAAAGACAAGACAAAAAAGAAAGGAGACATAATGAAATAATGAAGAAGAAACTGAAGAGCTGGAAAAGTCAAGAAACTAAAAAAGGACTGTTAAACAGACTATGCGGGCCATTCGCCATTTTCATACCTGGTCTGCCAAGAAAAATCTCACTGTTTGTCTTGAAACAGTTACTAAACTGGAGCTTGTAACTGTTTTATAAAAGCGCTAAGCATTAAGAATCACGCCAATCTTTAAGTGTGCTTCCCAGTGTGTCAGTGTGTTGCTGCGTCTCTAAATTGTGTTGCTTGGCGACCATTCTTCAAAACGTTGCTGAAGAACTACACTGCTCAGCAGAAGAATATGATTAGTCATTAACAAATTACTGTATTTTTGTTACTGTGAGTAAAAATCTGCCTGGCATATGAAGTAATCATTATATAAAAGAAACAGTCTGAAAACACTGCAAACCACAGCAACTTGAGGTTTATTGTTTAACTGAAGATGTCACATTGGTTCTCTCTATTTGTCACTTTTTCTTCATATACTAAACATTTTTTACATGAATTACAAACTGATTCGTAGAGATCTTTTTTTAAAAAAAACATCTCTTAAATTCACCACTTTGTAACATCAAACCAAATCAGTGTTGTAAGTCAATGAAACACAGTCTAAAGTCCATTCTGTGATTTTTCAATAATGTCCTGCAGAATTCAAAAACTTGATGAATTCAAAAGGCATCCAAAATACATTGTTGTTCATATTTAAACATCCGAAGTGTCATAAATGACACTTTCACCTGTCAGTAAGATCTGTGTTGGGGTCAACTGAGTAGAAAATCTCTGGTTTACAGTCTACACATGGAGAGGAATTACAGTGATTTGAGGAATATTTCCATTTTTAAAAGCACAGATAAATGCATTAAAAAGTACTTGGGGGCAGTAGGAAAAAAAAGAAATCGTGGCCTGTGTGCATGCAGTGGTTATGGACCACGTCCCAAAGGCCTTAAAGATAAATGAAGTACTCTCCTTGCACCTCACTTTCTAAGCATGTATAATGGCTGTTATAATATCAGCAATTACACAAAGATTTTAGTTTTGCCTAATGATGTAGTGCTCCGTGGCTCAAACCAGCACCTCCACAGCTACCTGCCACCGCTGCCCTGATGAGACATGGCCCATTTTTCAGCCTGCTGCATTGTGCTGCCTCAGCTCCCCTAATAGAAATTTTTATGTGGATGAACCATGACCTCAACTGTGAGTCGACTGTGAGTGTGGTTGCAGTACAAATGTGTTCCCCCATTAAAAGCAGCTTACAGAAGCTTTTTTTGCAACGTTCTGAAGCAAAGTTATTTAATCAAAGGAACAGTTCTTACGCCACCTAAACTAGCAGTCATTTTTCATCTTTAGGCCCTTGAGGGAAAACGGTCTGCTACTGTCATCCATCTGAGAGGAGAAGCTGCAGTAAGGGCCAAAGAAGACTTTCTTTGTTGGTACTGGACACATATCTTTATAGCAGCTCCTTCACATCCAAGTCTAAATATTTGACAGGTAGTTAGAAAAAAAATCCTCTCAATGCTGGGTTAAAAATACAACTCGTATAACGGCTTCAATTTACAACAGTGTTACACAAATACACAGAAACAATTAATCACAACAGATCTAAATCCCTGTGATCGGTCCCGTTGTTAATGATCTTTATTCAAATTCTTGTACAGGGGACTTTAGAGAAACGCCCTCACACAATAAGACAGCAGGAGTTACTTTTAAATTCAGAAGGTCCATGAAACATTCTCTGAACACAACTTTGCTCTAGTTTTGTTATGTTCAGTTTCCATTAAAGCCAAGAAGAGAGAGCTTCTTGTGTGACTATAACTAGTAATCCTATTGATTCTTCTCATGGCAGAGAAATCAGTTTTGGTGCAGTATATGTGCTGCTTTCAGCCTTTTCACCTGGGTTGGTGAAATGGAGGAATTAAAATGCAATGCAGTAAGTCAGTGTGAGTCTTAAAACAAAATAGACCTGACGACCGAGAGAACTGGAGTCAAAATTCCTCATGCCGTTTGTTATGAGAAGCCCTGAAACTCTGAAGGAATCAAGTGACTTTATTGTCTCTGCCACTCACCAAACCTCAACAACACTGGGATCAACTTAAGCCAGCACCCTTCACCATGACATCCTTATTAGCACAACAACACAATGGCCAATCTCACACTCCATTTTACTACAAGACCCAGAGAGATGAGAGCCAACTCACTCAGACAAACGGGGACAGTCCAGTGTGTTCTGGCAGATTATCATGGCTTCAGACTTGGACGTTCACACAGACTTAAGCCATGCATGAAATAAAAACCTCCCTCCTCATTAATTCAGCAAGACAATGTGGCTCATCTTTAGCAACACAACGTGACATGATCCAGAAAGGCACTGCAGCGGCAAGTCAAAGGAGTATTCCTGTATTAGAGTAATCTAAACTTCTCCACACTGTTTTGGCATTTGATAAAACTTTGAATGAAATAAATGTTTACCATCTGTACTACTTGGATCCTATTTCTTTGCCTTGCTAGTACTTGAAGCAAATGCTGCCCCATAAATGCTGCTCCCTGCGTTGTATTTTGGACTGTTTTCAGTCTGAACACTCACTTTGGTCCAAATTCTCAAAACCTGCTGGATGAAGCCAACAGAATCCATATTCACCAGACTGCACTATTACAGAAAACATTTATTAACACATACATATGAATTGTTTAGCCACTAAAACAAAACTTTTTATATCCAACACCCAACAATATTCAGTTAATTATTATATAAAACATGAAATAGCAGCAAAACCTCACACTGGAGACGCTGGAACCAGAGTTTTCCTAAAATAACTGATTATAAAAATTGCTGCAGATGTTTTTTTTAACCAACCAATGAACGAATCGACTAACGAATCGACTAACACACAGACTGGTTGAGCAAACCCTCATGAACCTGGCAGTGTCTTTGCATGAGTACAGAGCTGGTCCTCGACCAGGATGAAATCCACACTGCTTCTCCTAAATCTGAGGGTCAACAGCACAACACCTTCCTGCATTTCATCTTTTCTGCCAATTTATTATTTTGTGTGAGGAGGAGATATAACATCGGCTAAAAAATAGATTATCACCCTGTTATTTTACAGAGTGCAAGAAAACACATGATCGTACCTGATGTTGTTCTTGAGAACTTTTAGACAGCTCTGGCACTTGAAAGTGTTGTTAGTCTTCTGCGTCTCTTTCTTGTTCCCGTCACCCTCAAACCGGCCGTAGTAAAAATCTGAGACCAGCATGATGCGCTTGTTTGCACTAATGTCTGCGGCAGACAGAGCTGCACTCTCCACCTTTGCACAGCAGATCTGAAAAAAAGACTTCATGTTAATGTCTGATTCGCTTATAAAACATACAAAACACATCAAGAGTATTTACACTCAAAAGGTTCATGCCTGAATGTTTGTATGTGGCAAAAAAAGAAATCTGTACCCATAAAGGTATTTAGAGCAGGATTATTTATTAAATCTGCAGGATAGATAAAACCACTTTGGAAAAAGACATGGTTCTGATAATATTTTGTAACTAAATATTTTCCACATTGACATTTCAATCAAAACAGTTTTTATCTGACATCCCATCACTATTAGTTGCTTTTGGTAATATTCCAAAAGATGTTGACTCACCATCATGTGACATTTCAGGGCCTCCTGTGTGAGAAATTCTTCTTGACACTTTGAGCACTTTACCTTTAAGACCCCATTTTCCATTGGGAGCATTACTTTTTTCATGCCTACAGAAAACCAGCCAGATGTTACAATTATCAAACAGATAAAACACAAGTGTAAATGTGCTTCATGTTTTTTTAACAATAATGAGATAACAAAGCAGTATTCATTTAATTTTTCTAGTCATAAAAACATACCAAAATCAAGCTTCAGTCTTTTTGCTGCACTGTCTATTTGTTGTGATGGTAATCCTCGTTTGATTACCATTTGATCTGAATGAAAACCAAGAAAATATATTCACATTTTAGCTTTTGGCTGGAAATTAACCTGTAATCAAATGTGTTACAGTAAGACAACATAACATTACGTTACCTCCGTTACTGCTAGAAAAGGTCTGGAGAGGTTGTGAGTTGGAGTGGTTGAGCTGCAGGTGGTTTGACTGTGTTGTGTATACAGCAGGACTCTGGACATTAGACAGAGTCACAATATTGTTGCTGATTTGTTGCACCTGAGGCCTGTGGACAGCACCAGGTATTACTGTGGCTGGAGTGACCTGCTGAAAAAGCTGCTGCTGACCAGCTGAGGGACAGAACAATGAAAAAAGACAAACTTGGCATTACCAGAAAAAAAAAGTACAGACATATTTGACAAAGCTGTTTGACTACAACACAAAATCACTGATGAGATTTACTTCTCAAAAGGTACAATACGCTCAGGTGTACCTGGTACAATTGTAAATGAAGTCCCGGGGGGGTACTGGGTCCCGAGAGAGGCAATAAACTCACTGCTGTTCGCTAATTGTGGAGAAGCGACAATGAAGCCCTGGAAAAAAGAAATAAAACCACAATAAACATATTTGTTCTCATTGCACATTGTTTGAAAAAATACCTTCAATGTCAACATTACCTGGTTATTGACAATAACAGGCTGTGGAGTCACTGTTGTCAGGTTCGGTGCAGCAGTATTCACTGTATTCCCAGCCATGGTCAACGGCAACATTATTGGTGAGGAGCCAATGGCAGGCTGAGGAGCAGAACGCTTTATGTCGTGTTTCTCTGCTCCATTCCTCTGGGCAGGCGGAGAGTTAGGCTTTTCATCCTTTTGGTTATTAGCTACAAGACCACATAAAAGGTTATTTATATTATATCATATTTGTGTAAGTGTTTCATTTTAAAATGTGCAGTGACATACAGAGCACTCCAACGAAGATGGGCTCATCATCATCATCATCGATTAGGTGAACTTCAGGGACTTGTTTCTGCCACGGCTCCAGCTCCTCCTCCACACATTCCATAAAAAGTTCAGACATTGTGTACCTGTGACAGAAAAACACAACGGTAAGTCAAGGTGCCACTACTTCCTGTAGCACACACAAAAAAAACCCAAAACTATTTAAATACTACTGCTGCAAAGCAATGATGGAATATGTGCTACAACATACTGTATCTATATCACAAAAACTATTCTGTGACTTCTCAACCAAACAAGAGTGTTAGGCTAACTGTGTGGCCACAATTTGATCAGATTTTATGATTTCTTGACACATTTATGAACAGGAAATGCAGTGTACCTGAACTGTAAAAGACACTACTTCTTCCTTCAGGTCAGTTTTGGCTCAAGCAAGTAGGTACAATAAAAAAGGCATGGGCCATTATTATTTCAGTTTGGGCGCTAGAGGAATGAATATTTAAACCATAAGAAGCCTTTTTACAGAAGACATTTGGGCACATTCAGCAATGTCTGAATTAAATGTTGGTGCTGTGGTTTCAGTGTCCTGTTATTGTGTATGCTGGCTCACTGTCAGACGATGAATGCAATACGTGTCTTGTGTGCTTTTCCACCTACAACAGATCAAAATGTCTGCTGTGAAAAAGTCCCTTTAGTGTCGTACATCTTTGCTGAAGCATTAGCTACTGATACAATAACATTTAAATGCACAGAGAAACCAGGTTACTGAGAAAATCACATTATAGTGTGAAATCTGAAAATGCATTTCTTTGCACTGCTATAACCTGGTTACTTCAAAACCTTAATTTCACGAGCCGTCAACCTGATTTCTCAACCATCCATGTTTATCTTCTCAAGCCAAGGCTGGCACATTGTAACAGCTGAAGTCATACATGAAGCCTAAAGACTTCCTTTTCCTGTCTCAATGTTTTAAAAGGTGAAACATCAAGCTAAACCGAAGGCCATTGGCAAGGCACTTTTCACAGTACCCGTTTCTACCAATCTTCATAGAACAGTAACATTCATATGAACTAACTTTCTGCACTTTTTCCTGCAGATGTTCCCTATGAATGGACACATGCTCTGAAAAATATAGTTCAAATACACTTATTTTCATTACAGGTCAAACAAAGTGATCCTGGCTAACTTGGTAATAAATGGCTTATTCAAACATCCACCATACAAATATACTATAATAAAAAGCGTAGTCCGTAATTTTAATCCCATACACTTTCTGTCAAATGCAGTAAATATCTCCTCATGGTCTGATATCTGTTTGTTCTGTGTGTGCCTTTTGATGACATCCAGTATTCATACACAGCTCTGTAAATGAGAAACAAACCACAAAAGAAAAACAGTTTGGAAAACAGAAATATTGACAGGTGGACCAAATAATTCACAACAATAATCCATAATCAATAAATATTCATCATCTCTAGCTAGTTACAAGTCGCTAAATTAATCTGGCTTACTCCAGCGACATAATACAACTTAATTGTGATTAACAGATGAACAGGGCTCCAAAATAAGCTACATCAACTTAAAGGACTGAATTCATGTATCTTCAGGTCTGTCTACAAGACGACAAGCAAACAAGTGTTAAAATGCTTGTTTTCCTGTTAAGTTCAAATTGATCAGAGCTCTCAAGAATTGTAGACTCCACTTTTGACTAGAGTGCTATAAGCACACAAAGAAAGTCTAACGTTTAGTCTCTTTCCAGCTGTTTTGTTCTTGAGGAGAACGTCACAGTTTGTTGCTGAACAGGAAGTGTACGGTGTACGGTTTGTCAGTGCTTCCTTACAGCTGTGGCTGCTGGAAACAGCCTGATCTGTGAACAAAAACAGTGAGCTGAAGAACACAAAAAGCTTTGTAGACAGTACAACCACACATTCATGAGATAATTTACCAGCAATAATTCTCACATTGTATGGACCCATTTGGTCTGCTGTCATTTTTCAACTACTTCAGAGCAACACAACCAGCTACAAATACAACAGTGATATGACATCACCTTATAAAGCTGTTTCAGTCATTGTGTTAACAAACAGTTGCTTTGTTACATCAAGCAACATGTCTATTCAACTGCAGTCCACTTTTACTCTTTCACTCTCCTTTCATGTCTGTCCTTTGCGTCCGACTCCTGATGCAAACATCTGGCTCTTTAGCTGCTAAACATGGCGTTATGTTCACCAGCTCGTCCCTTTGTCTGTCTGCTGTCTGATGCTGGTGCAGGTGGAATACAGTCGAGCTTTTTCTCGCTGAAAACACCAACAGCGTTCAGAGCGGCGTGAGAGTAACAGTAAAGTCCTGGACCATAAAAACCAAAACACTGGTCAAGTGATGCAATCCACATCCTTCATGTTCCACATCATCATCTGATCTATTGTGAAAATCTAAATGTTGAATGCAGCAACTTTAAAGGCTCTTCAATAGTATAAAATACATTTTCTGTTTGCCACTTGGACGTCTTCAGCATCCAAATCAAAGCCAACAGCATGCAGCTGATTTTAATGAGAAACTACATGTGGCACAGGTACACACATGGAGCTCACTCAGTCCACAGAAGTAAACAAAATAAGGCCTTCTGCTGGAACAATGCTTTCCAATGTGCTGCCCAAGATGGCGACACTATTGGTTGCTATAGAAATTGCTGATACAGCTGTCAAACCTCTGCACAAATTAAGACATAAATTCAACAAAAACCCCACAAACAGGAACAAGCTGTCAGTCTCAAATAACATTTTACAGAGCCCACTCATTTATAAGATTAATATACATACGTGTCTATGAGTTTCCTTTGAAACTCTGAGCACTCTCCAGATCAACTAGTTAATCTAATGTTATATTAGCACAGTTAGCTCTCCTGATGCTAACGAGCTAGCACTGATTATTTTTAATGCTCATGCTCTTCAGTTGCTGCTTTCGGACACGGGGTGCACGATTTTACACTAAATTACACCTCAGCTCGCTGCATCTCCGACTCAACTTATCGATGCATCGCAGGACTGATCGGTTATCGATCAGCGCATCGATCAACATTAGCTAGGCAGCGTTAGCATGTCGATGCCGGGACAAAGAGTTTGCGGGTGTTCATTCTACTTACCTCCGTCCCTGTCTCTGTGTCTCCGTCTCACGGCCGGCCTCTGGTCTCAGGCAGAGCCCAGTTCAGACAACAACAAGTTGAGCGCAGCGCTCAGCCCGAGGCCGGCTCCGTGCAGCAGGGAGGGGAAACTCTTTCTGTGGCCCGGACCGTCCGGAACAATCACTTCCGCTCAACATCTAAACCACTTCCTGTTGTCTGCCCAGACTCTCTCTTATTTTTCTATTTATTAATCAACCTTTATTAATTAAGGGCTCCCTTGTTATTGTACCTGCAGTATGTGCACGGTCACACTGATTATTTCATGCACTCTGGCCTGAAGTGTGTGGATGGACAGATTTAATCTTACTTCACCACAGTCAGCCTCATTGGCCATGAATGGTGCACACATCCAACACTTTTTTAAACAACAATCAATGTCCATGCACAGGAGTACATATATACGTACAGGACAGCTGCTAAACAGAAACATCAAAAGTATAAAGTATACAATATAGATATATACGAGTATAATCTACATTTATGTATATAGAAAAAATAAACATGACAACAGTAACATATGGACAGTAATATCATGCAGTTGTGCAGGCGGTGATGAATATGGTTAATGCAATGCATCTACGATTTAATTGTTTAAGATAACATAAGACTTTATTCATCCCAACTGTTGTGCAGCAGTTACAACACAAAGCAAAAAAAAAAAATCATAAATAAAAATTGAAAAACTGAACGGATTGTGCATGAATGAATAGTAAGGTGTAAAGAAAAGCCATTTTGCCTCATCTCAGGGTTAAAGTCAGTTTTTACTGAACTGCTTTCAGGAGTTATTTCACTTTTTTTTTTTTTTATTTCTCTGAAGAGTAATATTCTCAGATGTAGGTAACCTGACATGACTGTGTCTGCTAAAATATGACTACTACAAAAATACAGCTGGAACAAAACATAGTTCAGAGAAGAAATAAAACAGCAATGAAGCACCCAATCTTTTGTTTTAAGAATTTATTTTACTGAATGTACTACCACAATAAAACCTGCACTGTTGACATGGAATGTAACTCTGTGATTATGACAACTTACCAATTACAATTTTTGTGTTGCCATTTGATTTAAGTTCAAGGACAGTGAAGCAAGGCAGAAAAGAAGGTACAGAGAGGGTTGGTGAGCCTGACTGGTCAGACTGCACTGTGTTAGATGATGTTGCATAAACTGCAGGTTTCTGGGGACGCGTTACGGACATTGGGCTGATTCCATGCACCTCAAGACCATAGGCCTCAGTTTTGACTGCTGAAAAACAGCCAACACAAACTCTTAAAACACTTAATGAAAGACATTACATAATAATTGAAAAGGTGAGAAAAAATAATAATTAAATCTCCTTAGAGATATCCTTGTGTTTACCTTGAACTGCTGGTAATGAATCCTCAGCATGGTGCTGTGCGTCCAGAGAGCCACTGAGCTCAGTATTGCTTGTTAACTGGTGAGAAGCTGCAGTGACGCCCTGAGAAACAGGGACTATATTTCAACAAACAGCACTGGTATCCATGACTCAACATTTTTAAATCTGTATTATAGGACAAGTTCTTTACAGCACTTGTTATTCAAGTAATTTATACCATATGAAATATGTCTAACAACATAATTACTTGGTTGTTGATGATAGCAGGCTGCAGAGGTTGTGAAGCACTGGTTACACGTCTTTGAAGAAGGTAACGCTCGGGCTTACAATCTGTTTGGTCAACACCTGCAAGAACAAAATTTGAGTCTCCAAATCAGGCAACTCCACAAGACGCAAGTTAACTTTTGCAAATAAACATTTTGGATGAGAAAATGTCCAACAACACAAAAACTTTTAAAAAATACTTTGAATATCATTAAAATATTAATATTATGTTTTATTCATATGCAACAAAGAGTAACAAGTTTGTGTAGTTAGATGTTTGAAAACTAAACACCAGGACTTCCTTCGAGAATTTGGTGTGACATACTCAACTCCCCAACATCATCTTCTTCTTTCAAGTGAACATGTGAGGTTGGTTTCTGCCATGGCTCCAGCTCCTCTTCTTCGCATTCCAGTAACATTTCAGAAGTCGTGGACCTGTAAAAAGGAACAACAGATTGACATATCGTATTTTCCAGACTATAAGAAGCTACTTTTTTCCCACGCTTTGAGCCATGCGGCTTATACAAAGGTGCGTCTTGTCTGTGGATTTTCATGTAGAGGCATTTTTGCAGGAAGTGCAAAAACGAGACAAGTGGTAAGTCAGAGTACAAAGAAGAAAGCGCTGATTTTTATTTAGCAAAAGCCCATGCAAGCAGCAGGCACGATGGAGAAATTATTTTCAAACCTTCACACTAAACTGTCATCTTTACCCCTTCATCATGGAAAGCACACGAAGAAGTTCATATGATGCCGCTTTTAAGTTGAAGGCTGTCGATCTGGCTGTACAGGAAGGGAACAGAGCTGCTGCACGTGATCTTGGCGTGAATGAATCCATGAACTGCTGTGTTACAGGCACCGTTCGGAAACTACCGTAATCACTTCAGTTATAGAAATAAACAAGTAAGAAATTGTTCTGTGTACCGGTAAATCTATCTATCAAATATATATCTCATTTCACAACCTAGATATCGGCGACTAATAGCCTGGTGCGGCTTATATATGTACATTTACTTTTTTTTTTAAACTTAGTGGGTGTGGCTTATATTGAGGTGCGCTCTATAGTCCGGAATATACGGTATATATCTTATCTTACATTATTTTCTCAAATATTTCCAATATTAACATTCAGCTTGCTTGCAGTGTTGACCACTTTCATTCATTTTGTTTCATTTTGTGAAAACTGCACTGAACACCAGAACAGACTAGAATTTGGGGCTTTGCCAACGGCTGGCTTGTCTTAGTGGTACACATCTAATGAATCAGCCTAGGTTGAGCGTTTTTTATGTATATTAAGACTGTTTATAGATGTTTTTATAGATGTTCCCAATCAGAACTGACTGTAGATGCATAAACCCATATTGGGTATCATGTTATAGTTGATATCTTCACCCTAACACGCAAGCTTTAACTTTATCTATGTGGTGTTTGGCCATGTTTTTAGGTGATCTATTTTCCTTCAATAGTCTAAGTGTGCCTTGTCGTGTTTTGTGAGTTGGAGACTCCAAATGTTTTGAGTCATTGCCCATTTTTGTCAGATCCAGCTTGTGCATCTGCCTCTTGCACAGCCCTGGCTAGACGCCAGCCCTAGTGACCCAGTAAATAGAAATAGGGGGGTAAAAACACTCAAAGAATGTATTTTGGCAAGAATGCATCTAAAATGGATGTAAATGGTTGAAAAAATAGATAGTAGTATCTGCAGCACTGTCCCTCAACTTGGCCCTGTATGTTTTTACAGCTTTTTCCACCTGTATAAAGTTGTCATGTTGTGCATTTCTCTGTTGGTTTTCAATTATCTTTTCACTCAAAAATGTCAAAACTGTAATGTGTCCAAGAAACCCTATACTTTACGAGTGCTTTTAAAGAAAAGAAACACACCTTTGGAGCACACAGTGCACCCAGTTCACTCATCCTTCCATAGCATGATATCTGATGTCAATCACAAAATCTTTGGCTGGACTTCAAAGCTGAAAATACAGTAAAATCATATTTCAGCACCTAATATTGTGCGTATACTCACCACAGAGCGTGTAGTTTGGGTAATTCAGTTAGCCCAAACCTCTTCCAGCCATGGCTCTGAAGTTTTACACTCGTGCCCACTATGTTGTGAAATTGCAAACACTTTTATGTCTGTCTGTCTATCAAACTTTATAATGCTCTGATTTCGACCCCACTGGCAGTGTCTTTTAATTAGATTATACTGGAGGAATAACCAGAGTTCAGAATGCCAATTTGTGTCCCAGACGGTGTAAAATTTGCTGTTACACTGCCGCCAAACAGAGCAGGTGAGAGCCGACAAGGTCCTCAGGCAAAGAGCAGCTGACTGCTCCTTAAGAGTTTTTCTTTCTCTCCCTCTCTTGCACCTCTCTCTTCCCTCTTTGCTGTCAGACATTAGAGGCATGAGTGAATAAATAAACATGTTATTCAATAGTCCGATGATCAAAGCAAAATACCAAGTTTTCGTACAGATGATGTCTCCAGGGTAGAATTTTCTGTGCTGTAGAGAACAGTGATGTTGACATTGTGTTGGCAATGAAAGCATGTGTACTGTATGTGCTGTATATCGAAAGTGACAGTGTGTTAGTTCACACAGTCGTTATGCTGATTTATGAGTGGACACTATGTATCTACTGCTAGGTGCAAAAACAAATGATAGGAACATTTCTCTGGCCATTTGTGGATGTGTGCCAATAGTCATAATAATATGAAAATGCTATGATAAGACCTATGTTGCATCTGAGTGCTTGTAAGAATCTGACTTCTTTTTTATTCAGTGTGTTAGAAATATATGATTAACATTGAAAATACCAACCCTGTGCTAGAATATAGCCAATGAAAGCAGCAAAGTGAACAGCTGCAGGTAATTAGAGCTGGCCCAGGAATGGCCAGGGATTCAAAGTAAACATGGACGGTTTCCACAATCAACAACATTTACAAATGCAGAAGAAGGAAGCTACTGAATTTGTGAAGAATGTGCAGTGGGAATGGAAAGCATAGAAGCATGAAGCCAGCAGATGTTGAAAATTAAATACATGCGGCATGTGGCTAACAGGACTGTGGGCTTATTCTTCTGATGGTGGACCCAGGAGTTCTCGAGGGCTAGAGGACAGCTGTTCCGGGTTAATACTTACAGGTTTACATCCAGCCAGCCATAGCTAAGATATTTTTAAATTTCCTTCAGGGGAAACTGACTTTAGTTTTGTTGCATATCTATGGCCTGCTGCTGTTGTTTGCACCAGTATACATATCAAGTCTGATTCCTTGAAATTGGAAGAAATACTGCAACCCAGCACAATTGGCTGCTGAATTGATTGACTTTAAATGGTTTGTTGAAACCAAACTCTAATTGACTTATGGCCCTGGAGAGCCCACATTCTTTCAGGTATAGATCTGAAACGTTTTAGTGTACAGATGCCAACTGGTTCTATTTTAAATTGCTGAATAGACTTGAATTGTAGATGACTGGCAATATGATGCTTACTTGTGGTTTTGTCTGTGCCCTCAGCTGGTGTTTGTGAAACAATACACAATGGCAGCACAAGGGAGGTTTCTTCCTGTTTGGTGAAGTAAACAACCAGAGAAAAACCTTTGCAACAGTACTTGAGTGGTCAGAGAAAAGTATCATGAGGCAAATACATGCTGAAATGTTATTTCATAATAAGAAATGTGGTACAATTTCATAATGCAGCTTTTCTTTTCTTTTGGCCTGCAGACATTAAGTGTATTTTTATTGGATATATGAAATACCTTAATACAGAAGAATTTTGCTTTTTGCCAGCAAAGTTTTGTGTTGAAATCTGGCAGTGGATTTCTCGTTTGAATTTTGCTGCAGAGCAGGAAATTTAATAGAAATTACCTAGAAATGACCTCTTTTGAATTACAGACCCAAATGTCCTAAAATTAGATATAGTCTCATTTTATGTATTTGTCTTTCTGACCCTTTGGAAGTAGTACAGCCATGGTGTTGGTAATAAAATAAAATGGCTGAGAGAGGAATGCATTGTGTTGAGTCTGTCTCTGTGTGGCATCCCTTAACTAAATATTAGCACAGTGGCTGGGCAGCCCGAGTGTGGTTCTTCCCTCACCAGCCTCATTTGAAACAACCATACTCTGTTTATTCGAAATAGGTGCCTGAAATCTTACTGTCACACTTTCTGCCCCTCTTGGCTCTTTGACTGTTGCAACAAAAACATGTCAGTGGTGTTTAAAATAGTAGTGTCATAAATTATTTGCACTAATCTGTGTAGGTATTCATGGTGACTCATGACGCAGTGGGTGATTCAAGACTGGACCATATAAGTTTTGTTTTTCAAAGCCAGGCACAACCTCAGAAATGAAGTTTAACATTTGCTTTTTGTTTAGCCCCACAGCTCTAGAAAGAAAAGATGTTTGGAAAAAGATTACTGGGAAAAAAACCTCAGCAAAACATACGCCCATTCATTTCACTATTAATCTTTCAAAATGTCACTAATGTGCATAGGTTATTCTTTACAGCCATGCTTAATTTTTTCTCTCTTGGTACAGTATGACATGTTCTTGGACTCTATCAAAGAAAGTAGTCTTTATGTGTTAGCGGGGTATGGTGTTTTATATTTTAAGGCTAGAAATATGAGATTAAATGTTGGACTCCACTCTGCCCCAAACCACCTACTAATTGCAAGATTTTTTGTTTGCTTTTTGTTGTTGTTTCACATTTTATTGTTGCACGTTAAAATAAAACCCAGAGACTTCCTTTTATCAGCGCCATGTTTAATGTTGAAACAAAGAAGTGGATTGATACTGAATTGAGAAATGTGTTCTGAAGTTTACCTCTATATAGTGGTGTTATTTAGCCAATGAACAGAGAAGAGATTTGTTTCTTAAAGATTTAATACTTGTGGCACGGGATTGCAGTACTGATATAATAAAATAATTCTGAGTAAGACTTGAAACTGCAAAGGTGATTAAGTACTTAAATTGACTTTTTAGGCTTCTGTCTTTCACCTTGCGTTAGTTGAAATATGCAGCTGTGCATGCAGGACTCACAGCAGTGTGTCAGCTTTACCCTCCCTGCTTCTCACCCCGATTCACCTCTCTCGCACCTCTGCCCTGTCTGACCAGGTGTGTCTTCTCAGTCACCCCACTCAGGACTGCATGTTGGGCAGTTTATTATTACTTAATCGCCGCCATTGGCTCCCATCAAGGTTTAAGATGAATGTTGCCAGCTGTTTTCCCTGCTCTCATTATTTCTCTTCTTTTTTTTTACAGCATCTTTTGCTCTCTCAACTCGTCACATTTGCTCCACATGCAGCGGCCTCACGGTGGTGGTGAAGCTCCTTTGGTGGTGAGTGCTTTCATGCAGACCCAGCAAACAAGTTCTTAAAATTCTCTGAAAGTCTAGCACACAGGTGACAGAAAGGAAATTCTGCAGTTTCTCATTTTGTAGGGTTATATTGTATTTTTTTTGTTAGCAAAGACAGGGCGAGATGTGTCAGATAAGATGGGACATATTCACCCCAACTGCTCCCCTGTGGATTCAGAGATAGGGAGGTATACATAATGCATCTCATGTTAAATCACTTGTAAATGCAGTAGGGTTGGGGGAATGGTCAAATCTCCATTAAGAGGACTGATGTTTTTTGTGGCCAGGGGGATGTTGGACAAAGTTTAAGCCCTCCTTCTCCCTGGAGGTCGGCTAGGATCATTAGTTTTAGTTTTTTGAAGTGTTTGGCCTTTTGATGTTCCTATGTTCTCTTTAGGCAGCCTGGCCTGAAGGATATTTAATATCACTCCTACAAATTTCCAGTTAGGAATAATTTGAACTGAGCATCTGTCAAAGAAACAGCCATTTAAATACATTGGTCATGGTTAAAGAGGCATAAAATGAGGCCAGATTAGACAGAGCACCTTTCTCTGAAGGCTGGGTCTGGTCTAGTTGGGGCCAACCTGAGGCGCAGGGACCCAGCAAAACTGCTCCTGCTTCCAATTCATTAAGTATAACTATCTAACGCCGCTTGGATTCAAACTCTCTCCTGGCTGCCCTCCTCATGACCAGCCACACTGACTTCTCTTGCCACTGTGGCATGGTGGGGGATTGTCTTAGGGTCTCAGTTACTTGATATTTTATTTATGAATGTTCAGGGGAGTCAGGACTAGATTGTATTTCACTCTGTATCTGATGCTTGGAGTAGCAGGGGACTTCTGTATCCCCAATGTCTTCACTTCAAACATTCCCCTTGTGTTTCCACTAGGGTGTGCAGGAGGACCTTTATCAGCGTACGCAATCTTAGATTATGTCTTATCACCAAGAGAATCATGAAAGAGCATGCATTACGTCCTATGAAAGAAGCTGTCTGTGCCTAAAGCAACTGGCTGGGCGCCGTCTCAAAAATGTTCAGCTTGTCTTCTCTCTATCAACTAAAACAAAGGCACAGCCACTTTCTGAGCAGCACAAGACTACATTATGACACCGAAGGGCTGAAGATAATTTAATTGATGGTTTATGAAACATTTTGTGAATTTTTCAGGGATATTACTTTATGACATCTGAAAAATAAGAGAAAGTAAAAGGTCATACATTGTAAATTTCAGTCCTTTTTGCGCTATTATAAACTATCGGAAGTGCAACTTTGGTTTACTCACTTTGAAGAGCAGAGTGAAGAACATCTGATGTTTAAAAGATAATTTAAAAGAAACTGTTATTGCCACATAATTTATGATTTTCCTCCAAGGAAATGTGCTTTGAATGTCTACATCATAAAATAAACATACAATATTAACTGATAACCGGAGAGCGAGAAGTTGTTCAAATTGGTGGAAAATATTGTAAAACATTGTGAAATATTCTTTCGTAGCCCTGCCCCACATACCCCCTTCTCTCCCATCACTCTTTATCTACAAATAAAGATGGGTTGCGTGAGCAGAACACCTCAGACGCTATCTTTGGGGGGAAATAAACAACGCATTAGTTCCACATTGACTTGGAACAGAAACAGAAGAAAAAGGAAGAGAGGTTAGAGGAAGTCCACTGCAGGAGGGAAGCTGGGGAGGCTTAGTGGGCAGGGACATTTCAGAGTCTGAGAGTACTCAAGGATCTCTCTTTCTCTTTTTCTGGCCTCCAAAGTTTTCTGTGCTCTTTTGCCATGCGATTTAGATTAACTGCGCCTCGTCCCATCCTCCCTTCTGTCTTGTCCTCACCATTTTTATATTTGTTCAAGCTCTGTGTTCATTTTTGCAAATATATATTTGAACATGGGACTAGCGAAACAGCTATTGTGATCATTTAGTAAGAGAAGGAGTTAACCAGATGTCTTCTCTAGTCTTTGACTACAAATCTGATGCCTCTAGTTTCCTAGTAAAATTTGGATTTGCTATAGTTGTTATGACCCCACTTTGATCTAAATGTGTAGCATTATATTGAATTCAACAAAATGATATCATTTGGAGAGGAAATCAGTTGTTTTATTTCAACATTTTTTTTAAATCATAAAACTAAATTCTCTTTCAACAGTAATTTTTATGTTTTTGTGAAGGCACAGACAAATGATGGTGTCCTGGGCATCAGATCAGAAAATCCTTCCATATGTCTATGCTATTGTAGAGAGCATAGACAAATGATAGATCTTTAATTTCGAAGGATTAATTTGTTGTAATGGCGGTGATTTATATGTTGACCTGCTACCAAATGGGCAAAAATTGTTATACAGCTTCACATTCACTTCAGGATTTGTGAGTCTCTTTCCTCCTCCCTGACATAGTTGCCCTTATTCTATCACACATTAGTGCCAACGCAATTAACCCTATCAATGTTAAAAATTGAGGTAAGCCTTAAGTGTTAATTGTCTAAAAATAGTTATCTCCATGTTAAATGGATCACCTAAGGTCTGAACTAATCACTAATGAATCATGCGTGGAAACTCTAATCTAGTATCAAAACGACTATGACAGTGATCACATGTACACTGTGCTAAATTTATTTCTAGCAGTTTTACTCTCCCGAGACTAATTTTCATACCTAAACTCAGGGTATTGCCTGATTGCCTGATCTGTTGCCAGTTCTGTTTTTTCTTTTGTCAGCCAGTATACCTGTGAAGCAGACAGTAGTAGAGTTTTTTAATTGTTTTGTTACAGTGACATTATGACTAAGAAACTGTATTTAATATAATCAGTGAAGTCTGGCTGATGCCTCATCTATTTAATAAAGTAAGATATGATATACTAGATTGGATCAATGTGTCACTTTACAAGCAGTCAAAATGGAAAGTACATATTAGCAAGTGGTTAAAGTTTTTTATTTTGATCACTTTTGGGCAAGACAGAAGTTTTAGGTAGTAGAGTAGGTATGAGAAACATCTCCTCCCCAAATTTGGTCCTAAGTTACCTGTTGGTTGCTGAGATTTCAGCCCAAGCTTAGAGGACCTGCCTTGTGGTTTTGTATGTAGCATTAAGTAAAGGTTGTCATTTGTGTCGAGTCAAACTTGATTGCAGAGTGCAGAATGAGGGAGTCATCAGGGTATCTGAGGTGAGAGTGACCATGCAGCCACTGCACACTTCCAAGTTCGATTGAGTGTTAAATAACTAGATAACGGGGAGTAGTTAATCGGTGTGAAGTTGTAACTTTATCCTCTCTACCTTGGCTTGTCCTGGCAGTGGGAGGAGACGGTGTTGGAGGTGAATGTGCTGTAAGTGTGGAACTGCTGTGGAATAGGCTGTCAGGGTTCATTAGCCCAAGCCATCTCTATCTCAGGAGGAATGTGGCCAGTGGTTTAAAAGCAATTTCCATTACCTGCCTTCATTTTATTAACTTCCGTACCATTACCAGGGAGCTTCCCTTTGACAGTTGTTCCTCCTCACTGTCTTGTACTTCTAAGAGATCCCTGCGGGAGCAAGGTTGAGGAGCCTCACTTATCCTGTACTCTGTGCTCCCTTTAATCGCCACGCTCTGCGCCTGAGCCCTCTCCGCTGTTGCGCCTAAAGTGTGCGGTGTGTGTCGATCTCACATTTCAGATGTGACGATCCTTGCATGAACCTCCTTGACATCACTTAGGATAAGAGCTGACACAAGTATCAAGCCAAAACTATAGTTTACCCCAAGTGGATCTCAGCTCAACTGTACAGAGGGAATAGTAAAGCAAGTGAGATCTTCAAAA
>JBAJHX010000001.1:23860487-23879233 GCA_037176925.1 Amniataba percoides
TTCAAAACAGGTCTCTCAGGCCAGTTTGAATTGTCACTAGATGCTGACTTTTGAGTCAGACATATTGTGTTGGGCTAATCCCGCAGGAGCCAGGGATGTGTGGTAAATAGTAACTGTGATATCTAGCTACTCCATGACCTCAGTCCACCACAGCTGATTAGATCTGTTGGGAGCGTTTGTCCATGAATAAGTTGGGCTTTTCTTGCAGCCTGACTGAAGAAGAGGAGTGTGAAGCCTGTGAGACGCCCCTCTTTGTGACTGCCACTTGGGAGCACAGGGAAATGGAAGAGGAGGTGAAAGGCCAGGTGTCTGCCACAGAATTTAATTAGAAAGACTGCATGCTTTGTCCTCTGTAAAGTTGCTTCAGGCATTCTTTAATTGCCCTATTCCCAATTTCTTGCAGCAGTCCCTTCTCTAAAGTTCATTAGTATTCATCTTGTGAGAACATTTGAATGTTGATTTCAAGGATATTTTACTCTACTGTACTTCAAACTCAGGTTTCCTAACTTATAGCCAAATCTTATTACTGCCTAAATGCACATTGAAATACATTTCTAATGGCTCTTTTGCTAAATTTGGCCTTCCATTTCGAATGCTGTAGTTGAGCCTACCTGATGAGATCAGTAATTGACTGTGCTGATTAACTCACTAACTAGCTATTAAAAGCTCCCAGCTGATGTTTGAGAAAGTAACAAGAAATATTAAGATTTGGAGAGTTACAGCAATAACAGGAATTTGGAGGACAGAGAGACTCAGACCTGGCACACTATCTAATCTTTTAGCTTTTCCCTCTCCTTTTGATATTGTAGAAAAATAAAAGACAGGGACGCAAGCGCTTCAAGCCACTCCAAACACAAACTGAGACACTTGTTCCACACTGGTTGTTTATTAACTGACTGTTCTGGGGACCTGGCTTAATAAGAATTTTGAGATCAGTCATGGATTGATTTAACATTTAATAAAATCCATCAGGAGGATTTGATCTGAAGTTTTGATAAATCACAGTATGTAATAGGCAATTAACTGTTAAATTTCCATGATTCATATGTTAGTATTACCAAATATGTTAATAATGTAAGAATGCTTTTAAGAGAAAGCAAATTGCCTTTTTGAGGTTTTCCCTCAGTCACCAGCCTTGAGCTTTATCAGCAGTGTTTAGCCCGGTTACCAGCATTTAAGAAGAGAAAGCTGAGATTAACCCCAGCAATAACACTGACCGTCATTCATTAAAACTGTAATCATGCGTAAAATGAGATTGATAGAAATTTTTCTCAAAGGTTGAGAAAAGGGAATAGAAAAGGAATTATATGTCCTGATACGGGATTTAATGGACAGAAAGTTAATTCAGCTGCTTTCAAAATATGGTAAGGCGCAAAATCGTCTTGGGCAAATTATAGCGCTCCTCACCATCATCACAGCATTTCTAACAGGAGACAGAGGTTATGCCCCCTCCAGCACATGCACGCACGCACGCACACACACACACACACACACACACACACACACATACACACATACACACATACATACACACATACACCTACACACACGCACACACACACACCTTACCTGTACTGCAAAATGCATACACACATACACCCAGCACATATTCTGCTCTGAAATATAATATCAGCTTTATCTAGTTGCTGGGAATAGTTAAATCCTTCACAGGGGAAGCACTCTGTTGGTAGGATTACCTATACACCCGCCATTTCTCTCCTTATTATCACATTTTTTTTCTCAACAGGCGAATTTAAGGCCAGTGTTTTAATGTTCAGCTCTATTCAATCCCCAGCTTTTACAGTGGATAAAATATTTATTTGGTTAATCACCAAAGTATCACGCAGAGCTCAATATCTTCAGTAGTCGGTAACAGGATTATGTGTATTATGGGTGAAAGGCAGGGCACAAACATACTTTTTATATATACTGCATTAAAAAGTTTCAAAAGTCAATTTTTACCTTAAAACACCTCTGTCTGACAGTTATAGTCTGTCCATTTCACCGCCTCTGTCTGGCATACATTTTGAACACATCTTTGCGCTTCCACTGATAAATGAAATGGAAATTTGCTCGCCTTTTTTCTCCCTTTTAAAGCATTACAAGTACCTTACTGAATATGGATAGAGTGTGTCAAGAAATAAGATTAATGTAATATAACATCTTTGCTGTGCCTGTCCTTCTGCGCTTGTATTTTTTTTTTAATTCTCTTTGTCCACAGCTTGGATCCCCCCTGCAAAGCTCACTAAAGAGTGGACTCTGTACCTGCTGTTTTAAAGGTTCATTTTGAACTTACAACCAAGGCTGACACCTGAGGAACTGCCTTTGATTGATTGTTGCGACCATTGATCTAATTTTCGAACCTTTGAAATTCTCCTCTGCATCCTTCCGTTTTTTTTCGTATGGAGTGGAATAAACCTAATTTCCTTGTGCCTCATGCAGGGCTTTGCTCTCCAATGTGGAAAAACACAGAATGAATAAATAAATAAAGAAACCCAAGAAACAGTTCTTTCACAGCGGCACAGAGACTTTTATAGACTGGATCAATTAAATTTGTCTTATTTGGAACGATGGGGCTCCGTAACTCAATAAGAGGTAATGTGGTTGAAAAGGCCTCTCACTGTGCGGCCATTAGGTGAGAGAATGTTACCATGGGAGTATTAACATGCAGGGATTACAGACGCATAAGACGGGTTTGAGCCAATTAGAATCAAGAGCAGGCGAGAGAGCGGAGGTGTGGGTGGGCATCCTGGGCTACCAAGTCCTGCTGCGAGGGCGAGAGAGAGAGTAGAGGGAGAGGACATCACAGCCAGGGCTTGATGGAAACCAGTGGTGCTTTAGAGAGAAGGGAAGAGACTCAGGCTTTTAGTTTTAGCATGGTAGAACAGCAACCTTGAATTCAAGTTCCCTTGCTGTTTTCACATGTAGTGACAGGTATTAAGGGTTTTCTCTCATTGCATTAATTTCACAGAATGTAACTACCTCATGAAGGTGCAGTAGCCTAAACCTTTGCTGTCCATTTGTATATTCATTAAATCGTTATTTTAATAAATAGTCAAATATGGCTACAGAAAATATTCACTAAAATACTTAAATTGATTAAACACTTTGGCACGTGGACAAAATGAGCCAGGGATGGGACTGAACCACCATCTCTGTTTTCGGAGGGATGAAAGGATGACACCCCCCGCCCCCATCCAATAATTCCTGTAGCTAGAAAATGAATAAAGAAAAGAGAAGTGAATTTTGGGATGTTTTTATGATTTATTATTTATAAAGTAATTATCCTATTTTTTTCATCCATTGTCGTCAAAATTATTCAAACTCACCACAGCTGCCTTGTTCTGTTGTACAGCCATGTGTCAGGAATAATAAGAGAGGGTTTTTAATGCTCAAATAATATATTTTGTTGGAGTTCTACTTTGAAAAAAGTATTCGTTATAAACATTGTGTAATATCTTGACAATTGGACAAACAATATATATAGTACATGTTCAGTTTGATTTATTCAGTAGTTCAGTCACTCTGTTTAGTCTTTATTTTCATAAATGGATATTTTTACTTTAAAAATACAGGTTTATTTTCTTCCTGTGCTCACTATAACAGTGAAACTGTGTGTGCGTGTGTGTGTGTGTGTGTGTGTGTGTGAGTGTGAGAGAGAGAGAGAGAGAAGAAAGAACACTTCCTTATCAGTGAACTCAGATGTGTCACTTGCTATGTCGGAGAAGGATGGAAACACAGAGTGCCTCAGGACATTGTAACAAAGTCCCTTGTGCCACCAGCCCCCCCGACACAATTACCCACTCATGTCTAATTGGCATTTGAGGCTTCTCTGCTTGATCGACCATGGCCACATCAGCATGAAGTGGCAGGGCAGCGTTTGCCAAGCTGTGACTTAACTGGTATCACGCTTTGTTACTCTTCTAGCTGCTTACATAATTTGCTGATGTAAATTTACTCTGCCTAATTAACATCGTCAGCCTCTCATTTAATCTGAACAGACACGAGATGCATCCGGTCCCTGGTGCTACTGTCTGTTCAGCTGACTTCTGAGCGGCAGTGCTTGGCCTGTCTGTTGGCTGTGGTGGTAGAGTTTATGTGACTTGGTTGAATAAATCCATTAGTCAGTACATACACAACTTAGCCTAGTCTTGGCATGTGGGGTGGGGAGGAGGGGTTGGGCATGAAACTAACTTTCTAGAACTGTCCTGAATTAAAAAATTAAGTTCATCTCAGTTGTTGGTTGATTGAAACTGAACATTTAACTTGAGACTTTAGACAATGGCGCTTGGAGACAAATCTGACTGACAGTTCTCGCTGGGGAGAAGAGCTTGGTGATATTTGAGGTGACTGCACTACAGACAAATAATCATACTCTCAATTAGAGAGCCCCATTCTCTACTTTATGGTCTCTGCAATGCTTAATGGCCTGTTCTCTCAGAGCTGTCTCGGATGCCTGCAGTGTCATCATTATCCAACCAGATCTCCTGTGTTAATAAATGACAAGAGTCTGGAATATTGATTTGTTAACCTTCAAAGTGGCGTCATCCAATGCAGACGGTAGAATGATATGAATTTAACAAACGTAGGGGAATATGCTCAGAGAGTGGAGTCTGTGTGTTTGCCTACGTTTGTTCACATGTAAGGATTGATCTTAAGGTATGAGTTGTGATTCTGGGCTGAAGCCTCCACCAACTACAGGATTAGTTGGAATTCTGTGGTGGGCGCTCAGTCATCGGCTTGTGTAAAGAGTTGTGGATGCTGAAACAAGGGCTGCAGCTGGGGAGCTTTGGCCTGATACGTACCAAGCCACCACTCATTCAGCCAGTCAGGATATTAGATCAGACTGGTGGTTTGTGATGGTGGCAGGGTCAGTGAGCATCTCATTCGCATACCACCACCCCCCACCCCTCCGGTTACCCCGCTCCCTCCCATTGCTGCTCACCCATTTGCTTCTCTGCCGCACTGCAGGGTAATCAGGACAGTGACACTTTATGAGAGAGGGGACGACAAAAGGATTTACACACAAAGCCAAGCAGAGGAATAGATCTCATTTAAGTAGAGCTGTAACCTGAGTGCAGAAGCACAAAAGTTCGGAGGAATTAAGCGAGTGCATTTACTTTACTTTAATTGTTTGCATTCATTTATCAGATCATTCAGGTTATTTTGATTTGGTTCGCCACTTGCTGTCGTCAACATCTCAGAGAAATGCCATGGCTTTTAGTGTAATCTTTCCAAACGATGTCCACCACCTTACATGCTTTTTACAATTTCAAATGATGATAGTGATAAGTACTCTACTTATGCTAAGTCATGTTAATTCACAGCAACGTTTTTACCTGAGAACACCTTTACTGTATTACTCTGCTTCACCACAAAGAGAGGAAAACTGAGAGAAAATCTAGTGTGACACAGCAGAGGAACTGTGTTGCATTTCTTCCTAAATATGCGTGCAGTCTGCATACTGCTAAGTAGAAATGGTTAAGAATATGTATTGGGACATCGGTGGCAATCTGGAAGAGTGAGTCTGAAATTAGAGGTGAAAGTATTTAAATATTGATAACACCTCTCTGTGTCCATTGCTCGCCCATTTATTATTCATTCTACCTTGAAGGTAGCATGCAAGATGACCCCTTTTCATTCAGGCCTGCTCACTCCTGCTCTCATAAGTTGTGATTCCATACGGCTCCACTGACATTTTGCTCCAGTTAAGTCGTTGTGAAGACATAGTTTAGTTTAGTTTGATTTTTTCTGTGTTCTAAGTTTCTTTAAAAAATCTTTCATGCACCCTTGTGTGTGTGTCTACGTATCTTAACTATTCAGATATATGTGGATGATCAAGCCAATGTTTCTGTGTGATTCAGCATCAGGGGATGCATTAAAATGTTTTTTTATGCTTGAGTATGTGTATGAGAACAAATGCTAAGAAGTACATTTGACAGCATTTTATGTGATAATATTGATATTCCAGGCCCAGTTATTCCACTTCCTGCGGTATGTTGAATTTGTTGTACAGCTGTGACATTGATCAGACTCTAATTTGTATTGGCTGAACTGGGTTTCTGTTTGTGTTATAATCCATAGCAGTAGATCAAGGATGCATGTTGACTTAACCGCACACACAGAATTATTTTAGATTTTCAGCAACTCTACCAAATGATTCATATTTCATATGGGGCATATTTGCCAGTGCTTCTTTGAAGATCTGTGCAGAGCTTCTGCACAGACTTTGGTCAGTAATAAATAGGAATTCCCCTGAGGGTAAGGCTCATAGGTGCTGTTTATGTTGACCAATGGAACCACAGCCTGGAAACCGGAGGGGTAGCGCTGTTGGGATTGAAGCAGGTGGGTTCTGGGCTTCAAAGACCAAAAGATAATCTGCTGAAAAAATCTAAAGCCAGGCTCTGAAATGTGCTGAACATCTACGAGCTCCTGCTCACAAAGACATGAGGCTCATCATGTGGTTCGAGCCAGCCCAGGAATGCTTTGATGCTGCTGATCCCCTAACTTTTGTTAGTTTATTTGACTGAGTTTTTATGTATAATATGTATTCCAAATGCTAGCGCTTCTTTAAAAAACTTAAAGGAAATCCTGAAGAAATAACCTTGGAGTTGAGGGCTTGTGCTAAAGCATCAGTTGATTCAAAGGCTCAGCTGCAAAGTCTTCCATAACACAGAGGGAAAAGTGCCAGGTCAATCGCTGGATAAATTGTAGCAAAAAAAGCTACCACATAAGCACAGGAGATTTTTTTCTATTGGGCTTATATCTTTTTAATTTTCTGAGCTGAATGATAATGTAGAAATATTGATCAGCTTATTTTGTTAACTTTTTAAAATGATTTTAAAAAGTTGATATGATGACCAACTCTTTACTTTTTCAACTTTTACTCTTAAATGACTTTTGAAAGCAGTGGCAATTAAAGCATTTTGATACAGCAGTCAAATGTGTTGCATAGATATTAAATACCCAGTGTAACCATACGATTTGTAGTTTGATCTTAATACAGTGCAGTCAGAGGAGGCTCATTGTATGATTCCTTTCAAGCTCAAGGATTTGCTTTCTGTACACAGCAGATATGTATATAATGTGACGTTCATCACTGTCTTCAACTTTATAGATGTTTGGGTGAATGTCTTTCGGGAAAGAACCATTTTATTTCCTGTACCTTTGATGATTTTTTGAAAGGATGTTCAGTCAGGAAAGACTGACTTTCTGAGGAAATTGAAATTAAAGGTACTATTCGCCTCCTATAATGGAAGAATGTGGAAATATTTTTAGAGGTTCTCTTGTAACTGGTATTTATCCTCAGACCCTCACAAAAAAAGGAAGAAGAAAAAAGAAAAAGCAGAGGCTGGGAGGGTCATCCTGCCATTGGGATCCACGCTTCTGCACTTGCCATTTCTAACCTTCTCCCTTTTTGTGGCGTTAAGATGAACATGTGCTGCATTTCGCAGGCTTATTTGAATTTAAGCTGCAGACATCCAATTTTTATCACCTACAAGGTGAAGATTCTGAGCAGGCCTCAAAATGTGGAAGCACATTTACACTCAGTTCCAGTATATTCACATCTCTCTGGAGCGCCAGCAATATTAAAAAGCACAGCAAATTTAGTCTTCTGACTGAACATTTCAAATTTGGTCCATCTGTGCCCCATTAAATTATAGAAAATACCCACTATTTTTCATATGCATGCTGGGTTAAAAACTGCTAATAAAACTTTGCTGAGGAAGTACAAGTAGGAGAGGGCGCTGCTTACACATTTGTTATGTCAAGGTGATTTCAACTGGAAATGGCTCTACTCACATGATTATAAGGGCAGTATGGATAGAACTAAGGCTGAGCCAGCGGAGGAAATAAGTTGATTTTGTTTTTTAGAAAGAGGCCTGCCTCTTTTGTAATCACAGGGAGCTGAGGTTTGCTTATATACCCTTCTTGTGCTGTATAGTCATCTACACCCCCCAACAATATGGATTAGTGGCTTTCCTTTTCTTGTCCAAACAGCATCTTTCAATCTTTTTTCTTATAGTGACCATCTTAAGTGGTCCTTAAATGGAGACAGATTAACATGAAATAGATGGAAAGTAATGAAGGAAATGGCCTCCAAGGCTCCATCTTAGTTTATAAAAAGCATTTCTGTGGAGAGTGATTGTGTTCTCTTTGCCTGCAGAGGGGGATGTTGCCCTTGACATGGGCTTGTGTCCTGTGTTTAAAGCAGCGGTACGCTCACTACCTACACTGACTTTTCCCCTCAGATCTGCTTAATGTTTTTGTATGCAGGTCTAAAGCATTTTATTATATAATGAAAACCTGCTCATCTTAGTACATTGATGCTGTTTTCCCCCTAAAATGCTCTTTCTTCAAATTTACACACTTGGCGACATACAAACATGTTGTGGATCTATTGATTTTCTGTCTGTGTTCACTTAATTGTATCATTTTTGATACACTATGTACAATTGCTGCACATGGAAATTTTGCCCTGCACTCACACAGACAAATAGTCTGAAGTTGAAGGTAATTTAGCAATTTATCAGATCATTAAACTGAGCTTTAAAAGAAATAAGAGTGATTTAACAGATTTCATTTGGTATAAAAATGTGCAGGTAAAAAGCCACTCAGCAGAGTGCTGTGTGAAACCAGTCCATAAATATGAGAAATAGTTGCAGTTGAAGAATAGGCTACGGAGGTGGGAGATGAGATAGCGGTGGTTCAGATGGCCCCCCTCCTGGTGCCGGCCGTCAGAAGGAACGAAGTAGCCATTTTGTGGCGAGTGCGGTGGTGCGGTAGAGATGAGATGGTTAACACCCTTCTGCAGTATAGCCACCGTCCTCTCTCTCCCTCTAATTTTCTCTCTCTCCCCCTTTCTTTCCCTCGCTCGTTCGCTCAGTCGACTATGAAGACACTTCATCTTCCCTGACAGTATGACCACTGCTGCATGTTCTGATGCGTTCAGCATACCTTCATTGCATCATAAATAAATCAGAGAAATGACTTTTTCTTTCTCTTTCTCTCACATGTTCCTTTATCTCTCTCTCTTTTTCTTCTGTGCCTGTTATCTTGAGGAGTCGCTGGGAAACGGGAAATGGTGTGCCGGTGGGTTTCCTGTGTGCTCCCCCTCTTCCACTGTTCTTACTGCATGTGCACGATCATCAACCTTTCACATTATCTCAAAGAAAAGAAATAATTTTGCTCCATAATGATATTCAGCTCTTGTTATGACATTATCTGCTTTAATTTTAATTTAAATGTCATGGATGTGAGGGGTTTTCTTAATTAATGTGCACAGGGGATGCAAAATACAAACTGGTATAATAGAAACAAAGTAGTGTAATTTTTCCCTTTCTGCAAAGTTTGGAGGTTGCATTGTGACATGGGGCTACACAAATAAACTTGACACGCTTTGTTACTCATGCTAGAACCAAAGAAGGGAAAAAAAACATGCGGCAACACACAAGCACACATGTACATTTGTGAGGCTGTAGATTACATGAGCAGGCGGGGTAGGGATGGGTGGATGGAGGGGAAGGGGGATGTGGAGAAAGATTGTTGTCAAGAACCACTCCCTCCCTCCCTCTGCCCCCCCCCCCTCCACCCCCCACCCCTTACTGACTCCCAGTTACCCAGTCCCTCCACCCCTTCCTGTAATCTCCACTCCTCCACGGGTAGTCTCAAACCTTGTGTTCGTCCACCACCAACCAATTACCTGGCAACCCTGCCCTTATCCCCAGCACAGGCGTGATGCTGCTGCATGATGGGGTTTTTGTATATTGAATTCCATCTCCTGGTGAGATAAAGGGTGTAGGAACAGGGCTCTGCCGCTGTGCTAGATAAGTGTTTCTCACAAACCGTTCCTTGCCGCTTCTTCTGACACTGATTGTGGAGAAAAGAGACATTGGGGATGGCAGGGGGGGAAAGGTGTGGGGGTAGAGGGTTGTTGCAGCGAGGTGGGACCCAATTTCAGTATGATTTTCCTCTTGTTTTTAATTTGTTGTAAAGCAGCTCAGAGAGAAGTTGGATCCGACTCCTAAACGCTTTCCTGTTTCGTGTTTTAAAAGTCTGCGCTTCACTACTTAGATCAATATTCAAATAGCAAGAGAATATTTTCCCCGGCATCTCTTCTTCTCATTGTAGACTTACCAAACACCAGATATTACTCTGTGGATCGATAGTTTATCTTCATTTAGGATGGCTGTTCAATCTGCAGAGGTGACAGTTATGGGTTGAGCAGCTCTGTGGAGTATCAGCTTTTATTCAGCTTCATCCCTTCCCTCTCAGTCCTATTTGTAAGCTGTCCTGAGAAGTGTCCCTTGGTACGTATGGCCTGAGCCAGGCCCATCTATCTGTCTTTGTCTGGCCCACTGCGGGGAACCACACACTCATTCGTTGTCCTGGGGAACAATGTAAGTGATGGACCACCGTTCATACATCAAACCTGCAAGGCGTTTGACAGTGCAGGACAGAAACATTGAAAATAATGACCACAGCAATATGTATCAGAGGTTAAAAATAGAGCACCGCAGAGAAGTGCTGGCAAAGTTGAAGCAGAGAGCTCTTCTGTGTGACCCACCCAACCCCGGCCCTCCCACTGTTTTAGAGGTTAATGGACGCTGCCTTGAGCGCAGAAGAAAAGATGTTTCCAGTTAGCCAGAATGAGTGATATTCAACTACTTGGACACTAATATGCTCCAATTGAATTTCTCCCTTTGTCAGAGGGGAGTCTGTCCTGCTGTGGACCCTCCCTCACAGCTGTGCCCTTGCCTCTCTCAGCTCAACCAGCAATGAGCCAAGCCCCAAAGGTCAAGTGTGAGGGGTCAAGTTTAACCTGAAACCAGACAGAGGGTGGGGGTGGGGGTGGGGAGTCTGAGGTCATTTCTGTGCAGCATATTGCTCAGCACCAGCATGCGTGTTTGTATTTATTCGTGTGCTGTGCTATCTGTTATGTATGTTTGTCGTTGTGAGAGATGTTCTCACATGGACAAGTCCATAGAAGTTGCACTATGCGGTAAGAAATGTGCAGAAGAACAACTGTATGTGGTGAATTGTGAAAACATATTTGTCGATTGTATTGATGGACCAGATAGTCAGCTATGTAGTGTGCCTTTAATTTCCAGTTGACCTGCCTATGCCAAATCCTTTCGCACTTAAAATAAAAAGGGAGGCATGCAGAAAATAAAATCTGATCACAAGTGGTCAACAGAGACACATTCTAATGTTACGTTTGAACTAAAATCAGTTTCAACTGTATGTAGTTACACATGCAGTCTATATCTGGATACATGATACTACATCTGAGTAGAGCCTCTGTACACGGCTATCCTATTGCTTTCACATGTTAGGAACTTGATGTGCAGTGTGTTTGTATTACTCTCTAGTTATAGTTTGGTAAATTGCTTGTGAATCTTGAATCTTTTCATGTACATAAACAGCTGTATCTCTCTCAGTCACTTTCTCTCAGACACACGCACATGCACATACACACAGCGTGAGTCAGCCCACACCTGGAACAGATAAAGGGTCTTTCATGTTTGCGAGGCTATCCTGAGGTCAGTGAGTGCTGGTGTTGAGAGCTAGTTTTACTAGGAGTGAGTGGAGCTGGAGAAGAAATGAAAAGAAACCATATATATCCAGGTGTTGCAGAGTTAAGGAAGTTTTATTAGTCTACAATTCCCTCCTTGATACCTTCCTCCACCACTATAGAGATACCCCCCTGGCATTATATCTTGCCCATCTATTGCACAGTTGTCTTTTGAGCAAGAAGATGGATAATAGTCTGCTTGGTGCCTTTTGAATTATCAACAGTACGGCACATAGATAAAAGTCTGCGTTTTTGTCAAGCTGCCATTTCAATCTTGTTTCAGGCATTTATGGGGGCAATGTGTGCTTTTTGTTCAATCCTTCACCGTGTATTAACTTCCACTGAATTAACCTCTATCCTTAAGGCTTTTGCCTGTCAGTAACTTTGATATGACACGGACTGTCATAATGCTGTCTTTCTGAGCTACGAACCCTCCGACACACATAAGCATACACAAATATAAAATGTGAAAATATACACAACAAACAGGCATTTATAGAAATCAGCACCCACGGCTCAAACTTCAGCTGATCCAACACTTATTTGGAAGTATTACCACTGTATCCTGTGTCTTTGTACATGTGAAATCAATTTTTTACTGATGTTTGTCATAAACACATTGATAAAGAGGACTAGAGTGATTTCTCAATCCACACATTCTCCGCACATGTTGAAATTTCATTAATGTGCAACCTAAGTCTATTCTCATGTTATTACTTTTGACATTTTCTGGCTCCACCATTCCTCATGCTATGCTTTGTATATGTATTTTTTTGCAATGAAGCTTAAATATTTTAATATAACATTTTAGTAGAAGTAAAATGAAACAATTCTTGTTTGTCCTTGTTTCAACCAGCGACTTACATTAAATGTCATTCCCTCCTTCTTTTACAGTTACAGTGTTTCCTGTCAGTCCACTGGCAACAATCCAATAAAGGTAAAATGCCGTACAAATAATCTCTGAAAATGTCTCTCATTTTCTCTTGAATGTCACTGCAGTAGGTGTATACGTTTCTTTTGTGCTGGAGGAAAACCTCTATTTATGTGGTTGAGTGAGTGCACGCTTTAATGTGTGTGATTGAAAGGACTGAATAGAGCTCCCAATGTCCAGTTTCTCTCAGTAGTCTGTGGAGGAGCGTGAGAGTGGTCCGTGACACCCGTATCCCTGTAAAGTTTCCGGTGCAGGTGTAATTCCCTGTAAAACGCCCTATAATTTACTGCCCTTTGGGAGCACACTGTCTCAGGGTGTGAAAATCAATAGGATGGCGGAGAGGGATTGGGCACAGTGTCTATACTCAGCCACACTATGGCAGCAGTTAGGGTAATTCTGTAATGGCAGGGGATGAGGTTCAACCTATCTAACGCTCTATCTGAAGCAGATAAATGTTTTACAACACCATCGTTTAACCCTTCCTACCCACTCCTCCCTGCCCCCAACATCTCTGAAGTCTCTACTCTGGGACCGCCCCTCGAGCTGAGGCCCAGACTGCGGTGGTAGTGGTGATGGTTGTGTGTGAGTGTATGTATTTGTGTGTGTGGGGAACCCCCCCGTCTGCCTGGGTGTGCATTCCGACTCTTAATGCTCTATAACCTTGTAAAGATAGCCCGAGGCATTTTAGCATATAGCCGATCTTCAGAACCCCCCAGTTGTTTCAGAGGGAAGCCATGCGGAAAACATGCATTGAATCTTACAAGATACTGCATGTATAATGTAGCATACAGCAGATGATATAGACCATTGAATATTATACCCTTAATTCGGTGCAGCGCTAAACTTGCAAAATGCCTCATTTTAAATTTTAAACCAATGAAATTGATAAGGATGATCACAGAGGACGCGAGCTAACGAGGAAGTCGTGGGATGCTGAAGGATAACTCCCAGAATCAATCAGAATATAGTGCCATTGCCTAATAAAAGGAGGAGTGAAGCCTTTGTGTGAATGAGAGTCAGAGTGAGTATGATGTGGGGAAATGGCTGAGGAGGGAGATCCCACGCAGACTTACAGCCCAGTCCGCATGACGTTTCTCAGCTTCTGCAGGGACACGCAATCCATTCTGTCAAAACGACGCGCAGAGATCTCATTGTGCCTGCCTGGATTGGCACCAACAGCAATCACTTGTTTCTGATTTATTAGATAGCCAAGGAAATTAATTTTGTTCCAAAATGCATGGTCGGAAATTAGATGGTGAAATTGTGTGAAAGAATCAGTGATTGTTTTCCCCCCCTGCCATCCCTCCGGAGGTACTGATAACTGCTGATCTCTGTGACACCATTAATGAAAAACTTATTCAGATTAAGAAAAAAAAAAACTGTCTTCAGCGATGTTGTAATTAACTTGGCTATCTTTTCAGCCCTTAACGTGATTTGAACCACCCATTAACATTCTTCCCTGAAAAAGCTGGCCACTAGCAGCTCAGGTCATGGCTGGCTGCGGACCTTAGGAAGTTCTGCCCTCCATTCTACTTCCTGCTCACATGTCTGAAGATCCGGCCCTTTAGAGGTTAAAAAAAGAGAAAGTGATTTGCACTGTAGAATTAGCTCCGTGAAGTGGACTCATATGTCACCTATGCCAATACATACACTATAACCAAACTACTCGAATTGTAACTATGAAGACAGGGACACGTTCCTTGCACATCTTGGTGGAGCTTTGTCGATGCGCATCAGTATCTGCAACCGTTAAGATGACATTGCTGTCAGTGATACAGGGCATAGTTGGTTTGATTTTACCTCTGCGTTGTATTTTAGTAATAGTTTCACATTATTTGCCATTGTGGTCACGCTTAATTATTACCATGTCCATGGATGATCACATTCATTATCTGCCACAGTGTGTGTCAGTGGCTAATAGCTAATGCAATCTCAGTGTGAGATGATTGACCGTGGAGAATACCTGTCTCACATTTTCACCCCGTCTTTTTTTTTTTTTTTGTCACCATGAATAAATATCATTGCTAAGGCTTTGCAAAATGAGCAATGTTTATGCTGAAGCTAAAGGTGAATGAAAGAACGAAGTTGTAGTTTATAATGATACTTGTATGTATGTATTAGTGTGTTTATCACTGTTTTCATTTTTGTATTTGTATTCAAAGCCATGGACCTCTTAGCACCTTAAACGATTTGCTTTAATAATTTGGCACACAGTATATATTGTAGAGTATGTATTGCATGTGTCTATTTTCTTAGTAGCATAACCTTTGTGATAATGTGTTTTTGTTGTCCTGCCCAAAGGGTAAAAGGTTGTCTGAAGTGTCCTTTACTCATTATCCTAAAGGCAGCGAGAGCACAGAACAAACTGCTATCTATCCACCTTTCCTATCAGCTGGCGGAGCATGCCAGTATATTCACATTGTTACCTGTCTACTTTAGCACTTAGCAAAGGCTTTGTTGCTGAATATAAATAAGCATAAAAGTCTAGTCAAGCTTTTTTATTTTGACCACTTATCCATGAAAACTGTGACAGACAGCCATAAACATGTAACACACGCGACCGTGCAAAACTTACAACATTGCGCCGTCATAAATTCACACTAATCCCTGCTGGATATTTGATAATTCACTCTTTTCCCCTGTGCTTCTCTCTGCTACTCTGTCCCCAGCATTCTCTCCTCCACCAAGGCTGTTCCACCATTTTCTCAGGATTGAATGCAAATTGGTTAAAACACTGATCAGAACTTATTACAAAATGGAGCCTTGCTTAGAGAAAGAAATGGTGCATCACTATGAGAGCGAGGATGGAAAGGGGCTGGGGGAGCCTGAGTGTGGGCTGGGAGCGGTGGTGGGTGGGGCTACCGGGGGTGTGCACTGTGTGTGGTGTGTGTGTGTGTGTGTGTGTGTGTGTGTGTGTGTGTGTGTGTGTGTGTGTGGAGGGAGGGTTTCTGTGGCAGGGATGGGAAAATTAGATTTATTTTTTTCATGGGGTGAAGAGAAGGAGTGTGGAGGGGGGTTGCGGGGTTCAGTAATGGCACCTCACTGTATTTTATATATGTACAGATGGAAGAAAATGAAAATGTTTTCTGAATAGGTTTTCTCCATGCAATTTCTTTCTGTTCTTGTGTGTGTGTGTGTGTGTGTGTGTGTGTGTGTGTGCATGTTTCTGTCTGCACCTTTCTGTCTGTCTGCATTTAACCCACCCAGATCCACCCCTCCTCCTGCTCCCCTTTTCCGCTGGCAGATCCCCAAGGTTATGGCATGTCTGGACATCTAATCAGGCCAAGTCTTGATGCTGAATATGTTGTGCCCCTCATCCCCACACCCTATACTGTTTATCCTACACCTGCCATTATACATTCAAGCCTTTGTCCGGTCTCCACTGCACACCCTGCTGTGATAAATGAACACAACCTTGGAAAATACAAAGGTTGAAGAACAATGATTCCACTTTTTATGAATTCATTTTCTCCCATGTAGCCTGTGTTCAGCAGGCTCAGAGGTAACTCAAAACACTCTCTCTCACCTATGTGTAATAAAGGTATGCAGTTGAGCATTTGAAATTTACTGACGCTAAAATGAGGCACTGGCTACATATGCGGGCCATTATGGGTAATTTAGGCAGTTATGTCTCTTGTCCCTTTGACCCAAAGGGATCATTTTTGCACCTTGTCAGTAATAATAAAAAAGGACCAGCTCCCTTCTGAATGTCACCTTTCTTATTTTTCTGAATGGGTTGATTTTCAGTCATTTTGCATCTTGCTCCTCTATGGCCTCTATGACAAATATTGGAAGAGCAAAATTATAGATTTTCTGGCAAATTTGGTGAAAAGAATATGGCAAGTGAAGGCATTTTGCATGTGTCAAAGGTTCAATATTATAATGTTTCAGAAGTTCCAGAACAGTAGTATACTATGTTATTGACCTTTTGGTGAGGGGAATGCTTTCTTGCTCTTTCTCGCTCTGTCTCTCTCTCCTTCCAACCTCTTCCTCTCACAGCAGATAGCAGTACCTGTACCCAGCCAGTAGATGGTGTGCCTCCTTCAGTTTTTCTCCATTTTCCTCTCACTGAACCTTGCTTGCTCACCCGTGACTTGTGAAAGCGCTCTGGGGTAGGCCTCCCTAACCTATCATCCCGCACCCCCCCCCTCCACACCCCTCTGAGCACCCCTTCCATCTCTGCCATCTCCCCCATTGCCCCCCCCCCTTCCCCATCCAGGGGGCAGAGTCACTGAGGTGGCAGTTCTAACAAGCTGCCGGGGACCGCACTGCTCAAATGAGCCAAATCAAAGAGAAAAGGGGGAGTTGGATAGGTAGCACCATGAACCCCCTGCAGAGAACAACCATTCTGATGAATATGAAATGAATTTGTATTGCTTGACATGATAAGCCCAAGGATAACCCAGTGCTCAGCCGACATCTTCACCCTGACATCCTTCAGACATTAAAAGATGCGCACGAAAACATCAACAAAAAATTACTATAGCAACAACTGACCAACTAGCCGTGAATTGTTTGTGGGCTGTTTTTCTGGACGGGGACATTAAAGAGTCAGTGAATTGGAAATTAACAGGATTTAGATGTCTGTTTTGTCACAGTCAAAGTAAAGTGTTCATCTAGCCTCACTATGTGGGTCCTTTCTAAAAAGGGCAAAGGACACTTGCATGACTTAGGCAGTACACAACCACTGATTTTTATGTATTCATTTTAGATTCACGGACAGGACTGGCATTAATAAGAAAACATGCCTGTATCATTTTCTTTTCCTCTGTCAAGTTCCCATCTTCTTTCCCCTCCTGTCTTCATTCTTCATTCTCTCTGCACCTCTCTGATTTCTCATTTCATTTCGTGGTGCAGTTGCTATCCTTCTGCATCTTGCATCTCTCCTGGGCTGTCTTCTTGGGGTCCTTGATGAAATGGCGTCAGGTCACACCACCAAGAAATATACAGGATCATGAAAAAAAAAGAACACCATATTGTGTCCTCCCCCATCATGCAGCCTTAGTCTGCCACTTTCTCAGCACACATTCAAACATGTGTGAGTGAACATGCACACTGACGCATGTACACACACGTGCTCGTACGTACACATGCACACACACTCATGTGGTTGCTCCACACTTCATTTAACACATACAGATGCAGGGCTTTATGGTTTTCCTAAAGCCAGAAAACAAGGAAGTGCACATTGATTGTAAAAGCCCGTGTTATCATTTATGTTCACAAATGCTCCTGGCATGGAAGAAGAGCCATTGAAATTGCTCAGCCAAGAGAAGGGAATAGGGAAACGTTGTGTATAATAACGTGAATGGTAATGCTTCAGTTTTATGCCCCTATTTTGTCCGTATGTGTGCAGTCTCAGAGTCCTGAACCTAGATTTCACAATGATTTTGCAATTTACAAAATGTAATGCATACAGAAATGACTATATCTGCAATGTTTTCCCTCCTTCCTTTCCTCTCTCTTGGTGTTTTTAAGCTTCCACTGAGTTTAAAGAATTACACAGTAAATATAGCCTCACCTGAAGGACTCAGCCTTTTATTTTCCTCAAGATGTTCTTTCGGTAGATTCCCATCTGAGAGAACCCTGCACACAGTTATGTAAAAGTAATGGAACCTGCTCGCGACGCTTTCTGGACGGTAGTAGAACCCGATACTGCTCAAACATAAATGTCTCTGGGTGCTTTTACTGTTGTGTTTTTGTCATATAAGCTAAGATATAAGCTTGTTTTATAATTCTTTGTCTCTTTTGTTTTTGTTTTATAATTGTTTGTGTAAGATATTTTCTACAGCGAAGGGGAAAATGTAAGAAAGTGTGACTGACCATCCACTCCCCTCTGTAATGTTAATGACATGAACAACAATTTGAAATCTGAAATGGTTTTACTCAAACGTTTTTCTTCTTGTCTTGTTCACGGAGCAATTCTGTTCAGCGGACAAGTTTAAGACATAAGTATCTCTCTGGTACTTGCACCTTGCCTTATTGACCTTGGGGAGGTAGTACTGGGCTTGTGTGTGTTTTTGTAAGGTGCCACTGACTTCACCTGTGACCCCTCTCCAAACAGTAGGTCAGAGAGGCGCTGAGGCATACTGCCACTGTGTAGTTTACTGTGGTGTGCTGTCACTATATTACCTCTGGTCTGGGCTGCGCATCTATCAGCCTCCAGATCAGACCAGGTAGCTTGTGTTTCCTCTGTGCCCGCTTTCGTGGACCTATCAGAATCAGAATCAGAATCAGAAT
>JBAJHX010000001.1:23879333-23904838 GCA_037176925.1 Amniataba percoides
ATACATATATATATATATATATATATATATATATATATATATATATATATGTGTGTGTGTGTGTGTGTGTGTGTGTGTGTATATATCGTGTACAATATAAAATTACACTCTGTTCTTCACACTGCTGCATTCATCCACATCAACGGTGACATCCATCTCCTCAAAACTGCAAATTGTAGAGGGAACATTAAATACAATAGTGAGAAAAAAAATGCATCTAAGAAAATTCGATTCAGAACTGAAATGTACGCTCCCAAAAGGATCAATACTAACCTGTCTGGGAGCCCATCCACTTCTGATGTCGTATGTGAGGCTTCACTCAGATGTTCAGCATCATCTTGCTGCCATCGTTTAGCTCTGCATTGACATAATGATAGTGATTTAATGAAATTCAAAAGTTGTTACAGCATATGGATATAATGAATTGTCATTTACTTTTCTCCTTGCCCAGGTTTCCAGTCACATTCTGATGATAGACTAATGTATTTAGTATGAGTAATTAACTATGTGCAAACACCCAAAAATTTCATTCATCACTCAAAATCGAGAGTTGAAGTGTCAAATTATCAAAGAGAGGTCAGCCATATCAAGACAATCTTAAGAGCAAATTTGTCAGAAGATGTAGATATTGCATGGATTATATGCCAAATCACTCTGAAATCATTTGCTTGGTTAAGGGATAGGAGAAAAAAAACACTTGAATGCACATAATAAGCTTGACAGATAAAGATAAATATGAATATTTATTCATTTAACAACACACAGTGTGGCACTTTTGTTTCCTCTGTCTACCAGTGAGAATATTTATACAAGTACTGCCAACACATGCTTTTGACTTATGGTCTGTACTGTATTCAAAAATAGTTTTAAAAATACAGAGACATTTTCACAGTTCCCAGCATTTTACAGTGTTTTACAAATACCAACCAGTCCAAGAGCAGTACAGCAACATCTGTTGTCAACTCAATTTGCACATGCCGATTTTTGCTTTGTGTAACGAGCATACACAACAACAACAACAACAACAACAACAGTGGTCCACCAGTTTGTTTTTGTTTATTTCACATTACTGAGTCTAATTACAAGTTCTCACCTTCTGACCCACATGGATACGGCCTTACCTGATGGTGGTTTGGTTAGTCATCAGCCGTGTGTGAACGTGTTTGGGAAAATCTTGAATGTGATGGACTTTAATTTATATGTAAAAGTTCCATACTACAGTTTTAATACTAAACACATGACATTAAGCTTTGGGGCATCGATTTTACCATGTTGAAAATACATATAAAGTTACTCTTGGAGTGACTTGAACTGGCACATAAAGGGCTGTCAGTTCATGCAGGGTGGGGACTTCTTCTGACTGAGTGATGTAACAGACTCTTGGGAGGGGACCTACCCAGCACACGTCTGACATCATCCTATTTTTGGTTAATATATTATTTACTTTAGGTCCCACGGGGAATTGCACTTCCTGGAAAACAGAGCCTCTTTAACAATTACCTCATAGTCCATCAATTTGTGCAACAAAAGACGTCATCCAATAAAGCCATCATTTCTTTTTGAACAATCTTGTTTTTCTTCCAGTTCTATTAAAATGAACTGACATCACACATCCTATCTGCTCACATTTTAAGCTTGATAAAAAAATGGATTCAATTACTTTGTGAAAAGGGTGCCGATACTGAAAAACTGAAAAACTAGTAACGTCCTTTTGTTACATGCAAAGCCTGTACATGCTGCCTCACCTTGACCATGACGACAGAAGTCCTTTCTGCCTTCTCTTCGACTTGGCCTTTATTTTCTTCAGAGAATCTTCAAATGAAAACAAGAAAAACATTCAGAAATATGTACTAAGCCTTTAAATTAAATCTATGGCCCGTTAATGTATTGGTGTTACTGATGTTTTCTCAATCTGGAACAATCTGGTGTTCACTGTGGTGAAGTGATAAATACAACTATACAGTGATCTACAGGGCTCCCATACACCTAACCAATCTAATTACCATGACAGATACAGCAAAAGCACCATATGCAGGACTTCATTTTTTTTGTAACTACTTGCACTTATACAAGAAGCAAAACCTTGAACCTGACAGGACATACATACATACATGCTGGGAGGAAATAACTGCTTTTCTAATCCAGAAGCGGTCATGTACTAACCACACTGCCATTTTCAAAGCAATATCAATCCACCGTAACACTTCATCATATGCTTGGAATTATCATGAAGAATAAAAAGATGATTTCAGGTTTTGTTTTGCCTTGAACTTGTATTGCTGACAGTGGTCTTTTGCTCATGGCATAAAATAAATCAAAAGCACACTATAATGGCAAAATGTCAGATTCTTTAAGCAAAAGAACCAGTCGGCCACCAGTCCAACATGTTCAATCTACTGACTGTCAGCTGAAAATGTTTTAGCCCACTACATACACAGCATGACCATGGACACAACTAGTTTTATAATTTGAAAAACAATACAGAGTATAAGCAGATTTCTGTCTGAGTGCATTCACAGATTTAGCCTTGAACCTGTGTATATTTGTATCAAGAAATAATACACAACGCTGGAGTCTGATGCTTTTTAATATTTGATGGTGAAACCAGGAGAATCGCAGCAACCATCACCTGCACTGTGAGTGTCTTCAGGGCGTTGGTGGTCCAGCTTTTCAAAGATCCCTTCCAGCCCAGGCCTGTTCATTGGTGTGATTTCTGGGTTGAGGTATGCCTTTTGAATTTCAAAAAAGGTTTTATGGCCCATAAAATTCAGGTGCAAATGTTTGGCCCACTTTTTAAAGTGCGTAAAGGTGCCTCCAGAGAAAAGAATGGAGAGTGTGGTGAGAAGGTGGATTTCAGGAATTGTCTCCAAAAGGTGAGGGGATGACATCCATATACCCCTGTGTCCACCGAGGCAGCTCCACCTCACCTTTTTCTGAGCACCACAGTGAGACACTTTCTTTTTGGTTATGGTCTGTCCACATGTCTGACACTTCTTAAAAAGCTCCATTAAGCAGCTGTCGTTCACAATAGTTCTTGACTGACTCAAGTCTTCTGTGCTCTCGTCCAGATCGGACTGTGACGCTGATCTTGATTCAATCTCTTGGTGGAAAATCTCATTCAGGCGATCCACAGACGATACACTCAGTCCAGCTGGTGGGGGGGATTCGGGTGGGGTGCTTGAAGTCCCTGAGGCAATCTGAGATAACTGAGACAGATGTCAAATTAGTTACAAGTAACTGTGTGTGCAACTCATCCGAATGGGGTTCAACCAGAATGTTGTATTTCTGTTTATGTTTCTTGACTGTTGCTGTTCTTGCTTTTTATTTTTGTTTTCTTATAATGTTTATTGTTAGGAACAAAAACAGCCAGGCAAATTCCCTGTATGTTTCAAAGCTACTTACTGGAAGAGGCAGGGAGGGAGATGATAATCCAGCCCCTTGAAGACCCAAAGAGGAAGACTGTGAAGATGTACTTGGACCCTTCAGTAAAAAACAGTGATTGTTAAACCAGTTTCAGAGCGCAGCTGTCTAATTTACTCTTATACACACATAAATCTCATAAAACAGACGACATGCTGATCCATGACAACAAAACATCAGATATTGGAAAAGTATAACTTCACAACCTCACACTTACTGAAGTTAGCAGAGAGGTGCATCGCAACATGTTGTTGTCCTCGATGGAGGACTGAGTAGCTGCACTGGGAGTCTTCAGCTAATTGAAAAAACAAACAAACCACCAAAAAAGTTGCTATCAACTTTCTCTTTGGAGCACAAAACGACACATGCGGATTAGCCCAGCTTGAGAAAGTGCTAAAAAATACAAATGTTACTGTTTTTATTTTATTTCTAAAACATGCAGCAGATGAATATATTTCATCCAGATGGTTAAATGTGTATTTCACCATTTATAGCTGAAGCTGAAAGACGGAAATGCGCGCAATGCATCCTGGTTGTTGTGAGATTTTCCCATTAAGAAAAATAATTATGCTGTGTTTGTTTTTTTCCCTTTAATTCTCTCCGATCACTGGGCAGTTTAGAGAAAACATCCTTCTTCAGGACACACCCACACACCACCTCTCTGACCACACACGCTCATCCGCCCACCCCTGTCACAGGTGACGTATGTGGCTTACCTGCGCCCCGCCATCAGCCGCAGGTGTGCTGACGTCATCCCGCAGTCCTCGGGAGAAGACAGTGGGGATAACGTGGGCCTTCAGGATTTTTCGCGGCGTTGTTTTCATGAGTTCTGCCTGAATGTCCGGCTCGTAGTCTTCCGCTGTAAAGTGTTGGCTGCACACGCGTATGTTTCCGTATTTGCTCACCGGGGTGTGCTCGTCAAACTTGGGGCTCTGTATGGCCTTCAGCCACTGTCTGCAGCGCTGCAGATCTCTTCTGGGCAAAGAGTGAAACACCACGCCCCGGGACCTTGCCTTCTTGTAGCCCTTACAGCCCGGCACCGAGCACAAGCCCGGCATGTCGACACGAGCAGCGACCGGCCGCAAAGAAACGAGGAGCTATACCGCGACCTCCGCCTCCATACTGAGATATCTGCTCTATCGATATAATGGTATCGATATATCGATACCCGTAAATCACTAAATTTGGTATCGACTACTCCATTAAATTATCGAGTACTAATTAATACATGCAAAATAAAGTGCGTGTGTCAATTCTAGATATTTTTAGGTGATTTACTCCAGTGTTTTGTGTGAAACACCCCTCAGCCCACATCATATTGAACTGGTCCATCAGGCACGTGACCAGAAGAGCCGCGAGTTGTGTTTATCCTGATAGCAACGACACAGCACGGCGTGAAGAGGTCAGGTACAGAAATGGAGAAATGCCGAACTAAAAGGCAGGAGACAAAGTTAGTCAAAAGCGCAATCACCTCAAACCTGAGAATATTGATATGTTGCTGTTGTTCATAAACCTGATCTGAAGACAGTGTGCATTTTTTTTTTTTTTACAATTTTATTTATTTCATATTTATGTTATTTATTATGTTGTATTGATGGCAACATTACGTTGAGTACGTTCAAATATGTTTTGTCTTTCATATTTATTATTACTATTTGTTTAACTTTTGTATTTTGAACCATGCACATTAAAGTTATTACCTGGTCAGTATTTTATGGTATTTATTTTTAGGAGAACTAATAATATGATTGAGAAGAAAAATTCACCAATAAGAAATTACCAGTAATCGATATCGGTAATCGGTATCGAATATTTTATGCAAAAAGTACTTGGTATCGTATCGAATCTCAAAAGTGTGGTATCGCCCATCACTACCAGGCAGGCGGACGTCACAGCTAAACGTAAACACAAGACGTCGTCCACGGAGAGACGCTTTGCATCCTGGGGGACGTAGTACACGGAGATTTTTTTGAGAGAGTAAGAAGAGGAGGACGTGTTTCTGTTGTATCGATTTTATTTGTTTAACTTCAGTGCAATGACATTCAAGCTCACAAGGTTTTCTCTCTCTCTCTCACACACACACACACACGCATCAAAAAGTCACGTGGTAACAACTAAACCGTCTCCATGACAACTGACCTTCATGCACTGATAACGCCCACCAAATATGGCTGGAAGCTCTTGACACTTTCCGATCAGACCTTGAGTTGTGATGTTTTAGGTAGTATGATGATAATAAAGACCTCAGACAACATTTAACACGTATGCATATGCAACAAAAATGTCAGTATTTTATAATATTAATGAGACAATATGATATATAAATTATATGATAATTTAAACAATTACCAGAATAAATAAATACCAATTAACAGAAACAATTACCTCATTATCATGTTAAATGTAAATACTATATTATTCTTTTTTCATAATAACAATTTTATCAGATTTAAATTGTTTTCTTCCATTATAAATTTAATTATTAAAGATAATAAATGTATTTTATTTCTTTTATTTATTAAATTATTTATATTTGAATGCCCTTATTCAACTCTCTTTAAGTCACAGTAGATTTTTTTCCCCACTTCTTCGGAAACAACTTAATTATATTCACTATTACAGAGTTATCTTCCTCCTTGCCTTTCAGCCAGTCACATCATCCTCATCCTCAGCGGCTGAAACCGGCTAACCAGCAAACCAGGCCAGAGTTGTTACCATCAACTAACCAATGCAAATGTGCTTTTTCATTAAAACAAACTTGAGTTAAATACTTATTTTTAAGAGTAGGTTTCAGACGATGCCATCCATCATCCGTTCAGAAAGCAGATACAGGAATAGTGGGAATTGGAGTTTACGCTGCAATAAGTATATCTAGCATGTATAAACAGTTGTATAATGTCTTCTGTGGAAAATAACCCTGATGAAGTCATAGAGATGTCATCAGGGTTATCTCATCTTGTGCTTGGGGACAACATTTTTTCACAGAAAGCCTTTTTTTTTTTTTTTTTTTTTACAAACTGGGGACATGAAATATGAAAGATACTGGCTCTTACAAAGTAGAGAGGATCTAAAAAAAGTGGCTGTTGCTACATGTGCCACAGTTAGAACCAATGCTGCCTGGTATAACAGTATTTATCCTACTTTCATGAAGGTTAAAATATTTAGTTAAAACTGTTTTAGAGATTCATTGATTCAACTTTATGGTAATACTGTTGGCTGCATTTTATTGTGCTGTTGAACTGTACTGTCTATACTATAGAGTCTCTACTGTCATTGTTAAAAAAATATTTCATTTATAGCTAAACAGTCAACAGGCCGAGGAACAAAATCCGCCCTATCCCACTTCTCCCATCATAAGAGAGAGAGAGTATAAGAACAACAAAAAACAACAACAACAAAAAAAACCCCTCTACAATTGGAGTACTGTACTACAGAGTTTAACACGTATCCTCCTATACAATTAAAGTGTTAAGAGACACATTGAAACAAGTATATAACTACAAATTAAAGCCGTTGAGGTGTCATGGAGGTCCCTCTTGCATTACAATGTTGTCAAGAAAGGGTTGCCATATCTGTTTAAATCTCTTTGCTTTTCCTGACATTTCATATAGAATTTTCTCCAGGTATAAAGTACTGGTGAACTCCATGAGCCAGGTTTCAAAACAGGGAGATATTTTTTTATTCCAGATCTTCAAAATAATTTTCTTTGCAATTACCATGCCAAACTGGATTGACAAAGTTTCCCAGTGACTTAGAGTTTCCAGTTGCTGTGACCAGCCTTGGATGGACACCTGAGCAGAGCTTGTGAAGTCTTACACAGAACCAAAACATGTGAGCCAAGGTCCCATTAGTGTGTTTGCAGTGGTGATGAGGATGTTAAGAATAAATGCAATTTAGCACGTGAATAGTGGGGTCTGTGTATGACCTTGTACTGAATTAACTGGTGCCTTGAGTTAATTGAGCAGGAGTGTATGCTGTGGAGACATTTAGCCCATGCATCCTCTGAAATTTGTATCCCAATCTCACCGACCTGTGAACACATTCACAAACTAGAGATCAGTTTTCTGTTATCAGGTTCAGTTATCAAGAAGGGCTGGAGTTCATCAGGAACTTGAGATGTTTCTTCTGACATAGTTCGTCTCTGCTGTCATTGATATAAATATTGTGTTTTCTCTGTCACATCCACCAAAGAGGGGCGAACTTGGAAGGCCAATAAACACATCCAACCTTTAGTATTGAAAGTATTCAAACAAAAAAATATTGCGAAAAGATTTTGCAATAATTTCCTTCCCTCAATATTGTACTTAGTGTGGACAATGGTGGAATAGTGTATGGCTAAAGGGCAACTTAATTTCTTAAGAGGGTCCAACAAACAATATGAGCATGTTTTTCGTCATATACACTATATGTACACTTAGGATGTTTAAAAAAAAACACTAAACTACTACTACTTTATCTACATGTGCGAAACATCTATTTACACTAAATTCTGTTTTGTTTGCTTTGTTTATTTACAACATGAGTGAAATATTGGAAATACAATAAAACTATACTGAGGCATTTTTTCATGCGACTGTTGTGATATTTGAAATGGTAGAGAACAGAGTTTGTGTGATCTGAGTTTGTCCAACAGGTGGCAGTCTGGAATCAATAATAAAGGGCAGAGGTGGCTCCCCAGGATCCACTTCCAGATTGAGAAAACTTGCTATAGATGACAAATGACTTCCTCTTGCAGTACTCCAAGGTTTTAAAGAAGAAAGTAGACATGTTTGTTGTCTGAATAGGCAGCTGATCAGTGTTACTCCTTGTGCAATAAACATTGTGGTTTTTGCTCCAACTCTTTATTTCCTAGCGTGTCTTAAAATCTAGTTAAAAAACACTTAAAGCTATTTTGCTAAATGGAGCATACTGCCCAGACCAAACATACTGCATTATGTTCAAAAGATTTCTGGGAAAAATTCCTTTCAGAAAAAAAAACTCTTATCTGGACTGAGGCAAGACGAACTGTAGCTATCAGCCTTCGCCAAGTTTAAAAACTGGGCTCTTTTGCATTGTCGACCAACATCAAATGACTACACACATTTTCCTGTGTAACTAAAGTGTGATAATAATCTTTGATTACCATGAGTAGTGATTACTCTATTTAGTGATGGGATCTTTTTTTAGTGTTCACCAACAAGCCTCCCCGTGAAGTCAGTTTTATATTTGTCATTGCTTCACTTAAATCCATTCAAGTTGGACTCACATATTGTACAAGGTGTGTATTCATAAAGAAACGGGGGGAAAGGAACATTAATATACTGCACCACACAACTCATCCTGTTTAAACCAGCACACACTAAAATACATCATATTAAGTTATTCATTTGTATCAAATATAACCCTTTCAGGGTGCAAACTGATGTTCACTATAAATACTAAAGTGTATAGTATTTAGCTACTGAACTTGTCATTTCTTATTCTAAGTCTACTGTAACCTGATGTCTTGTGATTTCTAAACAAATGAGTAGGAATTTTGACTTTCAAATAGTAATAGAAATATTATGGCTGCAGGCCTCTGTATACGCTCATGGTGCTGTGAGGATGAGTGAAGGTCTGAACAGTGCTGACAGTCTCTGTGGTTCAGGGACTGAGTTCACTGAAGCTGCCATAGCTGTAGCAGCCCTCATTCAGTAAATCATCTGGGTAAGATTACTGGGCTTCTGTTTCTCAGAAGGTTCACATAGTTTTTTTCCTGCTTCAAGTGTTTCAGTCTCGATTTGTATTTATTTACATACTGAATTTGGTACACACTGAATGTCCACTTGTTTGACCTGCACTGAAAAAAAATTAAGACTGATCAGTATCTTAAAGGAAACAGACACATATATTATATTATAATACTTTCAAATGAATAAGAAGTCTAAATAAGTTGAATTAGGTCCACGGAGTGTCATACAGGCTCATTCACCACCCACTTGAGCTAATGCTGTCTTTGCAATCTCAGTTCCAAGTTTGTTCCTTTTTATGTCATAATGGTTTCAGTTACAGTCTGACTCCTCTTTCACTGTGTGCAATAGTATAAGTATGAATATGGTGTGAGAACTGAACACCCACACCAACCTGTCTGCTAAGTCCACCAAACCATCATCTCAAAGAGAAACTAAATGTGTTTTTCATTCAACATTAGTCACGAACTAAAAAATGATCTACTATACCAACTATTGTGTACTTTTCTGTGCTAATTATTGCATCTATATAATACTAATTCCATTATCAAACCATGAATAGAGCACTTCTTAAAAAAACAACAAATCCACAAGGCAGTTCCAGGGGAAAGACTTTGTTATTTTCATTCATAAAACACGTTGCCCATCCCCTCACCACCAACAGGAGCCAGTTTGAGCCCGACTTTACTGCAGTCCTCTTGTCTGGTTTCTCGCCAGCGCGCGGAGGAAAAAGTAGTCCCGACACAGCATCAGGACCTCGTAGTGTTTTGCTTTACAGAGAGCTTGAGAAACACTTAACGCATTGGGGGACTTGCGTGGAGACATTACCCCGCCTCGACCCTGCATATTAAATATTTCTGTTGCACAGCCAGAGTTTAGCTGGCACAGCTGACAGGAGGAAGCAGGTTATTGGCACCAAGAGATGAACAAGTGAGGCAACACGCTGCTGTTGTATACTTAAATCATTTTATGCTTTAAACTGATTAATTGTTTTTGTGTGTATTAACATTTGAATACGCGAAAAACCCCCACACAAATGTGATTATAACTTTTATCTTTAACTTTAACTTATCACAGAGGATGTGGTTGATCTTTTTTCTCCAGGTTTATTTTTATTTATATCATGCTGCATCAGTCCTCAGGCTCTTGTCTTTTTTCACATGGTTAAGCTGTGAGATATTTTTTATGCTAGTTTTCACTTGCAGGGTGTCACTTTCCTCTCTTGGATCTCAAACCTTCACATCGACGTGTTGGTTTCGCTTTTTTCTTCGCTGAGGTCTGAATCATATCGGAGGCTTGTTCTGTTCACATCCTTAATTTCGTAGATATTTCTTGTAGAAATTTCTCTTTTGATTCATATCTTTAAACAGAGCAAATACTCCCACTGACATCAGATTACAGAAAATTGTTTTCAAACGCGCGGCTGATTTCCGCAAACACCAACAACACTTCCGGTCCGAACCTTCAGAATGAAAGCTTCACTTCTCACAGTTAGATGTGTGAAAAAGTGTTGATTTGGCACAATTGCATACATTTATATTTTAAAACAATGCTGCTTATAGTCTGTACTCCAGGCTATCATTCAGACCATTCAGTATACAAGACATAACTAATGGAAAAGTTGACAAAACCACAAATAACATAAGTAAAACAAAGGCAGAATTAAAGTGAAGTGAAATAAAGTTTAAAAGGCACTAAAAACAAATTAAATATGAATAAAATAAAAGGAGAATGGAAAATTATTACTTGAGCTAATGCTGTGTACTGAGACTTTAATAGGGAGTTTCTGTGGTTTTTCATATGAAAAATGAGTCACTGGATTGTTGAAGGAAAAAAGGGGATTTACAGAGTTTTGTCGTGTCAGTGCAAAATATGTCCATTAAAATAACAAAAGTACTGCAGTCTGTTACCCATGTGTCATAAAAGTGGAATTGTGTCTTTTAATTTAACTATGTAAGTTTAATTACTGAACAAAATGGACAAAATTATAGTGAGGTATGAACTGTTTAGTTCAACAGTATAAAGATCGGCAGTATCTTCATGCTGGAAGCCAGTGGACTGAAAACAAAGGAGGATGTAAAATCACCCAATACCATTGATATATCAAGAAAAACAAGAGATGATTTATTATGTTACTTTATTATGTTGTTATGTAACACATCTGGTATTTCAATAACAGACACAGAAGGAAGGAGGTGAAAATGTTTTGAGAATAAGTTTGCAGCGCTGGCTGTCATCAATGACCAACCTAACCTATTAAAGGGGAGCAGATATTTACTTTTTGGACCCTGCCCCACTGTCTTCGGTGCAATGTGATGCCTCCAAGTTTCTATTAAATCCAGTGCTCCTGTGCATGAATAATACTCAGTTGAATGAGATGTGTTTGCATTTTTTCCTTGAATAAATAATAGCTTGGTTAAATAAAACTTTTAACTATGAACTTAATAATGAGAGTAATAACTAGTCTACAACTACTTTACATTTGAAAGCATTTTTTCAAGCCTTCAAATGTAAAGGTTTAAAAGTTCATTATAGCCCATTAAAGGCACTGCTGATGGTATTAAAGCAAACTAGTGCAATGCCCATCAAACATGTGCCTGTTTGTAATGAGACAATTGCTTGGCCTCCGCTTTAGGCTTCCACATGCTTTTTGACTCTGTGCGTGTGTGGGTGGGTGGGAGGTTCCTTGCTTTCACGAGAACCTCTCATCAAAATAACTCCACACTCAATACTGCACTTTCTTGAATCCTTAACACTACACCAGCAATGTCCGATGTTAATTGGATGAATGGTGGTCGAGATAATCAAAGGACAGACAGACAGAGATTCCTTATATTTACAGCACGATACAATGATGTCTTATTTTATGTTGATTGTGGCGGAGCCTGTGAACAAAAGTGTTAGTGTTTCCCAGAATGAAGCCTGCATTACCAGTCTGCATCATCACCATCTAAGACCTTAATCTGGCTAATGCGTGCATTTGTTTTAGAGGCAAGCCTTTAATACAACTGTTCTTTTGAAACTCAGCTGTTTACAGGAGGCATAATGATTAGTTGCAGCTCTTCCCCACGAACTGAATAAAACAGACATATTAATGTCAATACCAGCCTAGGAGGAAGAATGCCAACTGAGGATCAGCTTTGATTGCTTTCAAATGCTGCAGTGCTCTCCATCTGTTGAATGCCAACCAAGACTGTATTTCATTTCTTCACTTAGTTTTTCTGTCAGTTTTTTTCTTTCTTCTGTTCTGGTGGCCCAATATCAACTGTAACCACTACATACACACTCCTCTGCTACATTTGAACTAAAATACAACGCACTGCAAAACTTTGCTTTGACACATGTAAACAAAGCCTCTCCTGGTCTACGTACCGTAAATCGTTTCGTCAGATTTCGCTCGTGTCGGGCCGGTCACTGACGTAAACAATAACAACGCACAAACAGCCAGTCTTCACCTCGCCGCTGACCTTGTTTTCTCGTGTAGGTCACGGAGAGGCACTGATATTAAAGCGAGGCTGTTTTAAAGCCTCCTCGCAGCAGCGTTGAAGCGGAGATGAACATGTGCTGCATCAGTGCGAGCCCCACAGCGCGGCGGAGGGATACACCAGCCGCTGTCACCGTGGTGCTGCGGCTTCAGCAAAGCAAAAATGTCTGCCTAAGGGAAACTCGTAACTGATACACACATATAGAGGATATTTTCCCAGGTATCGCCGTTTTAAACCCACATTTCGCCGTTTGGAGGCGCGCAGCAAGAACGCGAGTCTTCACCAGATCACCCTAGTCGGGATTTTAATCGGAAAAAAGGTAAAATATGAGTGAGACTTTGGCAGGAGCTGTCGGACCTGTGAAAGAAGTTGGGAGTTGAGAAAGACCATCAGTGGGTTTTGTGCTCATGAGCTGGGAGATATGCACTGTTTCTGTATTTTCTTGACAGTGTTACTTACCCGGAACCAGCGTGTAATTTAAGTTTAGTCTCTGAACAGCGCAGTCTCCCCGCTATTAAACGTGTACACTGATTTTAGGAAAGCTCACTGCAGCGCTTTTTCAGTGCATTTGAGCCGCAGCTAGCGTTAGCCGGCTAGCTCGGGGACGAGAGGCGCCTCCGACAACATTTCTGACCATCGCTGTGTTTTAAAGCATCGCCTCCCACATCTCTGACATTAATCAGCGCAGCCTCGGCGACATCCTGATCGATCAGCCAGGTGGATGTGTGTCGGTGAGAGGTGTTGTTACAGGGATGTATTGTTGCTGCAATAACGCGATGCTGCGAGCTGAGCCATCCATTCACACACCTATTTTTCTTATATATCTCAATTTAATCAAAGCAGTGGAGGAGAAAACTGAATGTGCGCCACTTGAATGTTTGCGCCATATCATCCTTAATAATGTGGCCAAACTGTCAGTGTGTGTGTGTGATTCAGCACCACAGCACAACTTCTTTACTTCGCAGTGGTGGTCTTTATCCTGCAGCCATAACAAATTGCCCCTCCGCTGAATAAAACAGCAGCAGAGATGTGACCTGATGGACTCTGTTTTTTTCTGCAGGTCTCTAGATCGCCAGGATGAATCCTCAGCAGCGGATTGCCGCTCTTGGAACAGACAAGGAGCTGAGTGACCTGCTGGATTTTAGTGCGGTAGGATGTCTTTTTCCTTTCTCTCTGTTAGTGCAGCTCTGAGGGGCTTTGACTGAACCAAACAGGAGAAATCAGGACTAATTGACGAGCTCTTTTTAATGTTGACATGATAGTGTGATTCCATCCTTGTGCATCTTCCAGGAGAATCACAGCCGGCGATGAGGGGACGGTTGCTTTTGCACTCTTGAGTCTGATTGCATGTCCCTGTCTTTACATTTCAGATGTTCTCGCCACCTGTGAGCGGAGGGAAAACCAGGCCCACCACACTTGGAAGCAGTCAGTTCAGTGCATCAGGTAGGACCTGGTCCCCCCACAACCCCCCCAAGTCTGTTTCCACACACTCTCTCATATAGTCTTCAGGCTTGCGTTGCTTGCAAGACCCCCCTCCTCCTCTTGTGTCTGCGCTGTTCACATCTGGTGCTTGAAACGTGAGCTCTCCACCTGGAGTTACAGTGGAGTAAAGATGTAGAACAAAGCCCCGATTCAGGCCGTAGACATGTGTAAATGCTTTATCAATCTAATTACCATCCTGGCGTAATAGTGGATGTTTTATCTTGCTGTCAGATGCATAAATAAGGCATAAACCAGGCGTGTTTTGGCTGCTTTGATCGCGGCATGTTGTGAACTGAAACAATACGCCGTGTTCTTATCTGGGCTTTGCTGTGAGCAGATTTTGCATCAAGCTAATTAATATGTCTGCGTGAGATTCTTGTGAGCACAATCAGAACTGGAGCTGCAGTGTCGTTTAATGGGATTGTGAGACGTCCTCTCATTTAATTGTTCTCTGGTGTCGATAATTGATCCGTCCTTCGGATAGACTTCATACACACACACACTGGATTGTCATTTCCACAAACACTACCTCTCTTTTTTGTTTATCTACGAGAGGCTCTATTGCTAAACAGGTCTGTGGATGGTTTAGTTGCAGCGACAACATTTGAGATTCCCTGCTTCTGGATCGCTTCCTAGCTCTAAATGCTACAGGACATTAATCCGAAGCACATCTATTGTCTGGCGTGCTACTAGAGAAAGTCAACAATCAAGCATTATGTTTCCTGAAAGCATGTTTTGTGTGCACCCACAAAGCCTTGTTGTAGTCAGTTATCTGTGAAACGAAAGACACACACTTAGTGGAAACTGAACGAAAAGACAAAGAAACAAGAACAGAGGTTGTCACTCATGAACTAAGTAGTTGTGGAGATGAATTTTACAATACCTAATCATTCAAAGGAGTGGGACTTTGTGTGTGTGCTCTCCTCGGTGACACAAATTACAAGAAAACTCTGCTCAAACTGATGCTAGTGTTAAAAGTAAAGTCACAGCCTGCTGGAGAACCTGCCACAAAGATGGATTTATAATTATTGTATTTATTTATTTAGAACGACTGTAGAGATGTTTGTATTAACCTGTGTATTATTTAAAATTTAATACACTTTTTTAAAATATAATGCAATCAAGCACAGCAGCACCACCAACTGCAGCCTCAATAAAACGACAGTAGAGGTGAATCATCTCCTCTCTGAGGCAGTGTCAACGAAGGATTTATGTTTTTACTGGATTGGATATCAGATGATAATGTGTGTTTTCTAATTGCGGGTAATGACATGTTCTTACAAACCAGGTTGTTGGGTCATATCTAAACCACACCGATGACACAAAATGAAACTTTTGACTCTTAAAGGATGGCAGAACAAAACATCTGATTTTTCAAAACCAGACTATGTCCCGTGTATACTGACATAAACAGGAACGTTCCCAACCATCGATGTCATCAACACGCTGTATTAACAAGACGTTTCTTTGTGCTGTTTGATTTGATACAGTGAGACGTGCACATCATGTGGACAGTTACCTTTAGGCCAGGCCTTGCACTCTGTGACTTCTGAAATAGACCAACATCAGCACGGTGCTTTTTTGTTTGGAACAAAAAGAATTGGAGACTGTCAGGAGAATTGTGTGTTGCAGCCAAAGCTCATTGTTGCTGCTGCGTGTTGTCTGGTGACCGACTGGCTTTGTCCTTTTTAGAAATGCAACAAAGTTTAAATGTGGATGGTTGTTTTCTACCATTTCCAACAAAAATGATTAAAGACAAAACAGAAGTAAAGCTCCTTATCCTCATTCAAATGAAATTTTGAATTTGTAGCTGAAACATTTATATATAAAATATTTATATTTGCTGCAAAGATTTTTGTAGTTATCTTGTGTTAATAAGTTATCTTGTGTGAAAAAAAAAATCTGTTCAACAAATCATTATCACAGCTGATTAATAACAATTTTTTTTAAAGATAAAAATCAATTAGCTTATATACTGTATATTATTCATGGCAAATATTAACTGTCTAGTGAATCGGCTGCAGCTTAAACTTTATGGTCATTATTGGTTTTTGGATGCAACTCTAATGATCTCATTATTTTGGGTGATGCAATATTGCATCCACATAGTGGTTTCCATGATGGTTAACTAAGATTTGCATTGCTTTTCATTTTTAGATATGATCAGTCATAACTGTGTCAAAAGAAAATGTCATGATATTACTGTGATTCAACTCAAATGACAGTTGGTTTGTCAAACATGGTTTGACAGCATGTTTTCAGCCTCCGACGTTTGAATGTATAGTAAATGGTAAATGATAAATCAGATTGTAATTATTATTCCTCTGTAATGAAAACCCTGTTGAAACTATTCAATATATAATATATAATCAATATATAATTATGATACTTAAATATTACAATGTGCCATGTTTTTATATAGGCTATATTTTCAGGACATTGATAGTATAAACCAACCGATACTGGATTTTTTAAGCCGATACTGATATTTGGGATTTTACGAAATCAGATAACAGTTTATCAGCTGATGAATTATCTCAGCATAGCTCAGCATTACTCAAACACAGTCTTGATATGGATTTCTTGTTACTGAGTTTATCTGTCTCGAGTGATAAATATAAAAGTCAGCCGATATATTGGTGTATTTAACAGATTCTAACTTTTGTCCACATCAGCAAACCTTCATTTCAATGTTGATATTCTATTTTGAAGTCACATCAACACTTTAGGTAATCATGATTTTCCTGTTTCTTGAAAAATGTTGAAAAACAAAATTATGCAAACCTAAACCCTTTATCATATAAGAAATAATGATGTCAAAATGAACCTGCCGCACCTTAAAGCGTCTCAGGCTGATAGCAGGTAAATCCCTCCTTCCCTCAGCCTGCAGTATGTGCTGCTGTGTCTCTGATCCTCAAGGTAGGGGAAGAAGCACCTACATAAGTGATTGTGAACATAAGGCAAGTGAGTGTGCAGACAGAAGTGTGGAAATTGCGGGGAATGAGAGTTCGGATTACTGCATCTCAGCTGGGCATAGCCAGATAATTGAGGCAGAGTGGGACTGGCAAGACCCTTCAAAAGTGTGCCAGAGAAAGATGGATTGGAAAAAAATACCCAAAGTGGCTCTAACAGAGATTCATCATCTCTCCCTTCCAGCTGTGTTGATGATGCAAATGTGATGAGGACATTGACTCTTTAGTGCAGCGGGGCAGTGGAGGCTGCTGGGGTAATTTTCATTCAGAGGTGTGTAGTGGAGCGTTTGTTAGCTGTGACCAGCAGCGAGTTTAGGTTGATTTGTCCACTACATGCAAAGAGTCTCTCTGCCGCCTCTCTTTGAGTTCAACAGAGGTGCTATGGATTTGATTCAGTTCTCTCAAAAGTAGATAAAATGGTAAAATTATTCTGTCTTATCACTAAAATCTTCTTTTTGATGGTCTTGCTCAATAACTTAATTCATTATGTTGCTAAATAGACATAGATTTAATTGAATAAGTAAATGTTTTATGGGGAAGACATACAGTTTGAAGGCATGATGTATTTAACGTTGTTCTGTAGCACATGAACAACATCTCAGTCTATCTTCTTTGTAAAAAATTGGGGTGTAACGATGCACATGTGACCCTAACAACTCTCAGGGGTAAATGACCCAACTAGAATATAAAATACCAGGACTTCCTACCAGTCAGTTCGATTTGAAAGGTAAAGCATCTTTAATAATCTCAAGCAAATGGAGGTAACTTTCTTCTAACTCTTTACTGTACCTTATAATGGCTGTGGGCACATGCACGCATTGAAATTTGTTTTCTACTCTGGTAACACCTTTTTTTGTGATTGTATATAAAAATCAATAAAGTAAAGTAAAAATTAATGTTGACAGATGACTGCAGCTTATATTGGCCATCAGTGTCTTACTGTCGTCCATCATAATGGCTAAAGATAGTCAGTGTTGTGAAATGAAGTCAGGCAGTCTTCGGCCTAATAAAGGAGCATTTTCTCTCTCTGACTCTGACTCTCTGCAAGAAGAAAGTTTCTTCTTTCTCCAGAATATTACTCTAAATGTTTGTTTGTGTAATTTATATACAGACATGACCCCAGTCAGTCCCAGATTTTTATTTGATGTTCATTGTTTGTATACACGTGTGTAATGCAGTCATTGGTTTTACCGTTAGTGCTGCTCTCAGTTCATTTATACAGGAAACCATTATGCCAAATAAAAGCCAAAAGCTCTCTGTAGGTCAGCAAAGCAGGGCTGTATTTTTGATTTGTTTAATTCAGCTTGTCAGACTGTGTGACACACTGTGTTGTGTGACATCATGGCATAAAGTCAGCATGATTTAGGTGTAATACACAATGTTTTTTTCGGTCATGTGAAACTAATCTGTGCCAGGAATCAAGTTTACTCGTATTTAAATGACTGACATTTCTGATTTCTCATTTTAGTTAAGATGCCGCCTGGACCAGAAGCCTTTTTTTCATTTTTCTTTTTTCTTCCACTTCCATCCCTTTAGGCCTGTAATGTTTTTCTGCGAAATGGGAAATATGTGATCTCAGAAGGACTGAATTTTGTAGATTCTTCAGTAAAACTCTGAATGTATTTGATAATGTTTAACAGTCTCTTTGGATCATATTAAAACACCAGTGGGGCTCATGTGTTTATAATGTAAAGGTTTTGTTCTACTTGTATGTCCTGGTTGTTTGGCCAGTTTAAATTTTAATGTAATGGCGGTAAATGTGATGACTTGTGTAGCATAATTTAAGTCTTGTTTTTTTTTTAGCATGCGTTTTAAGAATGAAAGTATCTAACATGGTTTGGGCATTTGACTGCACTTTTATGTTTTACTATCATCTTTTTGTATCATCCAGAAACACTTTGGTTTTATCTGTAATTTATCTTTGTCTATTCTTCCCTCATGAAAAAAGCCCAAAAAATACAGTTCCACTTCCAAATGAAATAAACCAAACATCTATTGGTAGGTACTTTGTGGCGAATTTTAAGTGATGAAACACATACATAATCTCTCTTCTTTCTGTGTATGTATTGACTGATATCAACAACAATAAAGAAGTTAGTAAATTGATCATATGATACACAATGTTTGCTATGATTTACGGTGCTTTCACCCCTGTAGTCCGTTTCATTTGGTCTGAAACATATACTGTATATAAAGGCGATCTTGTTTTATGATCTTTACATGTTCTGAATAATGACAAACAGGGACGGGGGTGGGGGGATCATGTGTCTTGTGCTGCGGTGCTACACGGGGGATTATTTCAGCAGAATTGGATTGACAGCTTTCACACCAGATCAAACAATCTGCATTAAATGTAAAAACACACCAGATTGTTTTAACCAAACTCAGGTGTATGTGCTCAGGTGCACGGAGAAAATAGACTGACCTCTCAGTGTGGTTAAACCTGCTCTACCTCATCAACATGAAGCAATATCACAGGTTGTGAAATTGTGAATAAACAGCTTGATATTTAACTTTATTTATTTTTGACAAATATAAGAAAGATGAAGGTTTTGCAGTTCTTCAGTTCTCAGTTCTTCAGTTCTCAGTTCTTGAGTTCTCTCATCAGGAGTGTTTCGTCAGGGTCACTAAAACGAGTCTCATTGATAGTGAGAACTCTTTCGTCTTTCTGTTGGATGACTTTTGCTGAATTGGGAGCTCGGGGAGGGTGCAGCTGTTTATGAATGACCCAGCAGAGACAGGAGGAGTCAGTTATGATAGCAAAGCTCTGTGCTTCCTCCGTCCAACCAAACCATTACCACAGATTTACAGGACACTTACAGCTGCATAAATAAGCACTGCTTTATGATACCACTTTTATTCATCTCTGGTCCTTTCAAATCACTGCATAATGTCCGCGACATGTTTATCTTCGTTGTCATACATTAAATATTTTATATAGAGTACTGTTTCACTCATTAACTGAAAGGGCTCACATTAAGTTAAAAGTAGCCACATATTAAGAGACTTGTTTCCTTCAGCAGACGGGCTGTATATTGTGTCAAAAAAGGCGTTTCAAATGAACATCAGAGCAGCTTTAGTTCAGCGTGTGCTGTGTCCTGACATCTCAGCAGTGCAAAAACTGTCTGTGCACCTATAATTTATGCAGGATCAAAAAATTCTTGAGGGGCACCATACTTTCAGGACGTTCAAGGATACAAAATGTATCCACCATATGGCCTGTAATGACATTGCTGAATATAATTTCTCTAGTTGTTAAGTTTCTTTTTTTTCTTCTTTTTTTGAGGGGCCTGTACCCTGCAAGTTCTGTCGCAAACTTGATTGTGTAACCGGACGAGTCAAGTAAATGCCAGAGAAGTAACGAAGTAGGACTACTTCAGTACTGTACTTAAGTATTAAAATGCCGAATCTGTGCTTTATTGGAGTATTATTTTTCCACTTTCACTTCACGTTTTTGATGAGTTGAATACTTTTACTCCGATACATTGTCTAAAAGTAGCATCGTTATCCGTTATTATAGTGTGACGGACCATTACCGTGTCACTGCCAACCGACTACAACAGCAGTTCTCAAATGGGGGGCGGGGCGAGGCGCGCGGGGGGGTTGAGGTGCGCGGAACTATTTGGCGAACGGAGCGGAGGAATACGTCATCACGCGTATGTACGAACGGTGTGTGTGTGTGTGTTAGTCTTGTTTAAATGTTAAACATGTCAAGGGAGGGGGGGTATGACAGAAAATAATTGAGAAGCACTGGACTACGAGCAAGTTTGGTGGAGCTGCTTGTCATTGGGTGACTGAGCTGCCTCGTTCAGTTTGATCCCACATTACAGGATTAATCTTCAGGAGAGCAAGACTGAATTCACTCAGTTTTGAAAATCAGCTGCTTTTGAGAATAAACAGAATATTTCTGCACTCTGAAAAATGACTGTGCTTTATGCAAACAAGTTGTGCTGTATGTAAGCTGTGGAAGATATTTGCTCTGCTTTGTTCACAAAGTGTTAATATCAGTATTTAAGGGGCTCTGATCACTCACTTTGTTTCAGATTTATGAAGATATTCATAAAATGTGATATTCAAATTTTCAACTGCTTTCTTTATTACCAACATTACGTATTAAAATTTCCTACTTGTACTTTAACTTTCAATACCTGAGTACATTTTAAAGACGACAGAGTACTTTTAATACTTAAGTACAAAACATATGGAATACTTCAATACTTCTACCTGAGTTATGTGCTTAAAGAAGACTTCTTACTTCTACTTAAGTCATTTTTTGGTAGAGTATCTGTACTTTTACTCAAGTATGTGTCCTTGCTACTTTTTACATCTCTGGTAAATGCACAGCACTGAATCCTCAAGCCGAGCAAGACAGGAAAACATTTCCCTCACCTGTCTCCCTCTGGTTCAGCCATCTGTCATTTAAGGCTTTGTCTCACTCTGTTGTTCACCCTTTTCCTTTGGAATGGACCCAGAATGTAGCCAAACATGCAAACATTTCCTTCGGTCTTCCAACATTGAACTTCTGTCCTTAAATTCTACAAAACTTTCTTCTTAGATGTTCAAGAATTTTACAGTTATTGTTTCTTTTAAATTTCTTAAAAAAAATCTCTCAGACTAAAACCACAGCTGGGTGATGTTTCTTATATTTAATCTCAGTTATTTACTTGGTGAGGAAAAATATGAGACAAACCTCTGTATAATACAATTCAACAATACAATCATCGTCACTCTAAAATACTGAACAATAAAATAAACACAACCTTTGTGAAGACTCGGTGCAGAAGTGTTGTATTAGACTGCTTTAATTTTAAGTGGGGTTAGTGTGTATGTTCATCAGACATTCATTCATGGTGCTGGACAGTTAGGGTACATTATCTGTTTTTGATGCATGAGATGTTTTTGGCATTCTCTAATACAGCACGTGAGTTTAAAGAGGCTAAAAATCTTAGCAATGATCATTCTTTGTGTGTTCTTCACTACATGTTTTCATGTTTTTTTTAAACTTGTGTGAGAAGGGAGATGTCCTTTCCCTTTTCTAGGGTTTAGAGTTCTTTACAGCAGAGCAACACTGCCTCTCCAATTCATTAGGCCTGAATTACAGCCGATGCAGTTGTGTATGTGTGTTTTCTTTTCCTTTTGCTTCTTGTGCCAGTGAGTAATCTTATTGTGCTGCCTGTCTGTGCTCTGGGAAGAGAGGGGACCCTTGAGCCCTGGTAGGAGATGGTAATCAGACGAGATGACAGCCAGTGGCCTGAACACTGACCATTGTCAGAGTCAGTGTGTAAAAGGCCCCAGTAGACCTTCAGTGTGTCACATCCGTGTGTACCGACATTTAGACCTGTGTGCTGTTAGTCACACAGTCACAAATGTGAATAATAACCAAAGCCAAATGATGGAAGTGAGACGATTAAATATAGTTTTTTTTTCCATGAAGCCACTGATAGTAATTATGAGGCGTTTTAAAGAGGAAATGAATCTTCTGTGTGCGAGCAGCAAAACAACATATTTGTCAGTATGAAACTTATCTATAACTCTGCTCACTGGAGCGTGATTTCTGGTTCGAGAAACAGCTCTTGACTTTCTGGTGAAGTGTATAATTAGGTTGTGAGTTAAAAACTGATGGGCAGCGTGACAGATGGAAATTAAGTTATAATTATATAAAACCATCATCTGCACTGTCTCCAAAATGTGTCATTTAATACGTCTCGGACAAAACGTTACCCTCACAGATAGGTACCTCCTTGTCCACGTGTTTTGGAGTCTTTACTTGTTTTTTGTTGTGCAGATTCTACTTCTGCTTTTGTTGTTGTTGTTTGTGTCAGTTGTGCAGGTTCTGTTTCTACGACTCTTTGGCCAACCTTGCTGCAGGGAGGCCCCTCAGCGCACATCATTGTTGAATTTCAAAGTTAAGATATTCTTAATATTGAAAAGTTTTGTTTGTTGCTTGTTGTATTATTATTTTTTCTGGGTGTACACAATTCCTTTAAATCTCATATTTTTTTTATTTGAGGATAAAAATGAACAAATGGTATTGCATTTTGCTGTGACAGATGAAATTACAACAGAGACAATCAATAACTTTGGCTTTTACTGCAACACAATATTGTTTCAAACAGCAAGAACAATTGAGGCATCAAATATGTTTACAGACTATATCTCAGAAATTAGATTCTAAACATAAGATATTATATTTTTCAATATATGCCAGATGGTCTTGCTTTGCAGTCGGTTGGAGTTATTGATTTTATTTGTTTATCTGTTTGACTTTTGAAACATAGAGGTTTTCTTTCATTTAAAACTGAGTTTTATCAATTTTGGTGCTCAGCTGTTTGGAGGTGGCCTGGCATACATCAGTGCCAAATCATTAAGTTGTAAGTTGCTTTTTGGTACATTTAAGCGTGAAAAACTGTGCTTATTTTTGTCAGTGATTTATGCAAAATATTATTTTTGTGTCATCAACCTTTGAAGAGATGAATTAGTCATTTATCCTCTTCTCCAAATAGAAAAAACATTTGTACAGTTGTATAATCACATCCATATCATGGTAGTTTTCAGGATGAATAATATGTCATGACTTGTAAGTTAGTCCTTAAATATAACTTCAGCCTGTCCCTTTAATTACCTGTAGCACTGACAAATTTTATGCAGGTCACCTCTGAGGAGTGCAACTGAATTCAGGAACCGGCTGCCGACTGTGTCTGTGAAGCCCACGCAGATTAATAAATAGCTTTGCAAAGTTTCCCATTCAAAGTTTTGTTTTCAGCTCAGATGTGGGTAGTGTAATGTGCTAAGTTGCTTCCTGGACACGTTGTTTTGGCTGCCAGTTGGAGCTTCAGTCAATTAATATGACAATTACATATGTTAATTCATCAATAACGTCCAATATGGTACATTCACATCTTGTTTTATCAAAGCAGCAGTCTGAAGCCAAAGGGTATTTAATTTATCATGATATCATCATCTCTTGCAAAATAACCCGTAGAGAATATGTGGAAAACAGTTCTTTGTCTTTAGTGTAGGATTATCCATCTTCAGTATATAATCGAGAAAAAACACAACGCAGACAGGCAGAAAGAAATGCACTCTTTGGGTCAAAACTCTTGGGAAAAGCTTTGAACTGAAAATACGTTGTTGAACATCATCACAGGGGCCTTGCATGAACTTAAACTGTATTTTATGAAGAGTATTGTCATTATGATTCAGTCTCTGACTACTTTTTCATTGTGTCTGTGGTTCACACATACTGTCCGTACATTGAACTATGTGAGTTCTCTTGACTTTCTGAGTGAGTTGTGCATCTCTCTCTCTGACAGGTATGGAGGAGCGGACCAACCAAGCGTCTTGGGCCCCAGGTGGCGAGTCCAGTCCCTCCTATGAGTCCTCCCGGGTAAGATGACCCACACCTTAACGCCTCCGAATGACCTTTCTGCTCCACAGCACATCATTTAACACTCATTACATCAGAGCGCTACATTCACAATGTTTTAGTCTCACCTTATCTCAGTCACATTGTATGACCTGTAATGGACACATTTTCTGTGAAGAAGAAGAAGGATGGGCTAATGTTTTCATAGGTGGTACAATTTATTTTTTTCTTTTTCTTTAACTAGCCAAATGTTATGCAGTTGGCAGTAAAAAACAGTCACTGGAGTCTGATATTATTTTGGCACTGTGCGTCTTTTACATAATAGAGTTCTTAAAAATATTTCAGCTCAAATGACATGTCAGTGCTGCACACAGTCAATTTTCACATTTTTCTTTAACCTCAATATCTTTGATCTTTGCTAAGAAGGGTTATGTCCCTATATTTTTTTCCACCAGTTAGTGTAAGATCAGGGAGGGAATTACAGCTTTGAATAATTATCATGTAAAATGTAAAAATCACATCATAAATGAACAAAGAGCTCATTTACACCCATTGACAACCAAAACTGTGAACTTCTGTCTTCAGCCGTAAACCATCAATTTAGTGAAAGTACGGAGGAAATGCTATTATGTGATATTAATTCATTCATTAATCTGCCAGTTATTTTCTCGTTTAACCAATGAATTGAATAAATAATGTAGTGTGTCTAATGCGTCAGAGTGCAAGGCACCTACTTCAAATGTTGTATTTTGGGCAAACAAATGTCCAGAACCAAAACACATCAAATCGACAAAGATGTAAAACAGAAGTAATGAACCCTCATATATCGAGCTTGAGCATGACAACTTGCTTTTGTTTCATACATTCAAAACCTTTCATATCAACAATGGTGAAACAAGCTGATGCAGTGATACTGCAGGTGACTCAATGTTTTTAGTTTCAATGGTATTCATGGACCTTCAAGGCCATCGGTTTGTTTCTCTTCCAGTATTTCATATTTTGTAAATGCTAGTGGGAATGAACTGTTTCAAACTGCAGCCAAAGATATGAAGAGCTCTGAAAACAGAGCTCT
>JBAJHX010000001.1:23904938-23916844 GCA_037176925.1 Amniataba percoides
AGAGCTCTGAAAACAGAGCTCTTCATATCTTCAGTGAGCTAAAATCTTTGGAATCTGTAGCACATCCACTCCTACAGCACCTCTTTGTCTATGACTGATATGAAGCTGTGTGACTTGTTGTTTTTAGCTGTTGTTGCAGTATTTGGTCACTATCAATTTTATTCTGCAGTGCTTCTATGCCAGAAGAAGGTGTGTCTTCTCTGCAGCTGAACAGTTGGGTCACTTCTTCAGGTTATATTATGATATTTGGTCAGAGCCCACAGATCTGCACAAAAAAAGTCATTTTTAAAGATGAAGATACTGGGCAGCACCTAGATAAAGATGAAGTTCCTTTGTCATTTAAAGCAGTGAAATGATTTACATTACATTCTTACATTGTTTACTTAACAGGGACAATGCATTATACATTTATTGCACTAGATATTGCGAAAAGTTAATTTCCAATTGTAGTGTGGTGGCCAGTGATGAGCCGGAGGATGAATTAAAAGAATGACACTTTCTTTATTACCTGATCCATTGAAGCTTATTGCTTTTTAAAGGGGAGCTCATATCCTCAGAATGTGTTCAAATTTGTTTGGCATTTCTATCATCATAACAGCATTAACCTGCATATGCAGACTGCGTCTCTATTGTTCTGCTTAAGTGAGAACATCTCACTGTTTGTGTGAGTGCAAACAGTGTTGAGTGTGAACAGCTCTCCCCCTGTTTGTTTGTTCCTCACACACTGGTTGTTCTGGATGCCCTGTATGAATTTCATTTAATGTCAATCTCCTGTCACTTTCCATTAGAATTCAGTTAAATGTCAGAGCCACTCGGGCTGCGTTACCTTGTTTATTTCTCTGTGCCCTTCCCGAATGAACATCTACAGGCTATGGTAACATAGGCAGCTTGATTTGAATTATAAGACAGAGACGCTTGAGATATCTTTGCTCCAGGTGCATATAAATGAGTGTTTCTGACATCGCAAGGCACAGCATCAGCCAGCAGACAGCTGTTTGCACCTCCATAATGCGCGCACACGAACAATCACAAGCCGTACGCCACACACTCACACACAGCTGCATACAGACATTAAATTGATACAGACTTGATTTATATAGCCTATAAAATATTATATCCTGTATATTCCACTCTGAGAAGTGAGTGGCGTTTCATATTGTCATACTGTTTTAAAATTCATGCCACAGTGCTTTACAGATATACTTAACATGTGAATGGTAAATGACAAAGTTAGATTCAGGATAATTGGGTGTTTATCAATAATTGATGACCACTAAATCACCTTTAAGACTCTGTTTGATTAGGAACATATTAATTGATACGTAGGGGCAACATTAATTTGCAGAGCCAGGTGATTAAACTTGGAGCTGATTTGTGTGTGAAATAGACAAACTCTAACACTGTTTAACAGAAAAGGATTTTTGAAAAGTCTGTGGTCCGTCGTTTATCTGTTAGTGATAACGTAGTTTACATGGGGGTGACTAACCAGCAGAGTGCAATCCAATCCAATACCCTTTATATAACCTACTCGTGATGGTATTTAAATCTCACCTCTAATCAGAACTGCAGCCTAAACTGCCATTTTAATGATTTCTTTCATTAAAAAAATCAGATTGCCAATCTTGGCACACAGGCATGACAACAAAATATTACAAAGTAAATGCTGATTATGCTGTTATGTAAGTTACAAATACAGTAAACTAAAGATATTTAACTTATCTGAGTTCTTCAGGAAAGGTTAGTCAGAGTTTGAGGCCTTGAACAACAAACAAACTTTGCTGTTTCTTCAGGACTTTGGGGAACACTCAGAGGTCCCCACTGTGAAACAAGCAGAGTAGGAGATTCACACATTGAGCAAGAAGCTCACATTTACACCATTTCACTCAGATAGATAGAACAGTTAAAATCCAGGTATCATTTGTATGTTTCTGCACATTTTCAATGGTGGCTGCGTCCCTGACTCTCAGGATCTTCTGCTTTACTTTGATTTTGAAAGTCACTGACTTTGCATCGTAGAACAGACTCTGGTCTTATTTAAGAAGTCGAAGATGTTTTTACGAGGGACTAGAGCCATTTAAAAATATTCCCAAATCGTGCCTTATTCACAGTGTCTGTGGTATCAGGCTCTCAGAAGAAATCTTCAGTGCTTTGTTTTTCAGTGTGTTACAAAGGGAATTCAGTCTTGTCCCTGAGCTTGTTTGAGCCGGTGAGCTACGAGTGTGTGATCAGTCAACTGTGAACAGTCCCGAGCCCTGCCGTGCTGACCTTGGCTGGAAGCCAGCCTCTGTATCCTGGGCAGCTGTGGCTGTAGGCTGGCGGTCTGACAGTCGGGCTGTGCCCACCGCCACCACACGACAATCCCCACTTCCCTAGTGCCCTGCCCCGACGTGATACTTGACCCCACACACATCCATCATGACCATATCATCACTTCCCAAGCTGCCACACGCAGCCCCACCTTTACCTGGGATGCAGCACAGAGTGCGGAAGGGATGACTCTTTAAATGCTGTGGAGAGTGATTGGGGGACAAGGCGTGAGCTCCGGCCTGCACGCTGCCACAGTGCTCTGACAGTTATTTAGCCAGTAGTGCCAACGTGGCCCCGTGGCAGCGATGACAGCGTGCGTTAGCGTCTCAGATAGATGTAGGCCACCAGTGTTTGGGAATGATGAGGGATCTGTGATTGATGATCCACTAGTCCCATAGGAGCAAACGTTGTGGTTACATTCAGTCCAATACACACACACACACAAACACACACACACACACACACACACACAAACACACTGAGCATGGATTGACAGTGGTGTTCATAACCCTGCTCATTAGCACCAAGTGCTCTCAAATTATAGGTATTAGGTTTAAAGGAATAGTTAGACATTTTGTATGGTATGTTTACATGTATTTAAGGTAGACGACAAGATCAATACCATGCTCATATTGATTAGAGGTGCTGTTAGTTGTGTTTTTTTTTCTTTTTTTTTTTTGTCTAGCCGTTTTCCTCTGTTTGCAGTCTTTATGCTAAGCTACGCTAATCGTCAGCTGGCTAGCTCACTACCAGAAAAAATAAGCGCATAGGTATTCCCAAAATGTCAAACTGTTCCTTTAAGTCTGTTGTCTGAACCGTTTTCCTTGTTTTGTTGCAGAAGAGAGGAAGTGTTTTTTCGCTTGCTTACGTGAGCTCAGTGTGTGTTTATGTGTGTGTGTTAGTTTGCTCGAGCCTCTCATGGGGCTGTTGTTGTTATTGAGTCTGTTCATGGTGTGATTAACTGTGTGTGCGGCCTGGCAGGAGCACAATAGGGAATCTCTGAGGATTCCCTCGACACAGCACAACACTCCACTGCCTTTGAAATTACTCCATCACCATCCACTCACAAAAAAAAGATGGATAATAAGATTTACTTTTTTTACTGTATGTTGAATGCAAAGGGTATGAGTTGGTGAAAATAGCTCTATAGAAATGCAAGCCCACTGCTGCTCGGTCCCTCTGGTGGGAGTTAATGTAGTTTGGGGAGATGTATTTGACTGAAGCACAGGAGGATTTTCACAGGGCTTGGGATTAGCACTGTAACGGAGTATCTTTTATTACATGGGACCCCGAGTTTTCAAAAACCATACTGTGACCGATATTTAGACCTAAGCCCCCGAAGCTGATAACTGTCATGAAAAGGCACTGTTAAGCTGCAGGAGAAAAAGGCAATTTTTTAAAGCTGCAGGTACCTGGGAGTGATGTAGGATTGCATCTCTGTGTTTCTTCCCCCCTGAATGTAACAACACCTTCGTATGAACTGTGGGTTGGTATATAACCCCGTTACCATATAGACAGAATGGTAGGACCAGAAAGAAAACTTGAGAATATGTTTTATAGATGGACTGTGATTAGGATAGAGAAAAGGTTTCTGCAGGTCCTGTTATTATCTAAGAGCCAAGACACCAATACAAACCTTTTTTTGGTGATTATAAGTTCTCAGTATGAGGTTCAAATGCTTCAGTTTTCAGTGCAAATATTCTTTAACACTAGCATTTTGCCTCTTTTTTAAAGAGCCTAGTTCGCTCATGATGCAAGGTGTAAAAATAAATAGATCTTTTTACTAAATAGCTTATAAAATAATTGAGTCAGTATGATTTAAACACCCTTAATCTGCCTGAGGGTGTGAGGTACAGAAGAAATTACAGTGAAGTTTATTTATATTGCACCTTTCATGCTTCCCAAAAGGCAGGCAGCATAAACGACTGTTAAAATATTAAAAAAATACATTTAATGAGGAATGTAAAATAATATCGGAACTAAAAGCTAAATAAAATTATATTAAAATATAACAGTATCGACAGCAGTTACCATTATCATAATCACCTCCACCACAATCATCTCAATTAAAGCTGAGTACTTGTAACTTCATGGCAAATAATGGTTTTATTAATGTGAATGTCTTATTAAGCAGTTCAAAGATCAGTAACATAAATATACAGATCCGTTTAGCTTTTCTCTCTAACTGTTTTTACTATGATAAACAAGAGAAGGGGCAGTTTATTAGCATAACCCGACTAGTTGTACTTTCCTCTCTCTAATTAGCGGTATGCCATATCACTCAATTAGTGAAGTTGCTTGATAATGTGCTTAATATTCTGATCTCTTCCCTCAGGGTTTTGCAGACAGCCCTCATTACGGCGATCATTTGAGTGACAGTCGATTAGTGTCCCATGAAGGATTGTCCCCAACACCTTTTATGAACTCCAACATAATGGGTAAGTAAGTGCTTCTCTTCAACTCACCCCTCACATGCCCTTTGGTACTGGAAAGACATGCTGTTAAAAGATTGACTGGTTGAAGTGAAGGCACATCGTGCATCTGGAGGTAGCGGCAATGAAAGGCTTGCCAGGCTACAGGGCTATTATTTTTTCCATCTCCTGCTGTCTTTATTTCCTCCCTTAATCTCCCTCCCCTTTCTGTATCTCCCTCTTCCTCCTGCGATGACCCTCCCCGGGGCTAGAAGTCACGCCATCAGTATAGCTTTCCGTCATAAGAAGCTGTCTCCACGACATCAAAACCGCCCCCAGCAACTTTCATTGGCACCGGGGTAGTGATTTTTGGGTGTGGGGTTAAACAGGCTATTGTAACAAAGACCATCTCCCATAAGAATTGTATGTGTAGAATTTATTATAGATTATTGAATGGTGTTTATTTAGCAGTCTTTACTTTTGATTGATTTTTCAGATTGCTCTTGCTCTCATTGTAGTTTTCCCTTTTTATTATGACCCTAACACAGCTGCCACGTTACAATAATCTTTTTTAAATGAATTTCTAATTAGATGTTTTTTGTTAAAAGTTTAACAGTGAATGTTATGACTCTGTTTCTACACAGAAGACATGGGACAAAGGCTTGGTTTACCTCTTAGAGTTTATGAAGTTGGACGTTACAACCATTTTTCACTTACTTTTTTTATTTTCTGTTTTCTGACCATTTGGTTTTCACCCTTCCTCAACTTTAACATGAGATGTTCAGGTATAATGACTGACTCAGGCTGGTGGAGGTGTCTAATGTGTCTACCTCTTATACCTGGTAATTTAAGTAAATATGCCAGTGATAGCATTTGTAATACCTCTTTGTGTGTGTATTTCCCTCCTACAAACAAATATGGAATCATCATCTGCATCTTGATAATGATGATCAAAAACCTCCACTTTTTGCAATATGCTCTGCTATTCTAATGATTAAAAGCTGCATGGTATCCGGCTCTTTGGCCTGGCATCATTGTGATGTGTAACCACTTGACAGTTTTATGGCTAACTACATCTCAGCTCATTATGTAATGGCCCTGGAGACTAGTTTCCAAGCAAAGCGATTAGTTCACAAATGGGTGCCACTGAATTGAAACAAAATGTTATCTTTCTTGTAATTGATCACGACTGTTTGCCCCTTTTCAACTGTGTCTGTAATTATGCTCACAAGGTGCAGAATATGGATGTGATCTCTTGCAGTGATTTATCAGATTTAGACAGTATGATTGTTAACTTGCAATGCTGAATCTTCCTGGTGTTTCGTCCTCTCATCTGCACCTTAACTTTTATTAACACGGTGCTATTTTTAGCCAGAAATAGAGCTAAGTGTAGATGCTTGTCTGACATAGTTTTTTTTTTTCAAATGTCAAGAGTAAAGATGCCTCCAGTGGGTAGCTAACTTTAAAAAAGCACAACTGGCAAAACAGCCAGATTAAATACCTTGCACCTCACCTCATGTTTTCTGTTAAAGGTTGCACTCCAACACTTTGCGAACACTGCAGCAGGTAGCTGGATGTACGTTATCCATTTGTAGGTGGTGATATCTAGACAGTAGTTGAGACAAGACAAACTAATAACAAAACTAACAAAACCAAGCCAACCAATTTTACAGTTATTCTCTTTCCGTGTAAGCACTGAAAATCAATTTACATCTTGTTTGGTGAAAATTTGAATCAGGCTATGTAAATGATTGTTTGCTTTGCTTGTTGAGCTCTGAGTCTTTTGTTTGTTTAAAAGGAAAACAAGGCAATAAATGCATTTCATGGGTAAAAGAGTGACATCATTGGCTTGCCTGTCTGAACAATCAGTGAGAGTACTTCATCTTATTGACCTTCAACGTTATTCCAATCGGGTACTCATTGGATCTGCCTACAGGAAACCATGTAAGACAAACTTTGTCACAGAAATGTACAGACTTTGAACAGCTATAGACGCTTAATGATGATCCAGCAGTGGTGGTGGTCAGCTTGGTGTTTTGGGACCCTGAGGGACCTCTTCATGTTTCCTGCTTCTTATTCATTGTATTGTTCTTGATGGGAAGTGCCCGATCCACAACCTCAGTGACATGCTTTCCATGTTTACGTGGATATGTTTAGTCTAGTTTATCATCACAGTAGATCTAAACTGTGCTTTGTATTTGAAAATGCAACACTGATTAGAAATTTCCTTTGGAAAAAATACTGACTGAAGTTTTCTGTTGCAAAAAATATCAGCTCCTAATTTAGTGTTCATCAAATGACCCTCTGACTGAGCAGGCATACTGCTGCTTGGCAAACTAACTTCAAGACTACATAAAATCCTTTTTTAATGATCTGTAGAGTCTGAACACAATGAAGAACATCAGTCTGGAGAGAAACAAACATTTAAGAAAACGTCTTAAGATTCTTTTGAAAAACAGACCCTCAGGAATAAACTGCTGCTGCCTCCAACATGTGCCCACCAAATGTCAAAGTAAAAGTAATGAAGTGGATCAAAGAAACCAGAGACAAGCAGTGACTAAATATTTATTATATCTTGTATATTATGATTTGCATGTGCTTGAAATTTGGTCCACTCTAGAAACACTGGACCCACAGTTTTCAGCCACTGCTCAACAACTGGAATAACACATGATCAGACCTTATTGTTGATGCTCTGTGTGTCATCTTTTTTTATGAAAGCATGTGTAGTTTTGAGTGTACTGAAGTATTGTATAGGCCTGAATTTATACTGGCAGCATTTAACAACGTAGTGACTCATAGTGACCGGGAATCGCTTTTGCACAGTGGTACACTGAAAAACATGAATCATGTCGTTGTGTGTGTAGCTACAGTAAACATCACACTCCAAACATTTTCCTGTTAGGATACATCTTGTTTAGAAAGAGCAAGCTTTCGGTTCTTTTGAAGGAGCGAGGGTGTGAGCTTATACAGTCGCAGTGGGTATTAGATGGCCAGAAAGGGGAGCTTATGTTAGATTTTAATAATTGATGGGCTACACCACTTGTGAATTAAATATTGACGATTTTTCTAGAAGTCAGCTTTGTTTTGCATGTAAACTTGTTGTTTTCTCTAGATCCGTGGCATCCTGTTATTCCACGGTGTGTTGGGGTTTGAGGCAGCAGAATTAGGTTTTGGATGAATGCTGGGAAGCCACTGAGTGCTTAACGACGACAGTGTTCTCCACAGGGGTCAGCGTCCATGTTAGTACAGGCTTCGGATCAGCTGGTTTGGGCCTCACGTGCATCTCAGCCCCACCCTATTGCACTACAATCCTCTTACTAACCAGCACGTCATCCACTGCATGCTGCCCCACAGGTGGCGGCCACATTGTTCATGCTTGTAGTGCCCAATAGACAAACTTTTTTGGTCTTGGCCATGTGAGTACCTTTGACTCAGCCACTTGTCACATGTGTTGAGAGAGGCTACACTCGGACAGTCGACTAACGTATCATTTAAAGAGATTCGCAGTTCCACTGTGTGTGATTCCTGTGGCCTCACAGACAAAGAAGAGTCTGTCCCACCCTTAATTTGAATTGTCCCACATTTGTATGGCATATCTGCTTTAATAATGAGTAGCATTGGGAGAAAAATGGGAAAAAGTGACTGATCAAAGCCCTCTTTTAAATCAAGGTGCAGCTCTTCCTCTCTCTGCTTCTCTAAACACATTAAGAGTGAATACAAAGGCTAGCCTTGTAAATGTGACCACATCAGCTGTAACTGCAATCATATTTATGTTGTAGTTTGTATCTATACAGATGGCTGATGAATTAAAGGAAAAACCTAAAATAAAGCTGTAGAGAAACATAACAAATGTATTGTGCTGGCATGGTTCAGGCCTGAGTCCCCTTTGAGCAATGGGTCGATGCAGAGCAATAAAAGTTCTTTTTTTCCTTTTTGCTGTGATAAAACATTACTGTCCAGATGGGACTGGTCCCTTCCAGGATGCCAGTGCCTCTATCCACACAAAGGGCAGAAAGGGTCACTGAATGGTATGAAAATGATGTTAATCATATGCAGTGGCCTTCACGGTCATAAGATCCCAACTGAGTTTAACACCTATGGAAGATTTTCTACCTGTGGAATTTTTCTGCACCTCCATCATAAAAACACCAGATGAGGGAACATCGTTTTGAAGAATGGTGTCCATCCCTCCAGCAGAGTTCAGAGACTTGTTGAATCAATGCAAAGAGTTATGAAGCTGTTCTGGTCACATGTGGTGGCCCAACGCCTTTAATTTGTCACCTGTCTTTATCCAGAGAATAATATATTTTGCAATATTAAAATAGTCTTTTAAGGCCATATCACACACTCTTATTCCAGCCTGTTGATACTGAAGAATCTCTGTGTAACAGTTAATACATCAATGATTAGCTGGCAATTAAAATTCTCATTTTATTGTTTCTAATGACTTGATATTCACTAATGACTTGCAACTATGATTGAGCTGACTCTAACACAAAACATAAATGTCTTATCCTCCACAGGTTCAAGAATTACACCTTTATTTTTTAATGAATAATGGCTGTAATTCACTAACCCTTTCAGTAATGCTTCACTCAAGGTCTTCTGTAGGTCTCGTAGTGGAGGGTTGTTTCTCATTCAGTTGCTCTAATTGTTTAGCCACAGGGATAGCCAGCAGTTCATGGCCCTGACAAGGAATGGTTAGATCTAATTACCTGCTAAGATTTTTCCTCGTGGTGTCAGCTCGATGAGGGGAAGCCAGTGGGGGAGGTTGATTTCAGGCAATCTGGGCAATTACCACAGGCGATGAGCTACAACTGAAAGAGCTGCACTCTGCTCTTTATTTTCTCGCTGCATTGTGATTGGTGTGTGCGCTGCTTAATGTTTGCGTTTTTTTTTGTCATTATTTACTTAATGGACTTGAATTGTTTTCCACTAAGTGTAGAAAGCCATTTGACTCTCAGGCTTAGCCTCAGATGATGGTTTAAAGTTGCTAATTAGCGAGAGAGGGTTGATGTAGCCACCCACAGCTGTCACCAGTCACAGTTGGGGCTCTCTTGGAATAAAGAAAAGTAGGGGAGATGTCTTATAGGGACTTTAAAAGACGTATGAAAATCACTCCTGACCATTATCATTTTATTCATTTAATCATTTCTAGCCTAAAAATGACTAATAACTGAAAAAATAACTGAACAATGAGTCGAGTGTGAAACTCAGATGCAGATGAAAAGCCAACAAGCAATTGTCTGGATTTCTGTCTGTGTTTGTGTTGGTCTCTATTACATACATATTACATTATTATTCACTGTGATTACACACACATGCAAACAGACACATCACTCAGGTCTTAAGTCCCCCAGAAGTCCAGAACCAGGAGCTAAAGCCTCGTGTCTATGTCATGTGTGGTGTAATGTTTATTGTGAAAAATTGATTATGAATTACTCCATCATTCCATTTACCTTTTTAACAAAGGGGTTTTGTTTCGTTCAACATATGCTAGCAGTTGACTTTTTCCCTTCCAAAGTGGGTCTGCAGTGCATATGTGCGATGATTACACTACGTTTATGTCAGTCCACTCCAGCCGTGTGCCTGAGCACGTGATATCTCAACTGCTGAGTTGGAATTCCATGCTCACGTTTCTCTGGCGTGCTTCATGCATATTACTCATACAGCTTTAGCCCTGCATGGAAAATAATCAGCTTAATGCTGTCATTAACACACGCATATAGCCACATGCGTCCTGTTCCCAGCCGGCCAATGTACACGTGGCTGCAATGTGACCCTACCTGAGTGTGATCGATCAGCTGCGTTGGTTTTGCCTCCACCCACCTGCTGCACCTCACCTGACACCGCAACGCAATTTGATTTGGTGTTGCGGGTGCGTGTGACTGACAGCCGACAACGGAGACGGTCATTTAAAGATTCCACATGTGACAACATGATTTTTATATAACTGCTGCATCCCCGTGGTATCTGTTTCCATCAGTATTTTTGTTGCCATTGAGGTAATTATTCAACAGCCATAAGAAAATATCTAGACAGCACAGCACTGATGCTGCAGTTAAAGTACACTATAGACAAGCTCCCTGGATTGTATTATAATGTGTTAGAGGCTTGCTTTCTTAATCTAAGGCAATTCGGAGCTCCATCTCAAATCAAATAATCTTTAACTATGTTTGTATAAAACAATTTGTTTGTTTAGTCCAATCCAATCAGAAATGACCAAATGTCTCATATGACCAAATAATGAATGTTAATATGACTGTTAGGAGTTTGTGTTGCTTTTTATTTCAAGTCATTAACAAAATCATTTGCCTCTGATCACATTATGCTTTAATGTTATTGCTGTCATGGAAGTCCCACATTACTGTTGCACTCTGCCAGCAGTACAGACTTGTGACCTGCAGGATGCTGTTATAGACAGTGTTTTTAGGGTTGATTTTATATATGTTTTTATAAAAAACAAAAACAACAACAGCCTTAGATTAATGAAACTGGCCTGGATTGATGTCATGGATGTCATAATAAGGTCTAATAAGGTTTTTTCTATAGAATTTTAAAGGGAATGTAGTAATTCAGTGCTGGGACCTGAGCTTTGCATCATATTAGCAATATTCAATTCAAAAAGTGTTTGATGGTCGATGGTGATGGTTAGTTGTGGTTTCTTCTCCTTAAGACTGAAGATCTTGAAAATAGAGTTGGTGACAGGATATGAAAAATGCATTATATGTATATTTTGCAGCTTCGGGTAGTGTTTTGCACTACAGGAGAATTCACGTCTCTGTCTTTTCCCCTTTCATTTCTAATTATTCCTCAAGGCTTTTTATGAAATGTCAAATCCCACATCACACTGGCATCCCAGCGTGTTTTTGCTGGGGCAGGTGTCATGTGCTAATGCTCGGTCCCCTGAGAGACCCTCCTCAGACCCAGACTGTGATTGTGGCCAGGTGCTGCTCAGGTGTGCACGCGGTTTCCGCTGCAGTGTGGGTCACAGGTGCTGCCAATGCTGCTCCCTCTCACCGCTCTGTCACTCAGACTCGCATGCGTGTGTGTATGTACATATATGTATGTATGTGTGTATCTCTCTCTCTCTCTCTCCCTATATATCCCTGTATATATATTTATGCATATATATATATATACAGTATATATATATATATATATATATATATATATACTATATAT
>JBAJHX010000001.1:23916944-23933244 GCA_037176925.1 Amniataba percoides
TCTCTGTATATATATATGTGTATATATATATATATATAGTATATATATATATATATATATATATATATATACTGTATATATGTAGAGATATGTGTGTATATATACATACATACATACACACACACACACACACACACACACACTGTATGTGCAGATACAGTACAATGAAAGATTTTCACAGTAAAAGCTGAATACAGTATAAAGTATTTTTTGCACATTCACACAGATGTACTGTCCATTTGACAAGAACAGAGAGAAGGGAAGGGAAGTCGTGGAGACGTGGTGCAGTACAGTTTAGTGGGTGTAGCCGGTCATTATGCAGAGCTGCAGGGTGTGCTTATCTATTACCGCGGTCAGTGGAGCATGAAGAGCTGAAGACGAGCTGAAAGGGCGCAAATCCCTTTTCTCCATCCTCATGCCACCCACATCTCCCCACACGCCCCAGCCCTCCCCACCTCTCCTCTCAGCCCTGTCTTACTCCCGCCCGGCCCCGGACGTGCCTTCCTTGGGCTGCGACCCCCAGCATGCGACTGGTGAGGCTGCCCAGCTGCAGAGGATCAGCTGTAGTCTCAGATGGCCTGGAGGGCTGTCTCTCAAAGAGGAAGGAAGGAAGAGCCAGGGCATGGTTAAAGTATGATGACATAACACATCTCTTATAAAGCAGCTGTAGGGTTGCGAATACTCCAACTGTATTTACAATCAGTGGAAAGGTGTAGCTTTATCTAGCTCGTATTTTACATGAGAGAATGCTTATTATGTGTGTTGATTGACAAGGCCCAGAGCAGGAGGCTTTGTTGGTTTAAAGAGCCCAGGATACTTGTGTGTAATTGTTTACATCTGCCTTTGCAGATGTTTGCACAACAAAAACAGTCAAATTCTTTTTTTTAAAATCTTTTCTGCTGAAAATACAAATTTTTTAGAAGTAGTTAAAATAAGTTTAGATAACTCCAAATACTGTAGCTAAGACCCATTGTGATTGTCGACCTTCTAGAACAGTATATCCCATACCCCTCTCTCTTTTTCCATTCTCCCCTCCCCTTCTCTCATTTCTCTCACCTCATGCTGCCTGCAGCTGATGCCAAGAAGAATGTTAGAGATTATTTAATACAAGCGCAAAGCTAAAAGGGAAATGATTCATTCAGAGGAATTACTGTTAGTGGAACAATTAAAGTCCGCTGACTTCAGTGCTTGGCGCTGCCGTAGCCCACAGTATTGAATATCCTATCAGTGACCACTGAGTCTTAAAATGTTTGTCTTGAATCTTCTTTGCAGAAAGCCATACTCACCTCAAAAAGGGGCTCAACTTCAGGGCTTATTTAGGTAGTCCACCAATTTGAATCATTATATGAACCCAGGTTGGGCACAGATGGGTAATGGATTCACTGTCTTTCCTTTCCTTTTCTTCAAACAATGTAATTCCACTATTACAACATGGAGGAGGCATGAAATCACCCCCTAATTCCTGCTTTGGAATATGGACAATTTGGGTTTTAGGTAGACTTTAAAAGGAAAGTTTTCCTCACTCTACTCCTCATGCTATTTTGACAATACATTGAAGGTCAAGTCCTTGTCAAGACGAGCCACAGAAAACCTGGCCCACAGTTGCTGCTTTATGCTCAAGCCCACCACTCCTAACCCCCGCCTTCATTTTTTCCACAGTCACAACTGCTTGCCCAGGCGTCCTGTATCCATGCTGGGGGAGTTGGCAAGCAAAACACCAGATAATGTTACACATCCTTCTTCTTGGACTGTAGTGGATTGTGATTGGTTAATAAAATGCAAACATTTGTTTCGCCTTTACTCCCACTTGACAATGCCTGACATTTTCTCCTGCGCTGGCACAGCCCTGCGAGTGTGAAGTGTGGGAAGTGTGGAGAGGAGAAGCATGACTCTGCGAGACTTTTTCTTTACTGCCAGGAATATGGAGGCGGGAAGGTACTTCAACTTAAAATCAACAAAACTCTCTTAAATGGCTGCCACAGTTTTTGCTCACATACAATGCTGTTCCCCACTGAGCACCCTCATCAAAAAGATTCATCCCCCGTAAGGCTGTTTTGGTGTTTTATTTAGTGCAGCCTTGTGTTCTTAAACTGTAGACCACTCAGGGTTTGCAGCGTTTTTTTGTGTAAGGAAATATGCCCACAGTGCTTGGAGCTGGATCAGCATTCCTGACCCATGTGTGTATCCTTCCTTGTCCTTCACCTCGGCGCTCTGTTGTTTCACTGTTCAACAATTGTTTGGCATTAATAGCAACCATCGACGCGCACTTTGATGTTGCACACTGGCTTGATTCTAGTATCCGACTGCGGGGCGTTTCTTCAGCTCATCAAATGTGCTCTTGTTTCCCTGGACGACCCTCTCTCAACCCCGACCGAGCTCAGCTAAGACGCGAACGTGTGATGTCGGCGTCCCTGCCGAAGCAGCATCCATTACAGTGTTGGTGTTCACATGGTGGGAGATGTTATTAGGGAGCTCATCGCCTTTCTCCTCCGAGAGAATGGATGTGTGATTATGAAGTCATCAGCCATGAACCAGTGAGGCTGCGGAGGAGCACCCCTCCTCATGGGTCCTCAGGGTGCCATTGATTGGTGACCATGTGTTTGTGCCTGATAGACTGTGAAATGGTGTGTTGCTGCACGGCTGTGTCACACCTGCGTCCCACCAAGGTGATTGATTGGTTTGGTCATGTGGAATGTTCCCATCTGGTCCGCAGTAATGCATTTTTTTCCCTCATTCGTGAATAACAAGCACTGGCAGGAGAATAGCTGGGCTCGGAAAAAAGGCAAAGGCCAAGCGAAAACATTTTCCCCTTTACACCTCCCCCTTTTTCCTTTTTACCCAGTTAGAGAAAATTCAAATAGGCCGAGCCGTGGCACCTGATTATCCTGGGAGGCGATAAATACAATCAGGAAATCCAGAAATTGATTTTAGGGGAAAATAAACTGTTTAGCTTGTGCGAAGGGCAGCAGCTCCTGATTTTGAAAGTCATACTTCAGGGCTTAAGAATGTGCAGCAAAAGGGATATCTTTGATCTAGCTGAGGATTTGGATACCTTTTCTTGATTAGTAACCCTTTCCAGATTCCTAGCGTAATTTAAAAGCAATGGAGGTTTGCTCCCCCCCCCCCGAAGCCTAATGTGTTATTTTGTTTCTCACTCCTGCATTCCTCCTGGTTTGATTTCTCTTAATACTGGTCCCTCTCCTTTAATTGATCTATTCATTCCACCTAATGGCTAATTACACATCAGGCTGCATGAGCAGATGCATTTATCATCATAGTACGTAATAATCAGTGACATTTCAACAAAGAAAAAAATAAATATGCAAATAAGAACTCATTAACATTTGCTCTTGCTGTTATGAATAATGTCACTGCTGACAAGGCTGTATGCAGAAATTGATGTTGAGCTCAGGGCCGGGGAGACATGCTTCCTCTGTGTTTGGCGGCTCTGCTGTGTTTCTCCTACCATCCTACTGTTGTTCCTGATGCTGAGGCTGTACACATTGTTTCCAGCCAGGGAGGAAGCTGCTTTGGCACTCTACCTCCCTTCCCTATTTCCTCATCTAGCCGACCTAACCTCTAACCCAGCCAGCTTTTATTTGCTGTCATACAGAGCCCGGTGGAAGCATCAAACGGCTTTGACAAGAGGCATGTACAAAAAAATGAGCAAAGGAAACAAAAGAAGGCATTTTAAAAGATATGATGGGGGAGGGGGGGGTGAGTGTCCTTGTGCCGTCTCTTGTTGCCAGAAGAATGTTTTAGAAACTTAACCTCCAAGACATCCAGAGAGGCCAAAGACTTTGTACGTTGTAGAGTGTCCTGTTGTCAGGTTATGATTTAATCGTCCTTGTATTGTACTGCCTTCAATAGACATCAACAGAAAAACAACAAAAAGTTTGGAGCCTTCAATAGAGAAAAAGTTAATAAAAACATTTCTTTTTGTCATAAATTAGTCCTGATAGGGGGTCTGACATTAAAAAATGGTCTATTAACTTGACAGGATTAATGTCTTGTGGTCCGATGCCATAGAAGTCGTCAATGGGAACATGAGCACAGATGCACGGACACCAACAGCAAACACATGTGTCCTCGGAGAAGGAAAACAAACCAAGTGAGCTGGCGTGTGATAAGTTCATTTGGTTTCTACATTAACAGCATTTCCTCATCCTGTATTATGTGTTTGTTTTCATGGTCTTGGTTTTCCTTGGAGCAACGAATGGACTTGTTTCTGGTTGAAAAAAAGAGAAGAGGCCCTTGAAATGCATCTGAGAGGCGATGAAGCGCGCTCACTAATTGGCTGTTTCTGTGGCAAGGGTTTTGAATTGATCCCCGGGGATGCTTAGGTCACTACCTCACACGTTATCAAAGTAAGGGGCTCGACACAGTGCCATGCCGTGCTGTAGTCCAGACCTGTGATCAATAAGGAAGGCAAGGTGTGAATGACTTGCCAGCTTGCTTTTTCTTCAGCAAGTAATGTTGTTTATTCATTTCATGAGTGCAGCATACAGGTAGAGGATACACTGGGTCAAAAATTTTATTTCAATTCATTCAACAAATTTGAGATTTTTAAAAATATTTTTAGAAAAAATGAGTCTTTTACTACAAACAAGTTCCCTAATTTTAATCAAATGGTTTGGCCATTACAGCTAAATGTTAGAGTTCTGGCCAGTAGACTAGCAGGGATTTTTGAGTAGTAAAGCTTGCATTCTCTTTCACATATGACCTGATAGCTCATCAGTTTGTTGCTTTTTAGCCCAAATTCTCACAGATAAAACAGCAACAGTCATGTCTTCTGTAGAATTACATCCAATGTGACTTCGTAGACATCATGTTCACACGGAACATAAGTGGTCATTGACAAAGTTAGAGGATAACAATGGCTTATTGTAACTGAACAGGCATACAGTGTGAATGGGAGTGTGTGTGTGGGTTGGGGGGTATTTTGTATGTGTGGAGTGCTTTGGTTGCACACTGTGGTTGAGAAGATGATCAGTAAACAAAAAGTCCCTCTCGGGGTCATCACTCGTGTGGTCTGAAACCACTCGTACTTCGTACTGTGGTCTTTGTAGATTAAAACGTGTGAAATGCAATTTGGTGTAGTTCAAGAAGCAAGCTCATATCTGTGGAGTCAGTGGTTTGAACTTATGCAATAGTGTAGAACATGTCAAAGCAAAGTGAAAGAGAACCAGGCTTTTGAGTCTCTTTGAGCAAAGCACTTAAACCCTGTGTCGTGTAGTCTGGGACAATATCTTGAGACCAAAAACCTGAAGGGTGATGGACAGAAATGTGCACGTTCTTTGCACTGAGAGAGCTCGCCAGAGGAATAAGATATCAGTGTGAAATTTGTGCTTTAAAGCAGAATGAGTAGAAAAAAAGCCTTGTCTGATAAAAGGCACAGTGAACAACTGAAAGCATGAGATTTTTGGATCTGTCCGAACAACAGTTGAAGTCCAACACAAAGTGCTATATTTAGCAGAAACTGGGAACGATGCATCACTCAGATGCCACCATCCCTGCTGCACACTGTGATGGCACTGTGGTGGCATCAGGCTCTGTTGGCCAAATCATTTGCCACACACAGGCAGATAATTTACCACGTTCTGCTTCAGAGTGCCTTACATTGGGATGACAATTTCTGTCCTGACAGCACTTTGACCTCAAGAGTTTGGCACTTTTTATCGATTTAACACTGGAGTGGCTTCACAACTTGAATGTGAAAATCCTTGAGCCTTTAACATACGTGTGGATTCTCTTCACGGTCGCTGTTCAGATGTAGGCAAGAAGACTCTGAGCTGTAATTGCTGCCCAAAGTGCAACTATGATGTATTGACTCGTTATAAAACACTTTAAATTAGGTATGTATTTTTACTTGGAATCAACATGGCATTGTGTGGTTTGTGTGTGCATTTTTGATGCGTAGCTGGCATTTCCTTTTTCCAGAAGGTTACGTGACTGCACATAAAGTTTTTACTATTTGAAACAGCTCATAGGCAGTTTGGTCAGGGAATAGAAAGAGTAAAACATTTTGCTGCAAATTATTTGTTTTAGCCAGTAATTGTTTGTTGCAGTGGAAATATTAGCCTCTTTCTTTTCATGCTGTCCTATATTATTCTGCCTGCCTGGACACATTCTGTTGAATATTCTTCTGCAGCGAAATGCTTCACAATCACACCTTCACACCTCTGAGTGATATGCTAATAACCAGCTTCTCTGAATATTTTAATCAGAACTGATGGGGTTTTTCCCCCGTGAGATTGATTTTTCATTGCATAGGGGATATACTGTGTGATGGCAGTCTGCATACTTAAATGTATATTATTGATGGTGATTGCAGTAATTAAGCCACTTTACTCATGTTGCTTTTGGCATCTTTGCTGTTTTAAGGCGGATAATGACTTTTGCTTCCCATCAGTCACTGCACTTTAGACTCATTAGTAGGTCTGTGACATAGTGAGAGAAAAAAAACACTTAGCCTTGCTCAGAACAAATGGGCTTTCTCTAGAAATAATAATAACAATAATGGTGTTGCTCTTGTTGTGAGGCTGTGATCACATGAGCCTGCTCAGAGGGGGAAAACAAAGCTTAAGAAGTAACAAGGCTGTATCTCATGAAATTGATTTATACATCTTTATTTGTGTCCTGACCTGACAATAGTAATGTTTTTTTATTTATGAGCTTGTGCTTCAGACTTCATATACTTCAATCAGGGAACTGAACATGTTTTTTAGTTGGGAAACACAGATTATTAGGGTGACCTATTTTCTCCATGGTGAGTTGCAGTATGTGTGCATCAGATAGGAGATTGTGTCACTGCATGATAAGGGTATATTTTATTCAGCTAATTTCGGCTCCTGGCTTTAGAACTGGCCAACCCAGCAGTATGTTCCACTTCATATATCACTTTGTTCTACTTTACTTCAGCATCATACGTAAACATTCTTCTGAAATTTGAACAGCAATTCGACCACACAGTCTTGTACAAGGTCTGTTCTCATGTTATTGCTTCATTGTGAAGTTTATGAGGGTGAACGGGAATTTAAGCTGTGTCTCTGCCACATGCAAGACATCAGGGACTGGCCTCAAATGTAATGATTGATCTTTGTTTCTCCAATATTTGTTTTATTTGCTACAGAAGACATAATGTCTTCTGGATTGTTGTTTAATGCAGTACTTTTGGAGGAAGGCAGAGGATAGAGCCGAGGCCTCACATGTCACTGTTCTGTTCAGTGAAATACACGATCAGATAAAGTAGTCAGAGCCGCTGCGTCTTCAGCAGGACCGTCTAAACAAACTAAGAGAGCTGCTCATCCGTGACCTCTGTACACGGCGCTGAAGTTAATCCCCAAGTACGCTGCCACGTGGGCCGTCCCCCGAGCACGGCTGAGTCAGGTTGTAGGTGGTGGGGGAAGGAGCTGCGTCTGAATGGGGGGGGGGGCTGCCACATCTTGTGGTCACACAGGTGCTTTAGCTGGCTGCATCAAATAGACCAAGAACACCATTGTTTCCGTTCATGAGGACGGGGAACCTTTGAGAGCTGCAAAAACAGGCTCCCAACATGTTGAAAAGCAGCTGCTTTTCAAATTGTGGTAATGCAGTGCTGGTGATCTATTCTTCCAAGTACACTGAATGAACAATAGTAAGTTGAGCTACTGCTCCTTACAATTTTAAAAAAAGGAAATATATATATTTCTGCCTGAACCAGTTCTGTCTGTCAAATTTTAAATGACAGCGCTTTGAGCTTTCTCGGATTTAGCAAATCCAGACCAATTCCCAGTAGAAGAACACGGTTCAGTCAGTAAAAAAAAAAAAAAAGAAAAAAGATATGATTTTATTACATTTCAGCTCTATTATGTGTTCATGCAGGGATTTATGCAGGGTGGGAGACAGAAAGGAAGGGCGTGTAACTGAGTTTATAGCCTGAATCAAAGCTTGGACATTGCTCCCATTTGTGCACCGATGCTCTGATACACCCAGTGTTGTGCTTGCAGAAGATGGCAGTTTAAATTGTTAGTTTGACAAATGGAGGAAAGGAACAGCATCAGTCACAGCAGATGACTGTCATATGTGATATTGTTAAATGTATTTTTGTGTGATATGTTGTAAACATTTTTTTAAGGTTGCATAAAAGAAGTAGATATCATCCCTGCATATGAAACTATAATACCATGCTCTTTTAAATGAGCATTTTCCTGTTATAAAATGAGTGTCCTTGTAGATGCTTTGGTAAGAAAATGGCCGTATCTCATTGCTTACAAAGGCAGTAAATATTTATGCACAGTATTTTGCTCAGTGATTTCTTGGTTGTTCTGTATATTCCGGTGTGTTCAAAGCTCTGGCTCAACTGTTGATCTGGAGCATCTCAGTGGACTTTCTTTTGCCAGACTTGCACGGCTCCCTCTGTGTGTCACAGCGCGGGCTGAGAGGTTGTTTTCACCAACACATCTGTCGGGTCAGGTGGGCCCCGAAACTACAAGAATGACCATCAATTATTCACATGAGACAGTGTGTGTGTGCAACAAAACACATGCTGCCAATGAATATTTAAGTCTCACTCTTTACCAGATCTTTCCCTCAGAAGACTTTTTAGGAATCAAAGTGAATTTCACTAAACCACCTTCAGATTATTAGACAGGAAATAAAGAAATTAAAATTCTCTGTCAAAGGAGATATTTCATCATCCTGCCATGATAGGGAACGTTGGTGGTAACCGACAACTTAATCCTATTTTCTTTTGCGAGAGCGATGGCTCAGAACTGTATCGCATTATTGTTACAAGAGAAGCAGCTTTGCCAGTTAAACCATCTTCCCTGATTTCCTCGGCTCCCTCGGTCTCGGGGGACCGTCTGCACAGATGCAGAACAACTGTCTCCTGCAGGACTGCTCAGATAAGCACAAGTGAATTCTCTTAGATGTGCCTCTGCTCACCTGTGCCGGTGAAAGCAGTGTTCAGATCAGTCATTGTGTAACAAAAGATCCAGGCTATGCAGGTTTTTAACTCTCAGAAAAAAAATATTTACCTTTTCCCCAGAGTAAACAGAATTTAGTTCCAACGCTTGTGTCTGTGCTTGTAATATTTGGAAGTCTGACAAAAATAATGTACGATGCTGTTAAAGTTATTCATCATTCTCCCCTAGGAGCTCTCATTTGTTTGTTTGTTTGTTGTTCCAGGGGAGTAAAAGTGCTGAGTGTGGATCTTGTGATGTGTATGATTCATGTGTGTTGTGTGCTGTAGGCTTTATTTTCCCCCTGATGGCTGCTTGGAAGCCCTCCTTTGAGATGTGCACACCTGATGTGACACTGATAGAAGGACTCTCTGACAATTATTACTCCATCAGTAATTGATTTACTAAAAACTTAGTTTGCATATACAAAATTTTATGACACATAATACTGTTTTATAGAAGTGCAGATTTTGTTTTTGGCTTAAAACTGTGTCGCAGTGAGAAACTTAAAGAATTACAAATGTCTAATTTGTTGAGACTGCTGTATGTCTGTTGAATAGTTTAGTACATTTAGTACATTTAGATCAGGACCTGAAGGAGTCACATTTTTATGAAATACAATGATGGAAACCTGAGTTAATTTGCTTTGACTGTTTTAAAGCTCATGTAGGCTGAACAGTTTACTGCAAGACAGTGAAATTTATCACATAAATGTCATTCAGTCTGTTAATTCATCCATCCGCTGACTCCATCCCTACGTCCTTCTTTCCCTCTTTGCCTCCAGCTAGCATCAGATAATATCAAAGGAGGTGGTGGATAAAAGTGAGAGAAAACAAACAAGCTTTTACCTCATAAAAGGAACAACACCTCTTAGCGTAAGCACTCCTGCTCTCATCCTTTAGTACAGTCCACTGTATTCCAGCAGCCCATGTAAAAACTTTGACCTTACAAAGATTTGTGCATGTCCTTGTATGTTTACATGTTGTTACTTGTCATTAGAGCATATAGAAATATGTACTAGTGACATCTGAGTAAGACACTGAAACATTTGAGATGAACTGGTGCACTATAGTTTGCACTGACATAACTTCCCTAATGAGCAATATTAATACTGTATGACAATATAGTATGTACTGTGACCAAAGACTCAAATCATATCATAAAGTTGATGACAAAGCACCAATCACCCCTCTAATATGTTTGTGGTCCTCTAGAGGTCTTTAAAATCCTCAGCCGTGACTGTCAGGCTTGTTGTTCAGGCCACCACATTGCTATGGGACACATTGATTATAGAGAACTGTAGTTTATCAGGTATTAATGTGAAAGCCTGAATAACATTGGAAACATGAATAACTTTTTTTTATCATTAATTTTCCATTGGATTGGCTAGATGGAAAATAATAGACACAATTACATCCAACAGCACCTCACTGCAGAACAAGCCAATCGGGACACTGTATGAAGTCTATTATTTGGTGTTAATCCGGGTGTGGGCTCTGGTATCATAAACGATAATGGTTGTTATCACTGGCTTGTCTGTGTTTTTACAGGTAAATCAGAGAGGACTTCATTTCTTGGCTATGGGAGGGATCCTGCAGCATCTGGCTGCCAGGTGAGTTTCTCATCAGATGTCAAGTTTATGTTGCTCATAAAGTTTCTATCAAAGCAGAGATAAATCAGCTTCTGTATTCCCAGTACCAATAAAAGTGGATAAAATAAAAGAAGCTATGTAGCCACAGACAGAAGTAGTGCAGAGGGATTATGGCGCTTGTCTCTCTTCTTTGCGTAGTGTAACCAGTAAACAAGCTGCTAGAACAAACCCCCTCTCCACATTAACCTTTTCAAAGTAGATGGAAGGGAAAACACTCATTTACTTCTGATTTTGACTCTCAAGAAAGAAGGGTTGATTAGTTGTCAGGTTTTGTACAATTTTCAGTGTAGCTAAAATTAGACCTTGCTTCTTATACATACTTATATGCTCTATTGTAACTTCCCTTCATTGGCTTCTTGTTCATTTTAGGGTCATTTTTTCCAGATCTTACTTTTTTACTTTTTTAAAAGATTCTGAGGCTTAAAAAATGAAACTCTTGAGGAGCTGGAGTCATCTTGGGACACATTAGGCTCTGCCCTTCAAATATCCATAAGTCAACTAAATTGAACTAAAGCTGATTCTGCAGTCAGAGCGCTTCAGAACAATCTGCCTGCAGCCACGTAGAGGAGCCTCTGTCGTTCTCAATCCATACAGGTTTAAATTTCAGATTTTCTTGTTCCGAAAATGGCTTTATGGCAATATACTGTACAATGCAGTGTGAGAGAATCTAACATTATATAACCTGATTACACATAGTTGGACACATTTTTTGATTTGACAGAGATCTATTATTTATAAAAGCATTTTTAGAGAGAGGATCTTTTGAGACATTTTGTGTAGGAGTTGAGGAATGTGAGCAGATCTGCAGCTGCAGAGAGATTAATGGACAGGAAGATTAAAAATCTATTTATTTCCACAGAGAATGGACAAAGAATTTATGGTGGAAACAGTCATAAAAACATCATTAAAATTAACAACAACCTGTGGAATTATTGCCCAGTAGACCTATTGATTTAACACCTGCTTTGCAGTCCTGTATGTCACTGTTTAGTGTGTTTTATCAACTGGTTAAGCCAAGTAATTGAACAAGACAGTTGATCTTGTGATCTATCTGACACATGGCAGGTGGGCATGGCTACAGTGCATCATTACCCATAAACTGACCGATGTGTCATGTGACTTCAGAGGACAGAAGGAGAGCCAGGCCATGGACGTGACAAAGTTTCCTGTTAAATGCTTTATATTAAGATTCAATGTTTCAAATTATCATTACCAATGACAAAGTATTTAATCTAAAAGACTTTGATTGAGAGTCTTCCTCTGAGTGAGGTGCAAAATCCCTGTGACTACTGGGTGATTTAGTTGGAAACAAAAACAAACATAAAACCTCTAAAAGATAGTCACAAGCATCCAAATTTGTATGACTCCTTCATGGTTCCACCCTGAATAGCTGCCGTAGCGTAAAAGAGGCCAGAGCCAGCGTTGCTCCAGGCATTCAGTATTACTGAACAAAGACAACAGTGGCTGTTGTGCCGTGTGAATGCTGCAGAACCAATGACAGGTAGTTATTTCATTTTTTGTCAGACTACATTTGTATTGTGTTGTCCCTGGCAGTTTTTTATGACATACTTTTGAGGTCAGAGAAATCATTTCTTTTACATTACATTTCTTACTTGTTTATTCACTTGAAGGAATTTATTTTGAAATGATTTTCTGCACTTTATTAGCATTTGTGTGTGAAAAGTCACACACAGTTGGAAAGGCCTCAGTGGTACCTTTGTTAATCCTCAGCCTACAAAGAGGACACGCGAGGCAAGTTTAAAGCCAACTACTACACTAAGTTGTACTCACTCACATGATCCCTGCTCTGCAGCTGATTAGTCTAATTAGACCAAGCTCTTAATTGGCCTCCTAACCCAGTTTGTTGTGGTTGTAGAGGTCAAAGAGATGTTGGTGATAGGATGACTTGGTGAGCTTACAGAGTTTAACTCAGTCTCTCTTGTGACAAAGAACAGGAGTTACTTATCACATATCACCTGTTATGCTATATCTTATTTCCTTTGACAGTGAAAGTTGATATTATCTTTTAGTTTGAAGTACTTGCTCTCTCTTTCAGCCTTCCGTAAGGCCGGACGTCGGGTTGGCGAGTCCTAGTTCTGTGACTACGTCAGGGAAGTCGACTGCGCCATTACACTCCTTCACTGCTGCCAATCCTAGAAGACGTCCTCTACCAGATCCCTCACCCATCGGTCAGTATCATCTCAGTGACGTCTTATATTGTTGTTTTCTTTTTTCCTCTTCAGGGACAAAATTCAACTGAATACTTGTTGGCGACATAGTGTCAGTTTCCGTTTAGTTCAGTGTTTAGATATTGATGAAAAAGGACAAAATACATTCATTCACTCTACTTGTTTTATTCATCCTACATTGTCTTGTTTACAGAGTGTCACTCTGTTGTGAGACTACTGTAGCATTCGAAATAGTCAGGGATGCATTTAACACAGCACTCTTGAAGTGACTTTGATTATCATTATCATTATTGTCATTATCAAATGTGATCAGGTTAAGTAAAAATATGTGAAAAAAGATACATTGCAGCACTCAATTACAAATGAAAATCTAATGTGAGACTATGTGTAGTTCTCATTTTCTTAGTCCTTCTGTGAAGACCATAATTTAATGCCAAATAATATCAAACCCAGAACAATACCATACAGTATATTCTTTTGTTGTTGTTTTGTTATGTCCTGTTTACATTTCATTCATAGTTGCTGCTTTTTCTTTGCCTGAGAATGAGTAGATGTGCTTTCATCTCTCCACAGATCCTCTACAAACAAAAAAGGTTCGCAAGGTCCCTCCTGGCCTTCCTTCATCTGTGAGTGGAAGATCATCTACCTCTCATATAAATAGATTCCACAGTGAGCTTACTTAAGCAGACACACACACACACGCACACGCACGCACACACACACACACACACACACACCTATCCTACTCACATGCCCTCCCTCTCAACGCCTGCACACAAAGAGTGCTCTTGACATCACCCCAACATCACTTGACATCACTACCGGGAATTCAGGCCTCGCTCAGCAGTGACTCCAGCGGTGCCTGTTAATTTACAAAGTTCTGACTTTGTTGTTTACATGTTTGTTGTTTAACATTAGCATGCAAACGTCTCTGTGGGGCACGTCTTTCTGTACGTTTTTTTTGTGTGTGTGCGTGTGTGTGTACATGCATGAATGTATGTGAGCGTGTGTGTGCATACACATGTGCACCTCGAGGTGATTGATTTTCAGTGCTGCCCTGTCACAGTCTAGCCTCCTCACAGCCTCTCCTGGGAGAAAGAGAGGCTGTCAGAGCGGATCCCCAGCTCTGCTCTTTTGATGTTTAATTAGTCATTACGTAGCCGAACAGGAGGACAGACAGAGATTAATAGCACAGAATATCTGAAATTTCTATTGGTAATGATCCCGGTGGAGCAGAAACCATTAGGATGCAGAGAAGTGTGGAGCTCAGCTTGCATTCGCTTAGACAGGGGGAGTTGGAGTTCATTAATATGCATAAATCAGTAAGTCAGATGTTCATTTTTAAAACCCTGGTGGATTGGTAAAGGTTTTATTAAGCCTTGCCTTAAATTCCTAGAACTGGTACAAGACAAAATTTTTTTCTTTTCCTTTTAATAAGAAGCAACTGGTTTACCAAAATCCCACCCTTTTCTTTCCTTAAACAATGAAAGGTTTTCTGTTTTCTCTCCCTTTTTTTTTTGGTGAGGGAGTCTGAGACTGGATTTGCTTTTCAGAGCTTTGATAATCGTCACCTCTGCTGCTGTTACTCTGAAATCAAATATGAAACAGGCCGCGGAACATAAAAGGCTGGCATGTGTTTTGTTTCTGGATTTGTATTTGAAAAGAAGTTTGTCAGAGCATGAGGAGAGAGAAGCAGTCTCTGGCAGCAGCAGCAGCAGCAGCAGCAGCAACGCGCTCTGCCTCCCTCTTAAGTAAGTGATATATTTGAGGTCTTGTCAGACGGAGGGAGGGAGGCAAAGAATGGTTGCCTCGCGGGTTACATCTCTTTGTTGTGTAAATGGACGCTGGGCTTTTATTTGTCAGTACTTAACACATGGGCGCAGGTGCGGTTCTGTGACTCATAAGAGTACAATCAAGCAGTACAATGCTAGATGGGGAAAAACAGTGACAGAGCATGGGATAAAATGCAGCTTCTTCTTGTCACTCAGTACTTCTCAGGAGATAAAGCCGGGAGCTTGGAGGAATTATCCCAGTTAGTCTTTGATCCCATTTGAAAGAATAAAGATCGCGGTGTTGAATAAAGGGCTATAGGTTAGGCTTATAACCTGCTGACAGGGGAAAGAAAACATAAAGCCAGTTTTTGATGGGTGGTATATGTGGAAAACATTTGAGTGGGAGGTTGTCTAGCGGCTTTTAAGAGGTGTTAGGTTATTGGTATCGGATTAATAGAGAGCATAGGTCAGTTATGATGGTATTGTCTGCTGGCTGGTGTAATGGCCCACTTTTGGCCCTTTAAAAAATGTGTGAAGTGGCTGTTGCAGAGGGTGTTTGCTGTATATTACAAGCCAAGACCCATGTTTGCATCTCTGGCACGGACACTGGAAGTAGTGAAGGTGGTGTTGAAGAAGTGTGGAGAGGGAAGGTGCACCTGGAGTCAGAGCTACTTTGCCAGAGGCAGCTGTGTGAAGAGCCTGCAGTGTACCTGTAAAGTGTGAATGCAGCTGCAGATGCCACTGAAAGCTTTTGCTTGTGTAAGCAAGCGTAAGAGCCTCACCAGAGACCTGAATAGCTGCTTGATTTAAAAAAAAAAAAAATCAACACAACGCTTCCTATCATTATGTCTACTGCTGGGAATTTTCTTATTTATTTATTTTATTCTCAAATCCCCTTTTTCCTCCAGCTCGTATTCTCGCTCCTCAAGTCTAAAAATAAATGCAGGAGTTTTAAATCACACGGCCGATGTAAGTTGCAAGTCCAAGCATGATGTGTGTGTACACTACATGATGGAGCTGAATCAAAATATTTACGGGGGAGCACATCCTCTGTGCATTTAGGTTTTGACACTGCAGAGCACCAGGAAGTGAAGGCTATCTAGACAGGCCAGCTGGTGATTGCAAACATTTAAATGTTTCTGGGGCTTTTTCATCTTATATACAGACGCCCTCCTCCCCCAGCCACACACATACTTTTCCTCTGTGGTCCGCTGGATGTCTGTTTGCAGACATAGGATACTGCAGATGTGGCTTTATTGAATGATTCATATACCTAACAAATCATAATGTGCTGCTATTTTAAGGATTGCTTAACCATATTTTTTCAGCCTTGCCTAAAGATCTTCTCAAACAAATTTGGAATATTCGGTACTGTGTTTGACAGATAAACATCTTTAAAGCGCTCAAGCATGAGAGCTTTCCCTTTTTCTTTTCCTTACAGTAGACACCTCCGCTATAATTGGCTCCCTGCATTATTTGACTGTATAAACTGAGAGCGAAGGACAGAGCATGTTGTCATTGGACAGACGTGCTGCTACGCTGAGGGATGCTGATGGGCAGCTGCGTGGGCACCTGTCTGACAGGAGGACTGAAGACGAAGAGGGAGAGAGGGCTGTGTGGCTCGTAGGGGAAAGTTGCATCTTCTAGGATATTTATGGGAAGCTGCAAGGGCATTGTGTGTGTGTGTGTGTGTGTGTGTGTGTGTGTGTGTGTGTGTGTGTGTGTGTGTGTGTGTGTGTGTGTGTG
>JBAJHX010000001.1:23938869-23954555 GCA_037176925.1 Amniataba percoides
ATGGATGGATGGATGGATTACTTGTTCAAGTAGTGAATCAAAAATATACTTACTATGACATCAGAGATTATTCTTCTACATTTTCCTTTAAAGCATTAATATACACTCAAAAGATTACGACACTGTTGAAAAGCTTTAAAACACAGTAGTAACACTTCATCATAGATTAATTCAAAAACAAACAAACCATTAAATCATCACACCAAATGGCTTAGTGAGTCATGCCATCACTTAATATTTATTTTGAGAGGCAAATGCAGAATTCACAAAGATTGGTAAATTTCAGTTATCAAAATTAACTTGGAAGAAAAACTGTCAACATTATTATGCAAACAGGAAAACCATCTAATGTAAACTGGATGGAAAATGTAATTGCGTAAATAATTTTATTATTAGAAAAACTTATATGAATTAATCATGTTTAAGTGGTTAATCCAGCTATCCATGATCTGCTTATTATGCAGGTCCAGGTCACTTTAATTTGATTAAGGATATCTTTAGAAGTTGTTATTTTTTACTACTGGGAAGTGCAGAAAAAAGTGATGTAATAATAAGTCATTCTGCCACAGTGTCCCCAGACTCCTCCATCATACTGTTACTCGCTGGCAGTGTTAAGAATGTCTTAAAAAGCCTGAAATTTAACTTGATGAGCACAGCAGAATCCCTGAATTATTGTTGTCTGAAAATCAATCGATTCATGATACAGCCAGCAGTTTGGAAGGGTGGGGGTCTGAGTCCCCCCATGGGCCCCCCGATCTACGAGTCAGCCTCTCTAATTAGAAGCAGAGCTTCTTACAGGAAACAATCTTCCTGTCTGATGACATCATCGCTAAGTCCATGCGTGAGGTGGGGGTGACCTCAGCCTGTGGATTTGCTCCGTGTTTTTCAACACCCAAACAAATCCCAAGAAAAGCACCTTGTGATGACTTGAGTGTCTTCAGAGAAGGTAGTGTGGACAGTTGGGTGGAGCTGAGCCAGACCAGGGCTTTTCAAAGACTGATCCTGTGGGCCCCCCCAACCCCAACACCCCCCCACCCCCACCCCCATCAGCCCACTGCTGCAATTTCAAATAGCTGACTTTTTTGTCAGCATGACCAGAGTTTGTCAGCACTGGGCCAATGTTAACATAAATTTGTAGCAGACAGTGTCACTGTTCCAGGAATATATGAACCGTGTCGAAGAGACATTCAGAGCCTTTTATATTACTGCGTTTTGTCACTGCTATCATTGTTCTATGTCATGCTACTATTTTGGGAATAATCATGCACTAAGTTTTGGAACTACTGAGGGATGTAAACAGTAATTGTAATGTTTCCATGGATTCAGCGAGATCCGTTGAGGATTATAATTTGAGCCCTGTTTTTTTTTTTTTTTTTTTTTTTTTTCCCCTCTATTTGTTTACATTTTCGTAATTGGTAGCTCTGAGCAGTTCCTGTCTGAAATGACAGCTATCAGTGAAGGACTCTGATACTGACAAAGACTGACTGAAGGTATAGGTAAGGAGCATCTTTTTCCTATGATTTCTAAGTAGACTCATGACATCTCTGGGAAATGTTAGTAAATATGTGTGATATCCGTGTGTTCAGATTTGACGGAGTTATAACTTGCGCTGTTTGATGCAAAAAGCTGCTATCGGGTGATAATGGTTTTCAAGTACCTCAACTGCCTCGGTAAGCTGTGTGTCACAGCCACCATGTTGGTAAACAGGCCAAATCAGTGGGCCAAACTACAGCAACCAACTTCCTGTTGTTTTTACAACACCGGCGTGCACCTGTCCCTTTGCCTTCATGTACCGTCTTTCCTTTCACGTCTCTCTCTTGCCCCATAGCAGCAACTCTAGACTGGTGAAGACTATTTTTTTTGTAATAATCAAGTCTGTGACCAGTGTTGTGATCATTATTTCATTAAGTTGAATTACATTAAACCTCTCCATTGCTTGAAATGCAAAGACACTCTCTCTGTGTCTCCTGCAGAGTCAGTATTAAAAGAAATGTGGCTGCCAGTGTTCTGAGTCAGCCAGCTCGGGTATGATATGTGTGCACGATTTCCCAAATTAATGCCCGTTTCTCCCTGCTTTCATGTGTTTTCCTTGCAACGACTCAGTGCTGTGTGTCTGGACTTGTTTTAGTCCCCTTCAAACACTTCTATCATTACCATTTTCCTTAAAGCATCAACTTGAAACGGCGCCAGATATAAAGCGGTAACCGCATGTAGAGCCGGTGTTTTTGGACGAGTTTAAAAGAGTCCTAGAGAAGAAAGGGGGATAAATAATAACAGTACTAAAAGGAAAAGCATAATAAAGGCCTAGTTTTCTTAGGGAAGTGGAAGCTTTCATCTTTCTATAACAATAATGTTCTCAATGAGTGTACAGGCCTGTGTTTAGTCCAGGAAGCTGCGAGTGGTAGACATGAAAGGCAGTCCGTTCAGACTGGGCTCTCACTGGAATATGCTATCTATCCTGTCCTACTCTCCTTTCTTCTGCTCTCCTTTGCTCTTTCCCCTCCTCCCTCACAATAAAGGTAATGGGGAGCTGTTTGGCTTGCAGTGACAGTAAACCATGGTAAAATGGCTGTCCATGTTTTGCCCCCCTCCCATACACACACACACACACACACACACACACAGTGCGACCCCCCGTCCGGGGCCCCCGGGGTTTAGGAAACCGAGCATTATTTTCATGTCCCGACGTCACGAGCCAGCCCCCTCTGCAGCTGTTGCATGCTTTACAACTCCGTGTTTACAGCCACTTCTCAGCTAAAGGTCTCATTCTGCCAACACCAAAACTCTCATATTTCACATTTCATAAATATACAATTTACCCATCTTCTTTTTCCACCTCTTCCCATTTCCTGAACTTGGATTCGTTTTTTTGTTTTTCTTTTCTTACATGTTGAGCCTTCACTTTCTCTCACTAATGAGTCCTAATTGGTGTGTGAGCCACGTATGGGAGCAGGTAAAATGTGTTGCCAGATGCCTGTGTTCTTACAAAAAGCCATATTTTACCTCACTGCCTGTAGACTCATTTAATCATCTCAAAAACAAAAAGATTAGACACTTGGGATTAAAAATGTGTGGAAAGGAACAGGCTCACTTATTTATGCACTCATTTGGTCGCCTTTTAATTACACATATTACAGAAAATCCTGCTTAGAATGAAATTATTTTAGTTCCAGTTTATTGGGGTTCCCCTGTGGAAAATCTGCATTTTTTTATGCAAGGAATTATTTTTTTTTCTCTTTCTCTCTGACTAAATCCGCTCACACATTTGTTTTCTGTCCCACCCACTTCCCTTTATCTTTTCAATACCCTCCTCCCCGCCGCCTCCCTTCCCCCTCGCCCTTTTCCTCTTTGCCTCAGCACTTAGAGGCTTAAGAGAGGGATGTACCACATGAGCCACTCCCTTCTGACAGCCACCCCCTTCCCACAGTGTGGAATGGTACAATCCTGCTTTGCATAAGTTTCCTCTGAGTGGGTCGTGTGTGGAGGCCAGTACTGGAAGAATTATTAGTCCCTTTTGAGCGGTTTGGATGTATGTCTAGAGAGAAAGCCAGTGTGCTGCTGTAGAGTACCTTTATCACTTAAACTGTTAAAGCTATAATGTATTGCGCCTACCCTGTCCCTGGAATGGGCAGTAACTCTTTAATGTATTACTACAACGGGAAATCGGTGAGTAGTCTCTTTGGAAATATGTGTGTATTAGACAGAAAAGCTGGAAGAAGTGTCTGTGTGTCTGTGTCTGTGTGTGTGTGTGTGTGTTTGCTTGAACGTATCCCACTGACTGTTGCTCTCAGTCTGGCTGTGCTCGTGTGTATGATTTGTGAATTTTATTTATTTTAAGATAAAAGCAGTGTGTTCCTATGTGTGTGTGCATGACTGCATGTGCCCGAGGCTCCTCTCTCTGATTTTCCATTACATCAGTTGAAGCTGTGTGACAGAACAATTTCATCACACAATTCAAGTGTCTTCAAACTTATTTCAGCTCACTTTTTTATGCTATTTCCACTCCAGCTGTGTGCAGACAGAGTAAATATTCAAGGCTGTGCATCAGAAAAGTCCTGCCATTTAAAAAAAAAAAACCTTTTTCTCACACGCAGAGTGAAACAGTGTGGTGGAAAAAAAGCTTTTTTTGCAGCCTTGAATTTATTTTTACTGGCTGGTTGCTTGAGCTCTGAGACTGGGTTGAAATAATAACAAGTGGGAGTCTGGGAATGATTAAGGGAAAGAGGCTGCCTGTTGAGGTTAGACTTTCCTGTTTGCAGATTGAGCTCCAAGCACCAGTGTTGCTGTTATTCCATCTGTTTTTAATCACATTGGCATTCTTGACACCACAGGGAGCCTAATGTCATTTCTGAACTTCTCTGTAATGACCTCTTTGATTTTTGTTACTTTGAGAATGTTTTCTGTGCGAGTACGTTTTCTTGTAAATACGTTAATCTTTGTGTGTGGTTGGTGGACCTGGACGAGTTTTTACTGTAGGTAAGTTACTGATGTAACGATGCGATGTGCTTGGTTGCAAAAAGTTTTCAGAAGGTGTTTCCTTGGAATAAATCCCCCTGTTCTTAGTAAAATGTTATTGGGGGCTTATGAATCTGCTCAAGGACATAGTTAGACAATGGCTGAATGAGCTCTGTAGTGTATCTCAGTAATCCTTAAGTAATGATCCTGTCATAAGCAAATTACACAGGCAGATTTCCACCTGTCATTGCCCGTGCTATTTTTGCTATTACATAAAGGGCACATGAAGGAAAAATAAAAGAGGGTAGCCTTTTTATGATATTGTATTGAAAAGGTCATCTTACCCAAGCTTGTGTTTCAGCTTTCCTTATAACCCGTTTCCTCTTTGTTCCCACTGCACAAAAAGATGACTTTGATCTTTTTCATATTAAGTATTAACAGGCTTGTGTTACAGTTGGTGATGGGGAGAAAATTGATAGCATGTGGACCGAACGGGCAAACTTTATGATCAAAAGCACTTGTTAAATAACTTTTTTTCTTTCTGTTTTCCTTTGCGAGGAAAAAGAAAGATGGTGCTCATTCTTTGCATCCACTCGATCCACATTAATTTGTTATAATGCAGAGTTGCATAGCAGGCTCACCATCTGGAGCACTGGGAGAATTCGCAGTGGGCCATTGGCTTGTGAGCTGGTGGCACGGAACCAATACAGATGGAGCAACTCACTGATCTTTCTTCCGTTGCCCATTAGTGCAAAAGAAAAAATTGAAGTGAAAGCTCTGCAGTGATTGTTAGGCTCCTTTTTTCGCTTGTTTTGCCTCACAGAAAGCTTCCTCTTCAGTGAAAATAGTCAAAACGCAGCGGGGGGCGACATGTGCTCTTTAAGGTGGGACCTGCCTGTTGTTGTTTAGTTGCTTCAACAGGTTATGCTATACTCTGCAGAGGTTAGCTCTCATTGCCAGAGGCTAATCCTTACATCCCCCAAATGTGCACATGTGTTGCACATGCACCCAAGCATGCATGCTTGGGTGCATGTGCAGCACAAAGTCAGAGTGGGGGTAGTGTGGTGGTGGTGGTGTGTTTGTGTGTGTCAACCTATCTTATACTGTATGTATACGTTGCACACGTTGTGAGTAGTTAATGAGGTTGCATTGATGCCAAAACCAAATTTTTGTGGCATTAACGACTGGAAGGTTTTATTCTGCCGTGTGGTTGCTCTATTTTTAGAGAGCCCGACTCCCAGAAGGCTGCTCTGCTGTCACAGTGTGCACTTGGATAAAAGACGTTACTGCTTTGCTAAAGAAGAAGAAAACCAAACATGCTGGATCTCCAAACATTTGTTTCTATTATAAGACAACTAAAGTCACGTATCCAAATGCGTATTTATGTGACTTGGTGGCTGATTTCAGAAGATATAATACAATATTCTTCAATTTTTTCTGTTTTATCTACTGTATGATTTATGAACTGTTATAAATTCTAAACTATTAATTTCTTACATGTTAGAGCATGAGAGCATTCACATGATTTTATTCCACTTCCATGTGACTCAATTGAACAGACTTGGAACATTTTAATATTTGTAATCGTAATAAGTATTTTTCCAAATCCCAACAAATGTGTGTGAAATGTTCCTGTCGAGCTCATAGCTCTGGCAGCGTCTACACCCTGATGTCAAACTAACTTCATCCATCAAAATATCGTGCTGGTGAAAGTTGGTCTCTGTGAAGCTGCGGTATTAATGTCACAGTTTTTATGCATGAAAATACCAAGACCTTTTATTTTCCAGAAAGCATTGGCAGGTATCTCACACGGTATGTTGAACAACGCCCCTCTAAGCAGGCTGAGCTGAGGAGTGGTTAGAGGAGGCATTGTGTCGGCCGTGCACACTAAGCTCCGTGCAAGTGTGCAAGATCTGGACTTGAAACAAAATGCCCCAGAGATATGGTTTGACTCCAAATAATGACATACAGCACGAAAACAGGACACACCATTAAGAGCACGTTTGAACTCTTTTCTTTGTGCTTCTTGGCCTTTCGCCTGATTTTTCCTTAGTTTTACATATATATATATATTTTCCATTCCTGTTATTATGCTACATCCTTAGTGCTGGTTGACAGCTTGTGTTTTAACACTTGATATTTCAATCGATGTGGCACAAGTTCAAAGGCAGGTCCCGCTGGCAGACACGACGGAGGTGTAGAGGATATATTCACTCCTCAGTTGATTCAGTGAAGACAGAGTGCTGTTGAAAGGCAAGTTACAGAACTGAGCCAGTAACTCAGAACAGCATCTTTTATCGCAGGATATTGTTCAACCAACAGCTCAAACTTTTTTTTCTCCTCATCACTACCTTTGAAGGTCTTCATAGCTTGACACTTGCATATGTGGAAGACCTATCAGGATAAATGATTGTTTTTACTATTTATCGTAGCTGTAAATAGTATTATTACATTATTATCGTCCCAACTTATATTTGTCTCAGTGATTTCCTTCTATATTTTTTATTTTCCTTCAAATAGACGCTTACTGAAAGCCACTTCTGTGTCGGCTGTTACAGTTAGTTTTTTGTTATATATTTGAGTAAATGTGATCTAAAACCAGTCTTTAATACAATGATATTTTTTATGCTAGCGAGCCTCCGTTTAGGATATGTGAACACTGGTGACAGAAAGGGTACAGGAGGGAATTTATTTTTTAATAAAAGAAACCCGCTGATGCTCAAACAACTGGTGTAGGTCTGTGTTGGTGTGCTGATCCGTGTGAGTGACGGCTTTTAATTAATGGCCTTGTAAAAGGAAACCCAGGCGGGCCCTCTCTTCCAAAGGCTGGCGGAATGAGGCACCCAGTGTTTGGGATGGTTTATTAATGCTTTGACTGGTTAGCCCTGGGTAAAAAAGGACAATTAGCATTATCCGCTGCCATATGCTGCCCATTGACCGTCTGACAGAAGCGAAAGACAAAAGGCCGGGCTCCCGTGCGAGGCTAACCTGAGATCTCCATGGAACTACTATCAACCCTGGTCGCATGTGTAAGCCAGAGGACCCATGAGAGCCCCACCCCTCCCACAGTACTTTAATTACACACCCAGACAACAGCACGCCGGAGTCCAGCTCACTCGGCAAAGCCCAACAGCCCTGAGTCTCACTTAAGCTGCGTTCTGTGTTGATATCAGGTTCACGTGTGTGCCGTGTGTGCGAGCGAATGATTGAATTCATACACTCTGGTTGTGTGTTGCATTTTTTCCATCAGCGCTGTGTCATAAAACAACTTAAGCAAGTAAACAACCTATGTGGCCGTCATCACATCCGCAGGCATTTGAAAAACCAATCTGCGAGGAGCGAGCTGTCTTAATGCCAACATCTGAGTGCAGTGTGTGGCCGTTAAAAGGGTGATTTATCTCGCAGAGTGCGGGACACAGGCTGGAAATGTGCAGGTGGAATCTAGCTGGCAGGTCTGGCTCTGATTAGTGTTACACGACGGTGGGGTCATCCAGTCTTGTCTGTGGGAGGGAGAATTTGTCCAAACCTTCTCTCCCTTCTTCCCTCCCTCACCCTCTCTCCCTCCATCTGGAGTGGATGAAGTCAGAGACCACATCACTGGCGTTTGGCCTCCAGTCTCTTTGATCCTCCCGCCCTTGCTTGGCACACACACAGCTGTACAACAGCACGCCCATTGTGCCTCTCCTTTCACTCCCCCACCACCAGCTTGCAGGTACAGATATAAAGAAAGCGAAGCAGGCTGTTTTTGCAGCACTTATTTGATTTCTGCCTCTCTGGGAATGCTGTAATTTGCCAGGCATTTAGTCTATGCATGTAAGCGGGTATCATTATACTTCCATTAGAGGTTGAGTTGATCTGAAATGCAAATACCCCTGATAATCCACCCCCCCATGCGCTTGATTGCTTGCTATTTATTAAAGTATGTGCATGTTTGTGGTTTTAAGGCCATATCTGCAGTACATGTGTTTTTTCTGGTGCATGTGTGAGATGGCACAATTTTATGTGCCCAAATTCTAAACTGTGATTGTCCTTTGCGTTTTACTTCACTTGAATTTATTAACAGCTTTTAAAGGTTTCAGCATCATCATACTTGACGATATGTGTGACAGCCACGCCCCTATATCTGTGTATAACTATATCTTAGTAATAACATTTATTTTTTACATGGCAGGTGTACGCACCATCTCCAAACTCAGAAGACTTCAACAGAGATTCACCCTCCTACGCTTCTCCCAAACCCTCCAGCAGTATGTTTGCAAGCACTTTCTTTGGTAAGTTCAAAAGCTCCCATGTTTATTCTGCTGCACGAAAACTATCTGTTGCTGCAGGTGAAATGAGCTTAATTTTAGTCTAATTGCTGCTTCCAAAACAGGTTTGTCAGTTCAACTTGTTTTCATTTCTGTTTTTGTCTAAAGTTCATAAAGTCTATGTATTACTGACTAGAAAAAATTTGGGCCATGCATACTTTGAAGTTGTGTTTTTTTATTGGGCATATTTTTGCTACATTATTAGTGAATTAATCATAATTCTGTCATTGTAGCAGGTATCACAATGAGATACAAACAGCTATGATACTGTACCGAACTACTCTTTCTTTCTTTCTTTCTTTTTTTTTTTAGCTTTTTTTTTAGCTCTTAGCTTATATTTATTTCCATGCAATTGACTTCCAGATCTAGACAAAAAAGCAGACTTATTTGTTGGTTTTAGCTTTGTGTTATTTCAGCTGTGTTCAGGACAAGGATCATGTTTCAGTCTCAAGATTTAAAAAAAAGAAAAAAAGTACTCTTTCTAACTTGACCCCAAGTTTTAATAGGGATGGAGTTTAGGCGCCACTTGGCACTGTGCCAAAATTAAAGTGCCGGCTGATGTATACACTAATATGCTGAAATGATTCTTTTATTATCTTTAGATGGTACCCACAGTTCATCTGACCCTTGGAATTCATCCAACGGGATCAGTCAGCCCGGCTACGGGGGAATGCTGGCAGGATCTTCATCTCACATGCCACAGTCAGGAAACTACAGCAGCCTGCACTCACACGACCGTTTGGTAAGCAGCACTTCTCAGCTGGCAATACCTCAGCGTAGGGACGTGTGATCGATGATTGGTAGTAACTCTGTTTTCCATCAGTCTTATGTAAGAGATCTATCATGAATTGTTTAGCACGTGCAGCACATAAATTCTTCAGTCTTAGTGGGTGTGTGGGTCTTAAGTTGTTGTCTGGTTATTATCACTGCTGACCCTCTTTGTGTCAGTGTTTGATCTGGCCTTGTCCGCCTGCCTGCTTCAGCTGGCTGGGCATCACAGGGAGCCTGCAGATGCTGCCTGCCTTCTCTTTATCTTTGCACCCTCCCCCACAACCCCACTAACTTTTGCTTCATCGCTGCCTGGGAGATGTCAAAGGAAAAAATAAAATTCAGAGAATAAATAAGCACGTACACATTTGTACCTGAAAAGAACATTCCTGGTTTTTATCTTCCAGAATTACCCTGCGCACTCAGTTTCTCCAGACATCAACGCCAGTCTTCCCCCCATGTCCAGCTTCCACCGAAACAACACCAGCACTTCACCATTCGTCACCGCGGCGCACACCACATCTGCCAACGCAGCTGAGGGGGTCATGGGTACGTTCTTGTGTTAACAGTTCAACTACCTGCTCAGAATGAGTAATTCAAAGGCCCCGATATAATCATTACTGAACACCCTTTCTGTAAAAGGTAGTGAGTCAGAGCACTTGGACAGCTGCATTGTGTACCATGACCACTCTTCATTTGTCTGAGTTTGCTGTTACAAAGCCTCCCTCTGTGTTTTCGTAGCTGCTGCAAATCGGGGGAACGCCACTGGAAGCTCACAGACTGGAGACGCACTGGGCAAAGCTTTAGCCTCGGTGAGTTACAACCCCGCATTTAACTTGGACTTCACTTTTTCCATGCACCCCTGATGAAAGTGAATTAAGGATTCTAATTTAAAACAGTTCCATCTACTATATATATCCATTTCCATGTGGAGCTGCGCATATGCTTTTAATGTTATTATGGATATGATGTTTAACATGGAACGGGAGAAACCTGAGTAATCATCATCCTGCATGCATCGTAACACTGTCCAGTTTTCTGATCATCTTGGTCTAGCTGTGTCTTGATTTCTTTCCTGGATAAGGTATCGACATATTGGAGTCCTCCTAAGCTTATCCGTGTTTCTGTAAATGGGCACGACCAGGTTTCTGGTCAAGATCCTCCAAAAACCAGTTCATAATCTGGATACATTGCACATGTAAATGCACTCAATCCACTTGAAGCAATCACTGTCAATTACATGAAATCTCCGTGTGCCCTCTCGAGTCCAAACTCCTCTCAGGGTGTGAAGCTCATGTCTGACTTCTGCTTACCTTTACCCTCAAATCATTTCTGGCCTCTTTAAATAGAAGAATGGTCTGTTTCTGTCTCTAAAGAAGGTGACCTCAGTAATCATGCAGGGAATTAAGTGTTATACGGACTGCTGATTAAAAAAAGCCCAGAGGACATGTTTGTAGTTGTTTTTTGGCTTAAGCCTGGATAATTGTGGGCTTAAACTAAGAGTATTCAAGAAAGGGAATTGTACATTGAAAATACTCCTAAAGCCAGTGGATTACACTTCACTTTGGAAAAGCAGCAGTGAATATCTGTGACATTCTGTAATGTATCTTAGTGAGTGTTTAATTTGCTGCTCACAGAGCTTTGTAAGGGAATGAAACACATCCTATATACAATTGTTTACATGTGAGCTGATGATAGAATATTGTTTTATTAAAATGTTCTATATAAATGGCGCCATAAAGCTCCATCATATCGCAACTATAATGTAAGAGAAATTAAATGTCTTTAATTAGAAATGTCTGATAAAGACAGCAAGACAATAGTAGTATACCTGGACACAAAATTGTCATTTCTTATCTTTTCCCCAAATATTCTCTCCCTGTGATTGTATTTGTATATTTGCCTGTACATATACTGGATTGGACATTTGTTTCTAAATTCTGCTGCATTACAAGCTGCTTTGGTTTTCACAGTTTCACCAAATCTCCTCAAACACTGTTAAACATGTTGTACAGACAAGATGTGTTTGTTTGTTGACACATTGGTGTTTGATTTTTGTTAAATTTGTATCACCACGCACCTTAAGCACAAGCTGTATGCTGAGGAGGGATATTTCTTACCGGTGCAAAGACAAAATATGAGAGTTTAGGGATGGTAATAACAAATTAAGTCCTTTATATTTGCAGACTCAATTCTATTAGCATGACAAAGCTGGAGTGAAATGGACACGGTTGGACTGCGGTGGGGGTGGGTGGATGGATCAGGGGGCACAGGGGAGTTTATAACTGCTGTGGCTCAACTCCACGGGCCGCCCTTTGTAGAGCTTTTGTTCTCCGCCCTTTTAAATTGGCCGTGCTTATTGGCCCCATGCCGCCTGCGGGAGCGTAACTGATGATGAGGCGGAGCTTCATTTATTCCAGTAAAATGAGCCATGTTTCACTTTGAATGCAGCGTTAGTAGCCAGTGAGTGAAAAGAATAGAAAGTCATATATTGTCGGGTCAGGAGTCACGGTTATAAACAGCTCGCTTTTGAGAGACTGAGAAATATTTGGAAAGAATCTTATTGGTTTCCAGCACAGTGATGTCCACACTATTAATCCTCCTTAGTTTCTGACTGAATTGTGTGCCTGAGAGTGAATATAATACAAATATAAATAGCCAGTCCTTCCTTCAGACAACGGTCGATCCCTCCTCCTCCGCACTCTGACACACTTCAACAAAACCTCCATCCTGATACTCCAAGTTGATTGAAAAACTAAAGCCCAGAGATCAAGATTGAATAAGGAGATTATTAATAATGAGTGCATTCTATCATCCCCACAGAAGTCAAACGTTTTCCTGCAAGCTCAATTTGATCTTAACTTGGAGGAGAAATCTCTGTGGATCTGCTGTTTTTTTCTCTGCTAATTAGTGAGGATCTACCAGTAATACCCTGCGTTCTCTGAGACATGCTCCATGATGGCAGAATATCCTCTTATTACAGGAAAAAAAATCAGTGATGTGTTTGTGCTTTAATCCAGCATTTGTTTAAACAAATGAAATCCCTGTGGAAGTTCTGTAGAGGTAATCTCCTCGTTCCCTTGTGATTGACATGTCATCCTAAAACTCAGTGACCTCAGTGTAACCTAGTTGAGGATGCATGGATGCAGGATAGTTACCGTGAACTGTCTGTTACTGTAGAAATAAAACTGCAATAACTCAAACTTTAACAGTCAGAGTTTAAATGTAAAATAAACAGCAGATTTTGATTTATGGATCACAATACAATATCTGGTGCAGCCTCAAATTGAGCCCCGGAGACTTACTGTTGGCTTAACGAGGTTTTCAGGTTGGGCACTGGGCTTGTTTGATGCCACAGAGGGATAATAACTGGAGTGACTCTCTACAGAAATGAAAAACAAACGTTTTAAAAGTACCTCTTAGGACAAGTACATTTATTTCAAAAACAGAAAATTTTTGGTTTTGTTGTATTTTGATTGGAGCTGGTTTACCGACCTCTTAAATGCAGATTGTCCTCTGAGTGTGATCTTGATTCAGCCTTTTACATCTGTGCAGACTTACTGAATCACTGACATATGTCCATTTTAGATATATTTTTCTTTTTTTGTTTTGATAAGTGAGATATTTTTTCTGCGTTATACTATATAGCACATGAATGAGTTCATTTGTAATATCAATGTGCAGTTTATGTGGGGTGAGATTGGTGTGGACAGTAAATATGAAATCAGTTAGTCTGTGTTACAACACTATTATTCAAACATTTTTGAATAAACTGACTTAATATTGGCTTGAATTAACAAGACTTTTACTCATAAAACACAAAAATAAAAATCCATTTTAGAAAGGTTAGGTTTTATTCAGAAACATTAAGACCTCTAGCTAATAGTTAGCTAATAATATTCAGGTATGCAGTAATTATCTCTTGGTGTTCATCTTTTCTCACAATCGACCAACTTACAGAAGTGAGTGCATAGCAAGACCCAGTCGCAAAACATCAAAGTAAAAATTGTTTATGGTTCATTTTGTTAAGGCCGTGCTCTGAGCACAGATGAGCGTTGACGGCTCATACGTATGCACCCAGCATTTTTATGACATCCATGGCAGTAAAACCACCATAATTGATGATACAATTTTGGCTCGAAGATGGTAACAGCTGTAAAGAGCGACTGGCATGTTTATATATTTATTTACTGCTGCTGATGGTGCATTAATGGTGAATCTTACGTTTCCATCTCTATCTTTTCCACAGATTTACTCACCTGACCACACAAGCAGTAGTTTTCCATCCAACCCGTCGACACCTGTGGGTTCTCCTTCACCTCTGACAGCCACAGCAGGTGCTGCCTCAGCAGGTACCGTGGTGACTGCTGCCGGCACCCCGTCTGGAAGGCCAGGTAGAGCTCCAGTGTTTGATTTTAATCTCATATGCACCTCCTATAAACCTACACCATAGATAAAGTGCAGAATTGAGCGTGCGCTTCACTGAAACTGCTTTATAAAGGCTTTTTCTGTCAAAGAGCTGGTGATGGACACACATCAGATTGTATTAGAATAAGGCTGTGACCTGGAATACCCAAGCTAATTAAAAGGCTTTCATGAATATGACTTTAATTAATTTAATTACTTTTACTATGCAGTGCATTAGTTGGATTAATTAAAGCCTAAGCGGAGTGAAGTGTGAAGTTCCCCTAGAACTTAATTTAATACCCCTTTTAGTCGTGAAGAAACTCTAATCATTCCCTACTCATTCTCCACACTTTATCTGTGCCAGGGCAGTTAATGCCATTTTTACATTAATCCAGTCTAAAAGAAAGCTTAGTTCATCCAGGGATAAGGCTGCGCAGTCACGGAATCAACAGCTTTGACAAGTATTGCAAGTCATACTGAAAAAAAAAAAAAAAAATCTATGTATTTTTTGGGACATTAATCTCAGGCAAAGAGAAGAGATGCTTCATGCTGCTTTCTATCTGCAGAGCGCACAGGGGCATGAAATCAAGTTTATTCTGACCTCAACAAGACACCTGCACCTCAAAACAGAGCCTGACTTGCTGGTCCAGCATCCACAACATGGGCTTTATTTTCATGGCAGACAGAGCGCTCCACATAGACTCCCACTGACATCAGAGACCAGATTTGGCTCTCAGCTTTTTAGGCGGGTCTTTCTTCATGTTCATAAATTTAGATCCAGCCGCCGAGTGTTTTCTGATTAACATATAAGTTTTTACTTTATCTTTAAGCATTGGAAATGAAGTTTTAATGACAGCCCTGGGATGACAGTTGACATGGAAAAGACTGGAGCTTTGGCCTTCTGGGTGCTTTGGATTTGAAAAAGGATTTTAAAATCTTGTAATGAAAGTGTTTGAAGTGGGTCTTGAATTACATTTTCTTTTCATATTTTGTTGTTTTCTTTAGTAGAACTGTTATCCAAGTTTTTATGGCTTATAATAGTGACTCGTGGTACTTGCCCTACTTTGTAATAAGACACATTTTAGGGAGTAGATTTATTGTTACATAATCCTGTTTTGCCAAACAAGTGCTTGGCAGTTGGGGTTTTCATGTCAGCTTGATTTTTTTTTTTTTTAAAGACGGACTCACAGGACTCCCTCCAAATTGTATTCATGTTGTGCAACAAATGAAGAGAACAAAAACAGGAAAGTAGTTCAAAAACAGTGCAGGGCCCCTCTTCCGACCCCTACAGTAGAGAAAGCACCTAATGGAGGTTCCTGTCTGTGCCTGCCTGAGTTTTTCAGTACAGCAGAAAGAGACATAAGAGGACTCTGTATTGTCAGAGGTGTTGACAGAGGCGAGAGAGTAAAGGAAAGCGAATGAGGGGGGACAGTAAGGGAAAGCCCAGTGTGTTGTTTTAGCGGGCAGTTGTGTCATGTGTGGTAATGGAGTGGCGACAGCTGTCTCTACGTATGCCCCCCTCATCCTCAGCTGTTGCCCTGCCCCATGGACAGCTGTTCCCCCCGACACACACACACACTCACACAGAAAGTCACACCAGGCAGCAAAAGGCCTCGTTTATCTGCCAGTGGGCAAAGGAGGGTAGATGTGACTCAGCTGATGAGGAAGACTATTGCCCCTTTTCCACTAGTACCTACTCGGCGCGACTCGACTCGACTCGGCACGGTTTGCGCGTGTTTCCACTACGCT
>JBAJHX010000001.1:23954655-23973234 GCA_037176925.1 Amniataba percoides
AAACACAACCGAGCCAAGGCGAGCCGAGTCGAGGCGAGCCGAGTAGGTACTATCAGGTACTAGTGGAAAAGCGGCATATGACAGCCTCACATAGGGAGATCCCCCCCTCTTTACATATTTACAGTTCATACCTGGCCATATAAATGACATTGCCATACCTGGCAATGTCATTTATAGTCTGCTTTGTCATCTAAAATGTTACAAAAAAACTGATGCAGTTATACAGTGATGTGATGATACTTGGAGTTTATAAGTTTTTGTAAAAGAAAACATCCAATGTGGTCTAAGCATCCGAGTTCGGTGTTTATTTTTATTAATGGAATTCATGTAAGGAATAAAAACATACTACAAAATGAATACGTCTGGGATTGGAGGAAATGGATTTTGTTTCACTAATTATTTGCGCTTATTGCGCTTCTGGGGTTAGAAGAAAGAACGATACTTTGAAATTGGCACAAAAATTTGGCTCGCTGTTGAAAAACCATTCATCATTTGGATTACACCGATATACAGCGACATTACTCAAGACCGGTTTGTTCAATTAGCCCTCTCTGGTGCACGTGGGGACCAGAGCCCAGGGCTAATTTTTCATAGCCGCCAGCCAGCACAGGCTCATGTGGAGTTCCTGTCTCACTCACCTGGGAGAAAGCTGAGGCAGAACAGAGGCTTTTTCATTTCCTCCTCCAAAGTCACTTTTAATAGTCTGTTAATTAAAGTCTGATTTTATTTCCAAGGCTGGGAGTGTAAAGAAACATGAAAACTCAAGTATAAAAGACTATAGAAGTTCAGCGAGAAATTTCATCTGCATGGATTAATGGAAAATACTTATTTGAACAGTTTCCTGAGCTTGGCAGAGGTTTGATTTGATAAATATGATATATGCAAATATACATTGTGCAAATATGCAAATGCTTACTCTCTTTCTATGTCAGAGTGTGTTTGCTCAGTGGTTTATTAAGTGTTTGGTCTGACCACATTTGTAAAAACAAACACTTTGCAACAATTGGGAGAAAAAATATTGCATCAGTCAACTCACAGATGAGGCTCAGGCTGCCTTTCTACACTACATCAGGTTCAGAATGACTCTTTAATCTCTTTGTAATAAATGATTCCCCTCATTCTGGTCTGCATTTCTTATTGTTTTGCTGTGATAAGGATGGGAGAAAATTACCCAAAATGAGTATTTATATACAACCTAAATGATAGATAAGCAAAACAAAATCTCCCTCTGTAGACTATGCTACAGTGGACCAGGATGTAGGCTGGGTTTGGCATCCATCCACCTTAATAGACACCAGAAGAGCACTGAGAGCCCTGAGCTGGAAAGGCTTGCAGACATCCTATCCTGTAAATAAGCTGGAAAGGTTCATTATTGTCAGAGTCCATTAAGGTTATTTGATTGTATAATGCATTGCCTCCTGTTGCACATGGCATGCAGGTTACTGGGATGATTGTGCATCAGAAAAACGACTAAGAGAGAGAGATGTTGTGCTGGAACTGGAAATGTGATGAGCAGATGTGGATTCCTTTTTCCTTTGCACTAATTTACACCAGATCAAATCAGCTTGATTTGCTTTCCTGAACTGGCCGGTGCATTGACTCTTTGGCTTGAATCATTGTACAAAATCCACTGTGAATGTCGCCCAGCCAAAGGTAAACTGTAATCTCTTGTGCACTGCATCCCCATATCTAAATCGCATGATGAAAATACATCATTTTTCTTTTGGAATGAGAAAGGAAAAGCACCATAGTAGATTGGCTTTATTGGACACATTAGTGTAAATGAATCAGTGATGCTCAGATGTTTCCAGATGTGCATGCCGTGAAATGCATGAAGACAAATGGACTGGACTCACCAGTCAGACAGGCATTTGACTGACAAGAAACTAAGGAGAGAGATAACTCAGCAGCACTTGCAAATTTTGTGGAAGAGTATGAACTTGATTGAATCCAGATGTTGCATATTTCCTTCATCACAAACCCTGATGAAGGCCATGTGCAGAAAACACTGTTGGACCACACTGCATTTTTGATCACTCGGATGGCTTTCTAGATGCTCAGTGGGGTTTTTTTGTTTTGTTTTTTAAGGAGGAAATGTGAAGTAAAACTTTTGTTTACAATCAGCCTTGTCATTTCTCATATTATCCTCCAAGCCTCTATGATTATTAATGTGCAGATGCAGCCTACATTTCAGGCTGGAAGGTTTTAGACAAACCATCCACTGGCTCATGTGTCAGGATGTTGTCCAGCCACCAGGAAGTGATGCAGTTGAGCCCCATAAAGATAAAAATAACCCATATAGAACAACAAGAAACCAGAAAACCAGGATGTCATTGTGTTATGACTGTGTGTTATGATGTGTGTCAGATGCCATTGTGCTGGTGTACCCGGCGGAGCAGGATACCGCCGTCAGCTGTGTTGATGTGTGACTGAATCACAGGGATTGCTAACGCTGCCTCTCTTCCTCTCTCATCAGGTAACAACCAGTGGCCCCGCGCAAGTGGACAGACCCCTTCCTCTCCAAATTATGAGAACTCGCTCCACTCACTGGTAAGCCCCCCCGTCCGCCTCTGTCCTCAACTGAGTGCAGCACATGACGGATGCTCGCTGTAGATAAGTTATCCGTGAAGGTCTGAGCTAGCATTACAGGGAGATTCCTGTCTGACAAATGTTTCGCTGAGGAAGGGGTGGGTGGGGTGGGGTGGGGGGGGGGAGTGGGATAACCAAACTGAACAATACCTGTCCCTTGGGGCTTGCCATCTGTCCTCAAGTCTGTGGGCCAGGACGGAGATGACAGTTGGGGGATGGGTTTAGTTAAGGGGGCTGGCATGGGGCTCGCAGCTGTTTGGTGAACCCCTTCTTCAGGATTCCTTTGCTGCCATGCGACCAGAGCTGCAGATCAGCTTTCACGCAGCGTGCTACCTGATGCACATGACGGGCATTTACATATATAGAACGCTTATCATAACAGAAATACAAGCAGCTTTTCATGATCAATAGAAATGTAGACGAATAAAACAAGTAATGCAACATCTAGGTCAAAGCAAAGTGTATGTAAGTAATTATTGAACAGTATTTTCTAAGTAACAATGTGCATTAACCACACATCAACCCACAGATGTGTTTGCCACAGTTAAGAGCTCCTTACTGTATTCTTGCTGCTCATTTGTCAAACATGTTGAAACCCATTTAGGGTTTTTGTATTTTACAGTACATTAAAGAAGTTTTTTAGATACAAGCTGCTACGTCATTTACATGTTAAAAAGGTTTTCAGCACATTTATTCCCACATTTATGCATAAAATACAGAACAGCACTTTATAGGGCCACAATCAGGCCGGCTCTAATCTTATCACACAGGTCCATTCAGTCAGCCAGTTGCATGTGAGGACGATATTGAACGTCACCATTTGTAGACGTTTCCTCCCACTGTGCCTCCAGCATTGTTTTTTCTCTCCGTGGCCACTAAAGATAACTGAGAGCATACAAGTGAAACGAACAATGCAAGTGAATAACATCAGATAACCTGAAAATCAGCAGCTGATAAAAGTAATATGACTTCAGTGCACGTCCTGTTTGACATGGTGTAAGAGCTAAGCACAGTTCTCCAGCATTTCACTTGTATGTTTTTAAATCTACATCTTATAGTTGTTAAAACTGGTTTTGCTGGCTCGTAGATTAACAATGCTGATAGACAAAGACTTTTTAGTGATGATGGGAATAATCATTTTCTCTAAGGGAAGCTGTCTGAATTGGGATCTTTTGCATATTGAAATTTTTGAAAATTTGAAAAAATGATCATGAGGAGATGAAAATAGCATTTTAAAGTGTTTCTAGATTTTTCTGTTTTTCTTTATACTTGCTGTTACCTGGACCAAAGACTGAGCCTCCCTGCAAGGAGCAGCCATCCTCCAGCCATAAAATAACTTATAACTACATATCTTCTTACTCTGAGCTGTAAAAAACGGGGAACACTGAGCCTCTAACTTTACGCCAGAGATATCCATATAACTTATACTTAAAATGGCTCCATTTCAGTTTTTAATAAGTAAATTATGTCAGTGGTAGGCGGTGAAGGCGGTCCAAATGATGACATATTCCCAGAATTTGTTTACGAGTGTATAGAAATCGAAGCATGCACCACAGTTTTCTGGTAGCTGAGTGAAAAAGTACTTGGGAATTTGGAAAGCCCCATTAGTTCTAGAAAACAGTGAGGAACAACTGTCTAAACAGGGGAGTTGAGGATTGAATTACAGTCGAAATGACTAATCTTCTGAGTGAATATGGTTAGTGGGCCAGCGACAGCCGTTTATATTAGGTTACGACTTAATAGCTGGCTTGGATAATCCATAAAACATTCCTGTAAAGTGGCTTATTGCTTCATATCATGTAGGTGTACTGAAAGGCACAGCTGGATTTAATGAATGTAACAATGCAAAGTAATATTAGGTACTATAATTATATCACTCAGGGGTGATTTTGGACAATAGAGAAGCATAGATGATATTTATTCCAGCAAAGAAAAAAACAAAACACAAAACTTGGGAGCCAACGGCATAAAGAAACTTTTGTGCCTTGTTTTTAATACAGTGTGGAGGATGTGAACTTTGTGTAACACCTCCTACAAACCCAAAGGGAAGGAGAAAACACTGATACTGTGGAAGGAGTTATTAAATGTGCAAACAACGAACATTTTCATCCCCACAAAGTGAATGGTCAGCAGCTGTGTGCTTCCTTCCAAATCCTGCACTTCTTGTCTGTTTGTCTTTACAAAAACAATCTTTCTCCACAGTGTGTTTTCTAGTATTTATAGATACTGATCTTTTTTCATAATCCTGTCTTATTCTTATTTGACTTTGCCAGAAAAACAGAGTTCATCAGCAGTTACATGAGCATCTCCAGGATGCCATGTCTTTCTTAAAGGATGTCTGCGAGGTACTCTTCAGATAGAGTCTTTACTCATTACCTGTTTCACACATCTTTCGTCATTTTGGTTCCGCTCACAAATCTGACTTGCAGTCCACATTCCTCACAGTGAAATGCAGTTTCATTTTTATTGCCTGTGTTGCCATATTGTCATGTTATGTTGTCTTTTTTTTTAGCCAATCCAGCTTGCAGTAATCAGCTTACGTGCTGATGTTAAAGTCTAAATTAATTGTTGAAACACTCAAAGTGTTGGCCATGCATCTGTCACTTACTCATTTTGACCACAAATAAAGGCGTTCGTTGACTTTTACTACTCAAGCTGAAACGGCTCGATTGATCTCGCATTTGAATTGCCTTTTTTATCTTATGTTTTTTTGTTTCTTTTCAAGTCCACACCATACAATCAGTGTTTTCAATTTTTGTCCTAATGTGCTTATACTAAGCTCCTCTGTCCCTCTTTTCCTCCCCTCTCCCTCTCCCTAACCTCCTCAATCCCTCTGGCCCTCCCAGTCTCGAATGGAGGATCGTCTGGACAGACTGGATGATGCAATCCTTGTTCTGAGGAACCACGCAGTGGGCTCCACCGCCAGTCTGCCCAGCGACATACACAGTCTGCTGGGACAGGCACAAAATGGGCCAATAGCAGCCATTGGAGCAAACTTCCCTGGTTCGGCATTGGTTCCAAGTCGGACAGCAGCGATGGTATGAGAACTTGACACAAGTATTTAGAGCTTAAATTTCATATACTTTCAGGATGTTGTAGAAAGAGATTGAGAAACATATTTCTCTGGTGTATTCGTGTATGGTATTTGTTAAACTTTGCAACACAAAAATCCTCAGCCACCTGTTCGAAACAGGTCCACCGCCATGTGTAAAAACTAGACATTTTCCACGCATGAACAGTTGAATTTATCCGGACATATTTTCCATAAGTGTAATGGCTGGCCTAAAGCGTGCCTTCCTCTTGAGAGCGGCTGTATACACAAGGGTGAAAGAGAAATGAGAAAAACAGGCGCAATGGAGTGAAGTTGTGCTTTGGTGTAGGAAGCGTTTGTGTGGTGCGCTCCTTTTAGAGATAAAGTATAATACTTTGAGAAACGGGAATGCACGACTGATTATAAATCATCATTTGTGCACCCATCCTCCGTATCTCGTTTTAAAGAGCCAGGAGATTTGAACACATCTGCAGTGGAAATTGAAATGGGGCGACTCGTCCAACTGTAATCCAGAGATGTTTGGAAATAATTTGGGTCACACTCGTGGAAAAACCCCCCACTGAATTAGTACAATCAAGTCCAAATTCTTTACCTGGAAAGATAGGGGATGTAAATGATGAAGAAAAAGTCACAGAAAGTTAAACATAAGCACATTTAACAATATGTTTTCAGTTAATATTCATATTTTTGTTGTGGCTCCCTGATGAAAACGATATCCTCCCATTGTTAATTTTAAATCAGATGTTACCTTTTGATCATGACCAGAGATCTCTTTTTCCACACAAATATAGTTTTTATTTAAACCAGCTCTTTGGAGTTTTTAACTGGTCTCAATTTAATAAAGATGCCTCCTGAATAAGCACATGAGACCAACAGTGAGAAGATTTGCTATTTATTTAACTTTTTAGAAGTTACGCCTGCCACCGGCTCAGATTTTTCCGTGAAGTCAGACCAAGCAGCACTGAGGTTTGCTCGACTGATTTCGAGTTGCTTCAGCTACCAGCAATGCAGTCTCCTGCAGTGGAGAGTGAAATGGAGGGAATATGTAACCTAATGCCTGATGAAACTGAAGTTACATAGAGCTGCTTCAATACAAAAATTATTGTATTAAATAATTAAAAAAAAAAAAGAATATTAAACAAAAAAAGATAGAACATGAGATAATGTCTTCACATGGCCTGTCTCATCCAAATGCCTAAAATATTCAGTTCTCTTTCACACTAGAATAATAAAAAGCAGTAAAACCTCATAATTAGGTCACCATAACAGGTTTAATCAGTTATCAAAATAACTATCAGTTGTTATTCTGTCAATTAATTAATTGCCAAATTGGTTCAGCATTTTTCAACTAATCTCAAACATCAAGCTGAAGACATGAAACAGACACATGCACATACACATACAACTTATCCTCACACACAAAAAAATGAAAATATTCAGCTCTAATGCCCATTTCAAATTTAGTGCAAATAAAAAGGCAGAATGAAAAGATTTACTTTATGTTTTCATTAATTTCTAACATCTTAATGTTCATTTTACACCAAAAAGATCACTTTTGTTTTGCTGGCACAATCAACAAAGCTACGCTTTATTTTGATCCAACTTCAAGTCAGGATTTTTTATGTCCCTCTCTGGTCTCAAATCTCACCAACATTCATTTATCTTAAATACAGTGAAAGTTTCTTGTTGGCTGCACGGCTCTGTGTTCTCTGTCACTGGGTGTTTTCACTCTGATGGTGACGTTGTTGGATCTCTCAGAGCAGCTCGTTTTGTCCCCTAACAAGAATTTCTGTGTGGTTGTCAGAAGAGCTCAGTTTGATGTATTTGTTACAGAGAGCTCGGTTGTGGCAGTGATGTTGACCGACTGCGACTGTGAGATAGAACATACTGTGTCTGCACTAACACAGCACTTCCTGTGTGGGAACAGGTCCCCTCAGACAGAGCTCCCCAGCCTCAGCGCGGCACAGCCACAGGCTTTTTACTCCGGCTGACACCCCGCCCTCCACCCCCCTCCACCCCTTTTCATCACTTCTTTTTAACAACCCAGGAAATCTGAATCGTTGGAAACGTGTGTCTGAACCCGCGGCCTCCATCCAAATAGAGGTCCTCAGCTGTATGGTAATCAGGCCCAGCCATGAAAATGGCAGCGTTCTTTTCTTGCCAGAGCCCCGGCTTCCCTCCTCCTCCTCCAGACAAAGAGTTGTTTAGACACCTGTTGAGAGCACAGCAAAGATTAGCACAGCGCTGAGGAAGGGGAGGGTCTCGGGGTGGCGGGGTTAACAGAGGCCAACAGTGACTGGGGATCACATTCCAGGAGAAAAAGCTGGGAATACCCTCCACCCTCGGTGACGATTTCCCCGCCTTTCCCTGGTTCTCAGAGGGGAAATCAAATAGCTCAAGAACATGTGGTAAACCTCAGGAAGGAGGGACTTTGTGGTACAACACGGTGGGAGTTGACCATTTTTATGTTATGAATGTGGAGTAAATAACAAGGAAATGGTCAGACAGTGGGGTGGGTTCAGTTTGACATCTTTTGAAACTGAACACAGGAGGATTTGTCTCATTTTCGACATGAGAAACAGACGCGGCCTTTAGTTGTGGTTGCAGAGAGCTGAGCCTGAGAATGTCACAGCAGCGAACATAAACAGGGACAAATAAAGAGGCTTTCATAATGTATCGTAAATGGGTCTTTTCTTGAAAGTACTGTTAGACAGGTGGCTTTTATTTTGTGTTTTTTTACCCTTTGTTTTGTTTTTTTCTACAACAAACTACTGTGACACAAATCAGACCAAAGCACCACCAGTGTCAAGAACAGCAGGCTTGAATGACTTGTCCCGCACTCTGCAAAACATTTCTTTTGTGTAAATAGTCACATCTTTCAACACATACAGGCTGTCAGATAGCATCCAATCTACATTTCTATCAGAATTTAAATACCTGAAATAAAACCTTTTTAAATCTTCATTCTCTGTGGATTCAAGTTCAAGGTCTTTATTTGTCAGTGATTACAGTGAAGCAGTTGTTGGTAACGAAGTAGTTCCCAAAAACATACAAACAGGCGGAGCACAGGTGGCTCAGTGGGTAGAGGGAGCGCCCATGTACGCAGCGGCCCCGTGTTCAATTCCCGCCCGGGGCCATTTACTGCATGTCGTCCCCTCTCTCTCAGCTGTCTTGTCTAAAAATAATAATTTAAAAAAAAAACATGAACAAATTTTATATATATTAAATCTGATATAATAAACTAAACTGTGGTAGGCAGGTATACAGTAGTGTTGACATGAATAAACTTCATAGTAAACAGACTGTGCAGTGATATGCAGTGATAGCAGATATGAAGTAGATATATATATATAATTTGTGTTTATTTATTTAAATTTTTCTATTTGTCAAGCATGAGAGGGTACTGCAAAATACCGAAGTCAAATTCCTTGTATGTGTTCACGTACTTGGCAATAACGCTAATTCTGATGTTTAATAAGACCCGGTTGGGCAGATAAGAACAGGATGTGGACAGGATCCACCATAACAATGTCTCACTGATAACTACCTGCCATTTCAGATCTTCCATTTTATGTTCTTTTCTAGCTTCTCTTGTTCAGAAGTATTGTTTTATGTCTCCTCTCCTGAGATCGTCTGTTTCCTTTCTTGACAATGTCCTTCCTGTCTGTGTAGCAGCCGGGTGGTGCCCACGCTGACGATGCTTCCAGCCTCAACAACAGCCACGGAGGCCTGGCCAACGCCGGCTCCACATCCAGCACAGAGCTCAACCACCAAGTGGAAGTATTCAGAGGTCTGTCAGTTGTTTAAAGTCATTTTGTGGATAACAAGACATGACATGGGCTCAGTTTTATCATTTCTTATCTTTACATTTACATTAACTCCTGCAGGTCTTACCTCCGCCCTGGCTGGCCAGGTGCCGCCCACCCTGGAGCTGAAGGTGGAGAAGCAGGAAAAGGATGAGATGCACGAGAACCTCTCCACCGATGACAAGTCTGATGAGGAGAGTGACAGAAGAGACATAAGAACACCCAGAGCGGGCACACGCACCAGGTATAAAGATATTGATCACATACGTTATTTAGGTGTTGACTTATATTTGGGAAGGTGCAAGAAAATAGACCAGTAATTTTTAAAACCAGACCAAGTATTGAGGATTAATGTTTTCTTCAGATGTAACAGAACAGAGGACAGGATGATGCCTGAGCTGTAGCCTGGAAGACAGATTTTGTCTCCAATCACTGACAATTATCTGTGCATCTACGAAGTCAGCACTCTTCACAGAGAAGCACTGAGAGAACGAAATATAAATGTACTATATGTGTACAGGTACGCCCCACGCTGTGCACGTCTTAATCCAGCAGCCGCAGCAATTAGTGGGGACACAAGCAGATGAAACTAAATTACAAACAGCTCTGGGCCAGAAAGTAAATCTGTGTTGTGCTGCACTGATTAGCTGTCACAAACTTTAATGCGTCTCATTCTTTTTGGTTAATTAAGTTGACATATTTGATATGTTTAATGCTGTTTCTACAAAGTGTAGCACATAATAATGTTGTTTGCCACTTTCTCCTTCAGCGTAATGTCTGCATATTATTATTACAAATTATCAGATGGTAATTATCAGATTAGGTTTAATTTTGTTAGGCTGGGGCGCCCTGGTGGCCTTTGAGTTTGATGTAGTGAAAATGAGACATGGCGTCACCTGTTCACAAACGTTTGTTAAGTGTCTTTTCCCGTTGTCTGTCTCAGTCCTTTTTTTCTGTCATGTCTGCTGTCCTATAGTTAAAGGTATAAATGCCCCCCATTGTTTTAGATTAGGATATTTTTATTTCCAGACAGACAGTAACGGGGGGCCTTCTCTTTGTAGTTTGGACATAAGTTTGTTTTTTCGTTATACGTCTTTAACAGTAAAGCAGTTCTTTCTCACACAGTATCACCGAAGATGAGGACCTGAATCCAGAGCAGAAGGCCGAACGGGAGCGCGAGAGGAGGATGGCTAACAACGCCCGCGAGCGCCTAAGGGTGCGAGACATCAACGAAGCCTTCAAGGAGCTGGGTCGCATGTGCCAGCTGCACCTGAAAAGCGAGAAGCCCCAAACTAAACTGCTCATCCTCCATCAGGCTGTGGCCGTCATTCTTAACTTGGAGCAGCAAGTCAGAGGTCAGAGTCCAGCAAATGAGAGCTTCACGCTGTCAATGTACATAAATGAAATGTCAATGCCACATCACATCAAATCAGCATCGACTCTTTACAGCGATTAATGTGTTCACATAATATTCCTGCAAGAGGTAATCTTATTTTAGTTTCACATCCAGGCTAGTGAAAACTGCAGTAATGACCTCTGATTTATAGGAAACTATTTTACTTACAGAGCAGCTGGAATATCACAACACCAATAGAGAAACTGCCGGGAGGCTGTTCAGGTCGACTGTGCAGAGACGCAAGCTGATGACATGTTTTTTGTGGTGTAGTTTTATGTTCATAGATATTTAAGCTGGTTAACACAATGATACCTCTTAATGTTCACTCTCCGCAATGCTGGCTCTTCATATTGCCAGTGTGGTTATAATATATTTAAACCCGAACACATCAGATCTCTCACTGTTTTTATTTAAAGACATCTCTCTCTCTCTCTCTCTGAACTTAAAGAGAGGAATCTGAACCCCAAAGCGGCCTGCCTTAAGAGAAGGGAGGAGGAAAAGGTGTCTGGAGGCTCCGGTGATGCCCAGCAAGCCCACACAGGGGTCCATCCAGGCCTGACTGACACATCCAACCCTATGGGCCACCTCTGAGTAGCAGGTAGTCCCACTCCCATTTTCTCACACTGTTATTTTCAGTATTGATTTATTTGATTCATTTGAGCTTTGCCTACTCAAATTATTGATTAATCAATCATCTTAGGATCCCAGGAAGGAAAAGTAAGTATTGTCTTTTATCTCATCTTAGTTATAGTTGTATAGTTGTAATGGTTTTCTACTATTTAATCTTTTTCTCTTTTTTATGTTTTGGATTTTATTTATTGGATGGAAAATATCCATCACAATTTCCTAAATTCTAAGCTTGTTTTGTCCAACCAACAGTGCAAAACTCAAAGATATTTAATTCACAGTCATATGAACCTGTAAATGCAGCAAGTGGTAGTTTACATCAACACATTTTAATGGTTCTTGGACATATAAAAGTATAGAAAGCATTTGTTTTTTCCCCTTGTGCGGCTGTTGATCACTGGCCTCTGATCAGTGTTTCTCGCCTCCGCTCTCCAGATCAAAGCGATCCAGATCATTTCTGTCCCGTTTGAGTCGGCGACTTGCTTCCCAGTGACAGACAGGACTCACAGTTTGTGACACCAATTGGAGGAGACAGACCACTTGAAGCGAAACTACGACACAATCCAATCCTGTGATTGAAGAAGAGCCGAGCGTCCAGCTCCCTGTGATCAGTTTCCATCTGCAAAAATTCTCCCCACCCAGAAAAATCAGCACATATCACCATCTGCAAGAAGTGTGTTGCTTCTGAACAATCAGAGACTTCGCAATCTCCTCCAACCGTATGTGGAAATTGCCTTGTGCCTAAACTGAATTGACGAATGCATTGTAACAGCAATTGTTTTTGTTTGTCTGTCTTTTTTTTCCTATTTATTATGTTATTGAGCTATAAAGTGTATGTCTAAAGGGAAAGTAAGTTCAAAGAGAAGTATGCAGCTTTTCAGTTGATCTATAGTTTGCCAGTGTCACCGCTAAAACTGAGCACTCCAACCCGGCAAATCTTTGGCGAGTCCGAGATGAGGGGGAAATATTTGGGCACTGAGAGGATTAATTTATTGGCCAGTTTAGAGTGATATTTATACCCAAGTGAAAATGATCATTAGCTGTTAGAAGTGACGTAAGCGCCCCATGTTTTAAGGAAAAAAAAAAAAAGAGGATATATTATTTATGTTTATATTTTATTCATTCTGCCACTGGCCACCTGCGTAACCAAAACTACCTATGTTTGTTTTTTGTGTAGTTTAGAGCAGTTTCTATGCTACTGACCAACAGAATAATAATAATGATACTAGGCCCGCCTACACTAGCATCAACAATATTGTCTACAAGGGTGACAGGCAAACTCTAGGTTTACTGAAAGCTCAGGTTTAGTTTCCTCCGTAGTGAGCAGTGAAAATACAGAGAGCAAACTGTTTGCAAACCTTAGCATTCCCTGCATATTTTTAGTGTCTTAACTAAAGGAAAAGGGGACTTTGGTTCCTTTGCCATATAGTGTTAAATGTAAGCAGTGACATATTTTTGCAGATTCTTGTCTTTGTTTAGCCTCCTGACGTCAGCACAGAGGTGGCTTTTTTTTTCATTTTTGTTTGTTTTGGGTTTTTTTTGTCATTTTCGCACCACCGGCTAATCAGAGTTTGCTTGATGAAGATGTAGTTTAAGAAGAAGAAGAAAAAAAAAACGAAGACCACACTTTCTCCTGGCCTGATGAACACATCGCTTCCTTTTCTTTCTGTCCATATCTCGAGACATTACATTTCAAACGCAGTTATTCTGAATAAACATTTAGTTATGCTTGTTTGTGTTGTAACAAGTCATTTCTTTAGGCTTCAGCATTATAATGTCCAGCGTCAGTCAGAGGAGAGAACTTTTAAGTTATTCTTTTTTTAAATCTAAGCCGTGACACACCGTACAATAAGACAGACTAGATATATCATGGGTTTTGTTGAATATCATAGAACTGTAGCACAATAATGAACAAGATCAGTAAACAGGTTTTTCTTTTGTTTCAAGACATGGCTTTATTTTGTTTTCCCTATCAGTGTGCATGCTTTATGTTTCTCCTTTTATTAAGTCTTTGGTCTTAAGACTTGCTTTATATTCCATTTATTTCTTTGTATATTGTCTTCTATCATTATCTACACCTTAAACAAGGCTGCCACATTCAGAATAATCATTCTGTACAAAAAAGGGACTTAAATTAGAATAAAAGATGCCACACCAAGAGTTTACATTAAACATTTATCATTTAACAACTTTGTTTTAATGAAAAAAATCTTTAAGCATTTTTGTGTATTCTCTGACTGAATGTGGCCTTGTTCTTCATTTCAGTATTCATGAGCTTGTATTCATGTTGGCAGACTTTGATTGAGGGTATAATGTACACCACTTCCTGCTCTCTCCATCTTTTTTTTTTTTTTAATTTCCTGTTCTTCCTATATTTCTTTGCTCATCTGTTTGCCAAGTTAGACTTTGCTGTACTCCCAGATGCTTTCCCTTGTATAATATATGAAAAAAAGAAAATCAAAAGGAAAAAAAAAACATTTGGCTTATTTTTCACTGTAGTTAGTCTTTTATACAATAATACTGTAAGAATATTTCTTGAATTCTAAATATTACTCTTTCTAGATTTTTGAAAGCAAAAGTTTTGAGTAAAAAGTTTCTTACTTTATTTTACTATATTAGATAGTAAAATGTATGGTTATTTACAATAACCTGTCCATTATTACAGGAAATTTACAAATGGCATCTCATGAACATAGCTGACTTGTTGCTCGTAGTCTAGTACTTCAAAGAGCAGCATACGAGCTCCAGATTCGACCTGCATCTTATCCTTCAGTCTCCGTTGTTGATTGAGAAAAGATTTGTTATGGTGTCAAATGAAAAGGTATTGTCGATGCACATCAAAAAAAGAAAAAAACAAAAACAAAAAACTGCGGCAAGAGGAATTTGAATTTTCTGTCCTTTTCAACAGAAAAACACAATGTATATAACATTTATGTTGCAATAAATGTGCCATCTTTTTTTAAACTCAATTGTACGTGCGTTTATTTCTCTCACTGGGCAAACACATTCATCACCGTTCTGTTTCTGCTCCATGTTTGCATTTCCCCCTCTCCATAAAGTTTTATTTTATGAAAAGGCACAGGAAGGATAAGTAGGATCAGAGACTCAGAGACACGGTGGTTAATTTAGACTTCCTTATTGTTTTTTTTGTTTTGTTTTTTAAAGACGTTTCTACAGTGGATTTAGGCCAAATGAGTGTTTTATAGTATGTAACTCATTTTTGAAAATAATACCAGTGGACCATTGTAGTCTGTATGAAAAGTGAATATATGTTTCTATTTTTAATAAAGTGTGATAGCAGCGTACTGTACTTGTGCTGTGCTCCTACTTTTTTTCATTTCGATTTTCACAAGATGAACAAAGAGATGCAGACAGGTCCTGTACGAAAGCCATATTTAATCTTTTAATGTACAAATTCAATGTGAATTTATATCTTAGTTTCTTTTCAGTTTCAGTATGGTTGATTTGGTTACGATTTGCTTCGACATGCATCATGTAAATGCAAAGGCAAAAACACAACACAGATGACCTGAAACTAGAGTGCAGGCATGAAACTAATGCAGATATTATGAAAAGTACCAACCTAAACTGTGCTTTCTAATAAATGTCCTTGGTGGAAGCGGCTTTCTGTGGACTGCCGCTCTCAGTCTGCTACTTGTGAAGAGAGTGAGGTTAATGAATCCCAGAAGTGTTGTGTAAATGCCGCTCTAAACCTGGAAGACTGTTGTGCTGTAAATCTCAGACCCCATACATCTGCACAAAATTATCCTCCTGCAGATGCGAGCATGAGAGCGCTCGTCACGTCCTGAGAGGCCTGATCCCGGGTTCACTTCTCTGACAGAGGTGACACTCGGCAGAAAACTGCTGACTGCTGTTCTGCCTGCTCAGTAAATCACGACCGTCATCTTTCAGTATTCTCTGCAGGGACAAACAGAACGTGTGAGTGTGTCGGGCTGCTGCTGCTGGTGCTGGTGCTGGTGGGTGTGCATGTTTTCTGTAGGAGTGGGACCACTATGTCTGAAGGCTGACTTCCTGTCATGGCTGCTGGGCCAGCTGACAGAAAGTCCTTGGCTCACAGCCTTGAAGCCGGACCAAAGAGCCTGCTGCTCCTCCTGCTCCGAACAGTAAGATAATCCGCCTCTCTGCTACTTTGAGGACGCATGCTGCGCTAACATGCCTCTTAAATTGAGCTTTTCTCTCAAGTATGTTCCTATTTTCCCCCTATAATTTGTACCAAATTACACAGTTGCTTCTAGGAAGACTTCTTGAAAATTACTACGAAATTATTAGAAAATAGCAGCCCCATGAAAGGAAGTGTTACCTTTTGTTTTTTGTTTGTTTTTTTTCATTCAGATGCAGCACACTGAGGCTACAGTAATATTTCCTCTGAATGCATTCAAATTAGTTCAGCGATTCGAATCAGAATAGCTCTGCTTTAGGAAAACAGAACCTGCAGCTCAGCATTTTTTTTATTCTGTTTATTATTCTTTCATATTTGGTACAGTAACCTTTGTTACAGGAGTCACACAGCCTCTCTTCATCTCAACTGTGAATTAAATACCTACAGGGCTTTTTACACAATTGTGCCCAGGGGCCCTTTGTCTCATAATCTGTCAACCATCACATTATAGTGCCTTCTGGACAAGAATAATAATAACAAATTGGTCATTTAGGAGTTACGGATGGAGCTAAAAGCTGTTGCATGTTCTTTGAAGGTTTCTCTTTTAAGTGTTTTTTTAAATTTTAGTCATAGTTATTTTACTCTCTGTACATATCTGTATTCATTTCTGACTGTAGTGCTGCATCAGTTGAATTTCCCCTCTTGGGATCAATACAGGTGCATGTTCTGTCCTGGTAAGATTTGTTTCCACACCACACAGTTGATGTGAGGGTGAGGATGGTCTCAACCTCCCATGATAAAACTGTCCTTATAAGGAAAGTTCTGTGGAAAAAGAAATTCAAAAAAATTTTTTTTGACCATTCAAGTCTTGTGATCGATCTCACAGACGTCCACCACTACTTGTTTTATTGTTGGCTGCACGCTGGTCTACTGGGGATGAATCTCATTCCTCTAAGATGCCTCATTAGAGTTAGACATCAGACTGATGCTGTCATCTGCAAACTTAAACAGCCTCACAGACTGGGATGGGAAATATGGGAATTTCTTGACCCCTTGTCTTCAGCTGTAGATACTGCCTACCTTGTTGCAGCAGAGTCCATTTTTATCTAAAGAATATCCACAATGAAAAAGACGACATGAGTTAAACGTGCCTGTGTGACATCTCCAGTGAACATCAGTGAGGTTGATTTGCCTCTGGAAAGCCTGCAGTCCTTCTTCTAATCAAGAAAAGGCTGAGCTGCGTACTGAGCATGCCCAGAGGTCCCAGCTGTGGCACCTCAGCGGAGAACAGAGCTCTCATTGTTGTGCTGCTGTAACCCAACACAGTGGCACAGAGCTCAGATTAAAGGCTGTGGCACTGCGCCGTCTCTCTGCGGACACAAATATAAACAGTGGACCACTACAAAGACTCAGGGGACAGCCGGGCCCCCAGTTTAATGTAGTTTATGATGCACTGACAAGAAAAAGAGCTTTGACTTTATCATTTCTTCAAAACAGCTGCTTAAGTCAGAGTGAGCGTCACAGTTTGTTTTTCTTACATTGTCAGTGTGGGACAAAGTATAAAGTGCTGCACTTAAGACCAGTTTTGAGGAATATGTACTTTACTTGAGTATTTCAATTTAGTGCTAATTCATACTTATTTTTTGTTGCTAAATTTCTTTGATGATTTTTCATTGAAAGCATGACACCAACTTAAATAATAAATTGCACTGTTACAGATTTAACTTGCCAACAAAGTTAGTATAAAGTAAAATGTATTATATGTGTTAATTTTATTCCTGGATTATATACACAAAAAAGTATATTATAATATAATATGTACAGTATTTAAACAACCCTGAAAGTGAATTTTGCTTACTCCGGAGGCCATCCTGCACATTATTTATCACCGCTCGCTGTTTGCTTAGTCCTGCACTTCCTCTTTAAGTACATGTACACACAGACACTTTATTTCTAAAATAATACTCACTCTCCAGGACACTTTCCAAAATTTCTTCATCACACTCAGCACAAAGCCTCCCACCATCCCTGAGCATCACCTTATCTCAGGGTGGTGCGTTCACTGTCTCCAGCACAGACTATCATTGAGTCCCAGTGTTCAGGTCAGCTCAGCCTCCACTAGATGACGCTCTCGGTTTTTAAAGACATGCAGCTGCAAATTGCATGTATGCAGAGTGCAAACGCGTCCAAGGGCATTAAATCATTCAGAAAACTCATCATTTGTACAAGATATTGATATCTTTTTAGAATATCTTCTTATGCATCTTACGTTTCTAACTTGTTGTTTAAATCTTCCTGTATATATTTAATATTTCAGTGAGTCATTTAGTAGTATTACTATTTACAAGTACTGCTTTTCTCATAGTAAAAAAACATATTTTAGCAGTATTTTCCAAAAAGATATATTATGATTAAAGTCTTTCTGAGTCCATGCATGTACTTAAAAAACACCCCCAGCAAGACTGGCCTTTTATCCTTGATTTTTATTTTAACTTTGACAATTCTTTCCCTTTTTACCGTGAGTTCTCTTTACAGTTGTTACTGATGCATGCAAAAAATCTACTAAGCAAAGGTTTTATAAAAAAAAACACAGCAAGATAGTGATAGAAAATGTTTTCATTTTGTGTTTGTGTGAGTTTACATTGGCTTCTTCCAAACTCAAGAAAAACTTTCATTGCTCTCTGTGTCTGTTTGAAACGACACATTCAGTTTTTTTCATTATATTTGTTTTATAATCAGCTCATATCAAAGACACCTGAGAGACTTTAGATTCAGCAGCTTTCAGACCCCCTTTGAACCCTGAACCGGGCCGTGCCGGTCCTGATGGAGGTGTGCAGGTCCTGGTTTAAGTCTGCAGGTCCTGGTCTCGGGATGAGGCGCTCCGGAGCAGCGGGCGGTGTTTTGGGTGGGCGGGCGGTGTTTTGGGTGGGTGGGCGGGTTTGTGCGCTTGTTTTTGGAGGCGGAGCGGCCCGGAGGGTCGGACGTCCCT
>JBAJHX010000001.1:23973334-24012640 GCA_037176925.1 Amniataba percoides
GGCGGTGTTTTGGGTGGGTGGGCGGGTTTGTGCGCTTGTTTTTGGAGGCGGAGCGGCCCGGAGGGTCGGACGTCCCTCTGAAGCTGCCCTGCTCTCTTTCTAGAAAACATCACAGGACCAAATAAGTTAGCAAGCAGTGGTGTGGGCACTTTGCTCGGCCGTGTGTGTTTTTTAAACATCGTTTTAAAGACACTTTTATAATCTGCGGTAACTGAACAACACAGACAAACGACGCCGGTGAGTAAAAGCAGCTTCACGGTTTTCATTCATGTTCGTCCACTGACGCTAAACTCAGCAAGAGGCGAGAAAATAAACTCTTAGCATGGAAACAAACGACAAAGTACGTGGTTATAACCTGGGTTTAATTGTGGGGCTCATGTGAGGCTGAAAACGTGAGAAAATCAAAAGTTTTTGCAGTAAAGCTGAAGGCTGGTGGTGCGTTCATGACACCTGTTGCATTGAGCCGCGATGCAAACTGCGTCAAGTCAAAGTGCCGCAGTTTCTCCTCCTGTTACCGGACAAGATACTCTGTTATTTCACTCTGAGGCTGTGTTTCTCAGTCACACACCACTGCTGCGCTGTTTTATGCTGTTTGTCGTCTCACGTCGCGTTTACCTGCTTCAGATTAGTGAAGGTGCGTTCACGTTACGTAACTCTAATACTTTCCCACCGAGAGGTTACTGAGCTGCTGCACTCAGAGTCAGTGTAAAGACTCTCTGTGACACAGAAAACTCAGTTCACACACGGAGATAAAGATCTGCTGAGGTAAATCACACACACACACACACACACACACACACACACACACACACACTGGACACCTCACCTCGGCCCTCTGAGGAGTGTGAAGATGAATAATGTTGACTTGATTAACTAATCCATGCACTCATTCACTTGTCAAAATCAAGCAAATTGTTCTCATGATGCTGGGAGTGGTCGACCTGTAGGAAACAAATGGTTCCTTGTTTTGCATTGTGGCAGAAGCAGGTCAACATATCTGGAAAAAAAAAAGACTGATTAATTCATTTAGTTGTCAACATTTAAATCAATTGTGCAGCTGTTTTGATAATCAGTTAATCCTTTGAGACATTTTTAATGAGAAAGCATCCAAATTTGGTCATTTCGGCTTCTCAAATGTGTTTTTTTCTGGTTTCTTTGGTCCCCTGTAACAATAAGCTGAATATCTTTTGGCTGTGGACTAAAGGAAACATTTGAGGATGTAACCTTGAGTGTTGGGAAACAGTGATCCACATTTTTCAACATTTGACAACATTTTAAGGACCACATAACTAATCAGATGAGATAAAAATAGAAAGATTAACTGATAATGAAGATTCATGTGTTGCAGCTTTAGTCTACTTAATGCACGTATAAAACTCAGGAGAGGTGCTTTTTCATGCAACAAATGACAAAATTTGAACAAGATTCACGAGGAACTGAGTGGCTTACCACCTTGGCTAATCAGTTTCCTGGGGGAAACCGTGAAATCTTCTATCAGGGTGCAATTTTTTATTGTAACGCTTTGGGAATAATGCAGTTGTCAGATTAATGTATGTCATCATAATAATGCAGAAATTATAAAACTAAACATACAACAAGCTGCTCATTTGCAACTTTCCCCACCATGGTGTAATGATAAAGTCTGTTAATTTACAGGTGTAATCTTCTCAAGCTGCATAGTGTCAAATCTTTTTCTAAAACAGGCTCTCAGTTGTGCATAGGTGTACCTTCTTTTGATCCTTGCTAATGTGATATATCCTTTTGTTGTCAGTCTTATCAGGATCCTCCTTCCAGGCCCATCTCGGTCTGTCTCTGTATTGAAACATCAGGTAAAGTGGGCCACTATCAGCAAGGCGAACAGGAACCTGTTAAAAGCCCATTGTCCAGTGAAACACATGGCTGCTGCTGATGGCTTTGTCTTCACTGGCTTCCCAGGCATAAATGGGTCTGAAGACCATTTAGCAGCTTGCTTTAATATTTGTACACAGCTTGATATTTATTGCCAGCTGTGTTCTCACGATCCCGCTGCAAATCTGTCAACTTTGACAACCCTGCGATTATTATGAATGTGACGAATAAGATTTTGTTGCTCTCTCTTCATGGTGCTTCCCATAAGCGTGGGCTGCAAATTACAATGTCATTTACAAGGATCAACAACACCTAACACCCTGCAAAGCTGCGTAAGGATGACAGCACGCTCACATTTCTTCTGAGGGCTGACTGACTCATGTCGGAGTGTTATCTTTCAGCCTCTTTCTCTTAAACTGTTTAACCTATATGCTTCGTCATGCACGGTAAACAGTCATTTTGTTACACTGTACCTGTTAGTTATACACCTCGACAGCTTTTCTGAGCAGCACCTGGTCATTTTTACTGGTAAAAAAAAGAATGTGGCTTATGTTGACTCATATTTTCAGAGATATTATGGTCTGTGAGACATTTTAGGAAACACGGGGAGCTTATTGTTTCCTTCCTCGTTTTTGCCAGACCACATTAGCTGAACGTGAAAGATCTCTGTGGAGTGAAAGCAAAACATTAAGAGCGCAAGACAGCACAAGGAAATGAAAGCGAGGGACATAATGAAATGCACCAAGCGTTTAATGTGTCAACAGTTGCTGAGTGACGATCTGGGAAACATTTGTTAATATTTCTGTGTGTATTGTCTCTTCTAATACAGCCTGTCTAAACCTTTGCTTGCAGAGGTGGACCACCTGATCCAGGGAGAGGGATTTATTTTCCTTCTGCATTCCTGATGGAGTCTTACAGAGTGACTGGCATTCCTAACAGCGGACCACAGCGGGGCCATACTCAGCCGTCCCGCCCCTCCAGGCCTCACAGTAATGGAGCTGGTTCATACGGGCTCAGCATCCGTGTCCAGGGTATAGATGGACACCCCTATGTAGTTCTCAACAACCAGGACAGGGGTCCTAACCCTTATATCGACCCGAATAGTAACGGGTACTTTGACACCGAGGGCTCTTTCATTGAGAACTACGATGAGTATGACTTCAGGGGAGGAAAGGAGGCTGGATCCAACAGCCCCTTCATGGAGTACAGGTCCCAGAAGATGATGCATTACACTGGTTCTCAAAATGGCATCGCAGACTCGCAAGGAAAGAAACCATCCACGCTTCTGAACTATCAGAGGCACCCTGAGATATTGCAGCCGTATGATCCAGACACTAACTCCCTGAACCTTGATGGTTTCCACAGCCTGCCCTCGAGGCCTCTGCCTCTGGCTGAGACTGGGAACCAACAGCAGAGTTCGTCCTTGGGTGTATCTGCACTGGCTCACACCAAGTCATTGAGCCTGGACCAGAAAAAAGCTCCTTCTCAGCGAGACAGAAGGCAACTTCCATCCCAGAGTCTGAGTGAAGCGGCCCTTCCCAAGCCAAGGTCACAGCCTCAGTCTGTGCCTCCGGCCCAGCTCGCTCAGCCTCAGATCAGACCACAGTCACAAGTGGCTCAGCCGCAGTCCAAGCCTCTTCTCACCAACCTGACCCAACCTCAGACCAAACCAGGCTCCAAAACTCAGCAACAACCAGTACCTCCAGCCCAGCCCTCCATCGTGTCGAGTCCCACCAGCGAGCAGAGCAAGACATCGTGTAGATCCCCCAGTTCAATGAGCAGCACCAGCTCCAGCCTTGAGCGAACCCGCCGTGAGCCTGATGTCCTTCCTCTGCGCAGGACTGACTCCAGTGGCCCAGTTCTTCAGTCCTCCTCCCGCTCCCGCCACTCCTCCTCATCTTCCACCTCTAAGGCTCTGTTGGATGAACAGATGGAGGCCTTGTACGCGGACACCATCAACCGCCACGAGAACCGCCGCTACATCCCTTTCCTCCCTGGTTCAGGCAGAGATATCGACACAGGCTCCATTCCTGGTGTCGATGAGCTCATTGAGAAGTTTGATGTCAAGGATGGTAGCAACCAGCGCAGGGGCAGGGCGGGCCGCAGGAACAGAATCAATCCAGAGGACAGGAAACGCTCGCGCAGTGTGGACAGCGCCATGGGCCTGCGAGACGGCTCCAGCTTCATGGACGGGTTCAGCCAACAGCGAGGCACATCGATGGAGCATGTCCTGCGGCCGTCGCAGCTGCGCTTGCAGAAAACATCCGGCAGTCAGGACTCCTGGATCACGACGGTGGATGGGAAGGCCGATTCCAGGGCTGCGTCTCGTGCCACAAGCGCACCTGGCTCCCCTCAGGGCACCATCTCTAAAGGTGTGGGCTCCATTCAGGGTTACCGAAAGCCACAGATCCGCTCCTCTTCACTCCCATTCAAAAGCAAAGAGAGCGAGGACGGTGCCTCTTCAGCTGGGAAAGTTGTGACAACGTCGCTGTCAGCATCGCTGTCCAAGCCTTCATCCACTGTGGACAGAAAGCCCAGCGCAGAGGCAGAAGTTCAGGTAAAGAACCAAAGATCTAAACTAAATGAAGTGCCTTTGGTTTAACTTGTCCTATTTTATTTAAAAAATGTAGTCCAACACATCTCCCTCTCATTTCCTGTCATGTGCAGGCGACACCTGATCTCCTGAAAGGTCAGCAGGAGCTTTCACAACAAACACATGAAGAGACAGCCAAACAAATTCTCTTCAATTACCTCAAGGATGGGTGAGTTACCTTCACTTTTCACTGCTTATCCATGTGCTTTTTAGCTTTATTTGCTCATATTAGCAAAAATAAAATGTGACCAGATGCTCTGAAAATGTCTTCATTCTTGGCTGTAAGATGAATCATATACTGAGCATATTGTTCACTTCAAAGCTCAAATCCAACACGTTGCACCACCAGGCAATGCATCATGAAGGGAGCGACTGTTCTGTGTGAGCACATAAATGGTTTTTATCAGACTTGGACTGTTTGTGATAAAAGTGAAGGAATGTGCTCTTCTTACCCTCCCATCCAGGCTGAGAGTGATCCAGCTGTCTGGAGCTTGTTTTCTCTTTCTGCTTTTTCTGTCTCTCTCTGCTTTCTCTTTGCTGCAGTGTGAAATGAAGGGAAAACACTCTGTTTGCTTCTGTAATCAGACACTTAAGCCCGTCAAGGAAAGGCAGGTCAGGTTAAAAGGTTAAATGCAGTTTAGGTTTTAAAGGAGACAGATATGATGGTTTGTGTTCTCTTCACAGCTTCACAGCAAAAGGTGTTTTAGAAGAATGTATAAGTTAACCACAAATGCCAGTTAAACTTTACTTTGCAGCAGTTGCATTTGTTGTATTTGATTTTACGGAGCAAAGAAGTTTTCTGCAGCTTTTGCATGCAGGACGGGCTCATGTTAATATAGGGAGAGAGCAGGAAACTGCTTGGGTGTGTCGGGCCACAGGTCAGGAGTCACAGGACAAAAGAAAGGAAACACAGATGGAAGTGCAGGGCTGAAGCTGAGCTACATTCTCGAGGCCCAAAAGACAAACATTCACCAAGGGGGGTTATAAAGGTTTAATGAAAATCATCTGTATGAGGAGAAAAGAGGTTTGGCTTTCTGCGTGTGAGCCTTGTTATTTATTGAAATAATGTATCACTGCTGTCATGAGAAAGTGGTGTAACTCCAGTTATGTGGATTCCGATGTTTTCGCTTTAAGTGAAGGATTAAATATTGTTCTGTGGGTTGAGAAAATCCTCCCATATTTAGGCTTTCAAACATCTGGCAATAAACTCAGAAATGCTCAGTGTGAAACGCTGAAGACAAAGCTTTCTTTGCACTGTAGAGGCTGTTTAGGTTTTTACTGATAAGAACTATACTGTAATGCTACTTTTAAAATATACGACATAAACTGTGTTCCTCAAAAGTAATGGGCCTGTGGTAGAAAAAATGTGGGTGTGGCAGATTTTGGAGACCTCTGCTATGAATCTAGGCTTCTTACAAAATCTCTGTTGTTTCAATAATTAATATTTTGAACAAATCCACTTGACAGCAAATGTTCACTGTGTCATGCGATTCATATTATCAGAATAGCAAGAGCATGAAATTCATAACATTTTTGAAAAATGAGTCTTCCACATTCTCTTTTTTGCATCATGTGCAAGTTGTTTAGATCTGAAAGCATTGGAAATTGAAATATTTATAAAGCACAGCGTGGCTGCAGAAACATTTTTCGCTCTGGTTCCTGTTAATTTACCAGATGATGAAATGAGAGTCTGCAGGAATCCCATTATACTGCCCATACGTTTTATTCCTCAGCTTATGTGCCTCATGGTTTATTGGACGGGTGTAATGAAGCTGTTTGTGCTGTGAGGTGACACATCAAAGCACAATGATCCTTCTTGACCCTTTCTAAGCTGGGAATGAATTACTCTGTTCCCAGAACAGTCTGGAATTAAATCCTGATCCCACAAACACTGAGACAAGTTGTTTTAACTTTTAATAAGCAGAGAGACTTTACATGTCTGTGTTTTTCTGTGCATGTGTGTCTGCAGAAGCAACGACAATGATGAAACGACGAAGAGAAAGGTCAATCTTGTCTTTGAGAAGATACAGACGTTGAAGTCTCGGGCCACAGCGGGAGCACAAGGCGACAACAAAGTGAGACATTGTCATATCATTGTGCAACGCTGATAGTTAAAGCACCATGAAATTGTGTTTCACATTTCATATTTATGTATGATTTTTTAACTGAATTGAATTGATTTAATGGATTTTGGGTTTAGGAATGCAGTTCTACTTCATGATTTAGTTGTGTGATCTGAAGAGTGAGATGTGTGTTTGGGTTTCAGCATCCCAGTGTAAAGTCATTCAAATATTTAGTTTGTATTTTTATTCTTAGTAGTAGAAAAAGAAATAACCAACTCCAAAATATCTGTCCTCCTTCTTCAGACCCTGGACTTTGCTGCACAGACCAAAGTGCTGCAGGAGCAAAATGCTGAACTGGAAAAAGAAATGGCCGAAGTGAAGAGAAAACTTGAGGTAAGAACTGCGACACCAGCCTGTTTATGTCTGCATGTGAGTTTATTCCTGAGCTTGTTATTGTTCGAGGATATCATTTAATCAAGGGGTTGGTTGGAAAGTGGATTTAAAGGATTACTGTTCAACTTGTTGAATATGGGGAGATATTTTGGGACTACTGGTTGAAGTATTTGGTTAAACTTAACACAAATGTGGATTTTCATGGACAGAGTAATAGAATAACAGGCTGCTGTCTTGAAACCTGTAATTATGTAATGTGTAGGTCAGTAAAGTAAGTAAGAATTCAGAACACTGTTATTCACGTTATTCACTAGTTTTCTTTTATTTAAACTCGGTGCAGCTATTGGGAACTTTAAAATAGGGGATAAAATGCCATATGTGTGTATCTGCATTGAAGTGTTGACCTTAATATTTGATATTTCCCCATCAGAAAAATCAGGCTGACAGAAGGACAGCAGCAGGTTTGAAGGAGCTGCAGCAGGAGCTGGAGCGGAGTGTAGAGGAGTGCAAGCGTCTGAAGGAAAAACTAACCAAAACTGAGGCCGAGCTCCAGACCACAGTCGAAGAGTGAGTGTCGGGTGACAATGCCAAAGAATCAATCAGTTATTAGTAATCAGATCTATCAACTACCTTGGGTGCTGGGGATCCTGCACAGAAGGAAGCATAGCTTAAATGTCCTGCATGAGAAAGAAACATTTTCCCTTTAACACCTTCCCAAGGTCATGTAATAATAATAGACTGTAATAATAACACTTAACTAGACGTGTAAATCATCAGCTGCTGATGTTTCCAGGTACTGTTGTTATGAAACCAGTGTTGGATGTCTGTTGGTGAAACCACTCGGACTGTTGATAGTTACTGAAGTGGTTACCATGTCACTTTTATTATACAGCTCATTGTGTCGAGGTTGTCTAGATTTATCTTTCACCCTGAGTATTAGTTTGTGCTTGGAGACTGGCTTACCTTTCATTCAGACAGCAGTAACGATCCAGCTCGATTTCCACCCCTTTACTGATTACACAATTATTTGACTGATCTCAGTCTGTCCAAAGCTTGTTGCATTTGGGGTTCTTTATATGTCACAGTGGGGAACAGAAGTAAAACTGAACTCTTTACATTTTCAACATTTTTTCAAACATTTTCTGTAATACATTCTGTCAATTTCAGTGAGGTTTTTTTTTGTTTTTTTGTTTTTTTTTGGTCTTTTAATCCAGCATCCAAATTTTAAGGGAGTTTTTTTTCTTCTTTGTTATCATCTCTAGTTTCAGCTTTACTGCTTTTCTTTCTCACTTTAATCCTCTAAATAAAGTTTTTAACATTTTTTCCGATTAGTCAGGTATATTGCAGTTTTGTGGTATCCGCTCCAACCATCCAGTTGCCCCCCACGAGTCTGGCAGGAATAGATGTTCGGCTTCAGTCCACATTTCTGTGTGGTGATTTGTTTGAGGTGCCTCACATCACTTATCACCCTCCCCCTCAGTGTTGTCATGTAGAGGCGGTTTAGACATTATTGGTTTGCCATCGTTCAGGTATTAACCTCGGGGCTTTGCAGGCTTCGCGCTCAGGCCCTGCACAGGTGCTGCCATTTGTATGTGCGAATTGTGCTGCAGGTGCGCGGGTGTGTATGTGCATATCTTGATTACGCAGAGTGGCCTGAACTGTGTTATGACACGATGTGTGGTTTGTCAGGCTGTTCCAGGTGAAGATGGAGCGGGAGCAATACCAGACAGAGATCAGAGACCTGCAGGACCAGCTGTCAGAGATGCATGACGAGCTTGACTCGGCCAAGAAGTCGGCCACTGATGGAGAGAAAGACATAATTATGGCGGTAACGTACAGTGTTCATTGTCCTAGAGCAGAAATAAATGTACTTCTTTGTTTTTTGCTCTGCGCCTCCAGAACATGGGAACTGCTCTCCAAAACTACCATGAAAGACGAGCCTGTCTTAAAGTGCCTCGATGATTTGTTACAGCGCAGTACTGACTGAATAAACTCTCAGTCAACAAATAAGGAGAGGAATACGATAAATCTAGAAATCTGAAATGATCACATTACCTTAATTTATTGTATCCAAAAGGTCTCGTTTTTAACTCTATCATTACACATTTCCCATCAGCGTGAGAAATGTGGTTGCATTGCGAAAAGTCTGTTATCAAAGACAAAAACACACTTAGGGTCACAGTCAAACTTGGCTGGTCCCCTCCAGTCTGATTCTGCTAATTACTAACTGTCCTCCTTTTTCTGCAGGATATGATGCAACTGAAGGTAGAGATGCAGGAAGTTCTCCTGGCCAAGGAGGAGCAGGAGGAGGTGCTGAGGAGGCGAGAGAGGGAACTGACAGCTCTAAAAGGAGCTCTGAAGGAGGAAGTGGCCGCTCATGATCAGGAGGTGGACAAGATGAGAGAGCAGTATGAGAAGGAAATAAACAGGCTGCAGACGTCTTTGGAGGATGCCAAGCAGGTAATCACCCCCACCCACCCATGTGTTTCCCCTCCCTCCCTCCCTTCTCTTCCAGCTTGACTCCCTGTGTTCCCTCCTCCTCATTTTGCCTCACTCTCGCCCTCCCCCATTCCAGAAACACACCCTGTCACAGAGGAGCGTGGAGATAAGCAGCACATCAGGGGAGCTGTAACTGTGGCTGTGTGTGTTTTGCATTGCAAGTTGTGCCATATGCTTGTCATCAGAGGTTGGAGCGCTGCTTTGAAGTGATGTTATTTACACCTTTCTTCACCGGTTTCACATCTGTGGCAGTGAGCATCAAAATACTGAGACACTGATTTTAAAGCAGGCTGGAAATACTGTCTCCAGAATAAGCTTGGCACTTTAAATCAGTATCACTGTGTTTCTGTGGAAAGAATTTGCATGAAGAGCAGGAAAAGGAGGCAAAGAGGTCTCATTTCTTTGCCCAACCAGATTGCTTTTGAAAAAATTGAATTCAAGATGCCAACATACGATTTACTGGTAAAAGAAAAGTCCTGTGTAAAACCAGATTTTCAAAATATTATCATCCAGCAACATAATTTCACAGACCTGCACTTAGCATGCTAATCTCTAGTCTCCTTTAGTTAATAATAGCTTTGGAGCTTTTGAAAACATTTGATGCCTCAGGTGGTACTGCAGCCGCCGCATGTACATGCTCAAAGTTAGCAATTGACTTTTCAATATTTACAGTTACGCCTACATTTCTGTGAACTCTTTAAACCCCATTTATAGGGTTTATAGAGTATGCATAGATTTTGTAACATGATAAGCAGATAGTTTTGTACATATCTTCATGGTGATGCATATAAACAAGACAAACAGTACTGACCTACAGCAGTAAGAAGTTGCTGTACGTTTTTTTTTTCTTCAAATGACATGAGTGGAAACTGAGCTCCGCTTGAGTTCACACACTTGAGCTGCGTCAACAGAGCAAACTGATAAAATGAAAACGAAACACTAAGTAACCATTAAATGTAGCTTGTCATCGTTTTTCATGGGAAGTCTTTCTAGCCGGTTAAGTGTGGAGGTGTTTGCTTATCTCGACTTGTTCCTGTGGGGAAAAACAGTTTACAGGAAGAACCATGTTTGACTTTTATCTGTACATGAAACTATTAGGAGTTGCCTTACTGGCAAGAACACCCTTGTTGTCTTGTAAAGGCTCCGATTCACTTGGCCAAGATTCTGTTTTTACTGCGTTGGCAAAAAATAAGCATCCACATTTTTCATTTTACCCTCTGTTATGGAAATTGATGTTATTGTACACCATTAGAAGTCTAGTATAGGAGATGAACCAGCTATTATTTAAAAGTGCACAACTAGAAGTGAATTCCCTTCAGAGAGTTTGATGAGTGTTCAGAAGAAGAGGCTGGTGAGCTGAGATGAGACAAGCAGCAGTGCATGTCAGGAGACGGTACACTGAAAGAACTGAAGACACATTGTGTTCAGTAGGTCGCCGTTGGACTCACGTGCGTCCTGTTTGTCTCAAAGAGTGGAAGTTGTCCTTGTTCTCAGCTTCCTGCAGGCCTGATGGGGGTCTTGCAGCGACGCTCTGCTGCAGGAGTCTATGAGAACATTTCCTTTTGTTGAACAGAGGTACTGCTCCCCCGAGGGAGCATGTCATCGGGGGTTTACCGTCAGCGCTTTGTAAACACTTGGCAAGATGAAGTCATTGTTTGTTTCTCCTTTAAAGACAGAACTTTAAAGAGCTCTCACTCATTTGAGCCTGTCGTTGACATCCTGTCCTCAGGTTAGGCTTTGTGAGGCACTGGTAGGTTAGAAGACTTGGCCTATCAATTATTGTGCAGAAACAGGAACTCAGATGAATCTATACAGTGGTGCCATTTACACTTTACCTCTTTATAGATAGTGTTTATGTCAAGGAATGTGCAAAGATAGATCAGCAGATAAACCAGCATATAAAAAACGCAGAACAAAATCTAGTTTGTATTCATGCTTACAAAGTAGTTCTTTTGTAATGAACTGAGACATTATGGCTTTTTGTAACAGGAAAATATTTGCCTCATACTGAAATCCATAATGTATTATGATAAGCACAAATACCAAAACAAATCCTGCCAGATAATCAGCTTAAATCACCCTGAAACCTGAAGCCTTTTCAAGTCCAAAACGGTCACAGCTGAAATCTGAGAGAGTCTGACAATAAAAGGACAAACTGCTTATATCTCACGCACACGTCCACTTGGTGTGAGGATCTCTGACTGAGGAAGCAGAGGAGCCAGAGTGAGCTGTGCATCTTCCTGCCCCGTCTCCAGCCAAAGCGCTGCCCTACACCCCCTCCCCTCCTGCTCTAAACGTGGCCCTGACATTTGCGGTGACCAGAGTGGCCCAAGCGAAGAAGAATGCTGGAAACTGGAGCACTAAATTGCGCTGTATACTAGTTAATTGCAGTGGCGAGCCATCACTAATCTAATGAGCTGCCATTCCTGAGTTGCGTCGTGTCCCCTCTTCTTTCTGTGCCCTGAAAGAGTGGGGGTAATTGCGGACCTCAGTTGCCAATGAATGATGAGTTTGTTTCACACAATAATAGCAGCGGGGGTTGGGACGGGCTGAATAAGTGGGTCAGTATGCTGGAGAAAAGGGGATGCGTGGCTGACCCCCTGAAAGGAGCGGGGGGCCTGTTTTGTGTCTTAAATTGAAAGCTGCATTGTGTTTTTCAATATGTGGAATTTCATCAAAGTTGAAAAATTGGGGCCACACTTTTTTGAGAAGATATGAATTTGCTCGTTTGAGGTATCACTTACCTGAGTTGTAACAAAGGGCGTCTGCACATTTGGAACTGGATTCGATCTTTCATGTCGGAATGTGCTGGCATGCAAAAAATGTGGGAAGATGAGGTGCGGCGAGTAGAGAGAAGGGTTTGTTTCCAGGAATGTCGGGGTCAAAGTGGAGAATGTGCACCCTGCAGACCTCCTTCTTCACCCAGCCCCGGCTCCGTTACAGTGCGCCCGCTCAGGACCGCGGGAGAGGTTCAGATCCTTTCATTTATGCCTCTTCGGGGTGCTGCAGTTGCATCTCCATCTCTGCGGTGCTCCGGATTCTCAGTGTTAGCTTTAATAGGTCTCAGCCGTCCCCTCCCTTCTTAACTGTAAAGACAGACAGCCTCGTGCTTATCACACCGTTTCCAGCCCTTGTTATGTCTCACCTACAGCCCCGAGCCACAGTTTGTAACACGGCCACACTGTTATCACGCTCTCATCTGTAACCTCAATCCCAAATGCTGAATTTTTTTTCATTTCCTAACTCCACAGTTTCCACACAAGACTCTGCAGTGATTTCCCGCTCACCTGAATGCGGTCGTTTTCTGGCCCATGCGCCGCTCTCGCCCGGTGTAAAGTAATCTCTGCCAGTGTGTGAACTGAAGTCTCACTGTCTGATCATCAAACTTACGTAGCCCAGAGAAGAGTTGCCCCTCAGGCTTGTTTTGAAAGTAAAGACTCCTGCATGAGTCTGCGTGTTTGATGATAGCACTGTGTTTCCCAGCGCAGCTTTGGGAGCTGATGTGGGCTGGAAAGGGGAGGAAGGAGCAGCGAATAAGGAGAGGAAATGATGGAGAGAGTTTCTGGATCTTGACAGAGGCTTAGCTGTTTATCCTGGTTGAAATATTAGGTCTTCAAATGGCTTTAATGATAACTTTAAAGGTTGGTGACATTAAACGCACAAGAACTAAATACCCAGCGGTTCAGTCAGAGAGGGTTCAGCTCAGAAATCGGGGGAATGAGGGTCACGTCCGTGTGAAACCAGACTGTGTCCTGGATTCTGTTTGTTTGTTGTTCCTTTAGCTTGCTGCCTGTGAACGATGATGTGGTGGGAACCAAATCTGCCAAAACAACTTTCAGTCATGTTAGATACACGCTTGTTATTAAGATGACCAAAAACATTTTAAACTAGTGGTTAAAAACATTAAAAAGAGTTTAATTCACCAAGCAGATCTGTATAAGTGATATTTTATATACTTTAACAATGATTTGACATTCTGCCTTCCTGAATCTGTAGCTGGACTGAACTGTAAATATTTCAAGTGTTGCTTTGAGTTTTAAGCTCTTGAACTGTGGGATGTGGAGTTTGGGCGTTCCTTCTCTTACTCTCAGGTTTATTCAAACCCTGTCGTCTTTGGCCTTTGGCCTGGAAAACTGGAACAGGAGTTTTCTCCCCTCTTTGTCTTTGTGCTGAGACTGTGCTGAGCCTTTGATTACGTTTAGGGGCTAAGAAGTCCCAGACAGTCAAAGTATGAGTCACAGTCAAAGTCAACATTCTTCATTTTGATAAAAACTATGATTAATGTAATTCTTATCTTTCTGTCTGTGTTCACATTTTATGATCTAGTTTTATGTTGGATAAATGAATGTATTTACTTTGCTGAATACTTTAGTTTAGTAGTTTAATATCCAGAACATCAGATGAGATCAAAGACCCCCAGTTTGTTCAGATCTGGTCCCACAAGTCCCCAAAACATAAATGATTGCTTTCCATGTAATTCTGCTCTGACACTAAGAAGCGACCCCACAGTCTGTGGGATGGAGGCAGGGAGAGACTATATTGATGTCCAGGCAGATCTGGTAATAATTACTACTCTGTTATTCTGTGAGTGAATTTGCTGTTTTACTAATCTTATAAGCTGTGGTGTATTTATATTTTTATATGATGATTGCAGTTGTGGCCGTTGGTTGTCAGCAAATAATGTTTGTTGTGTCAACAGGCAATCCCAAAGAGTCAAACGTGACTCTTTTTTTTTTTAATTTTCGTATTATTATTTTCTTTTAGGCAGCAATTTTCTTAAATGGTCTTTTTATTTTTGAAAAACAGGAACATCAGTGTCTCATATATCGTCTGCATGGTCACAGTGTCTCTCATCTCAATAATTCCTCTTTATATCCAAACTGCAAGCTCACAGTGTGGCTCTCCACAGAGACCCTTTTCTAAAAGCAGGTTTCTCTTTACATTTCTCTACAGACGAGACACGATTTGATTACTGTCCGGATTTGACCAAAGAAATGCCAACGCTTCTCAGCTGTCACGTTTTAATTTCTACTTCAATCCTTCCTTTCAGTCCATGACAGGCCCTCTGTTCCAGTTAACCTCAGCTCCAGGTACCGTCTTTAACGAGGAATGCAGTTGTTTTTGTGATTTGTAACACATACTTCATGCTGGCAAAGCAAATCCAGGCCTCTGCACTGCCAACAAGTGTTTTTTTTTTCCTTAGTTCAGATAATGTGATACCGTGCCGGAAACGTCTTGTACACTGAATGACCTTGAAGAGGTTTGTTTAATTAAGTCACGTTTGAATATGTTTTTGCTTTTCCATGAAAGGCAACAAAGACATTAAGATATTTTTCTCGACACTACGAGGCTACATCGCTTCAGCTGTCAAAAAACTCAAACCCACAACAGGGAAAAACAATCAGGTACTTCGCTTTACATCCCGCCACCCAAACAAAAAGCAGCTGACTGACCAATAAAACACGTCTACAACACTCGCCGTGCTGCCGCTCTGTCTTCAGACTGTAGTTAAATGGCTTATTATAGCCTGCAATGCATATTCTAGCATCTTTACAAAGCCCTAATCTCTTTGTTTAGACTGAAGTTGTGAAGGCACGAGGTAATAACTTGTTTTTCAGTGAGAAGTCAACTAGAAGTTTTTTTTGTGATTATTCCAGTCTACTATGCAGCAGCACCGTGAATGTAAGAATCAGGAGTCTTATTGATGTCTGTAGATGATTATAGTGGTGTACGGACAGCAGGTGGACGTTGAAGCTTCACATGCTGAATCAGTGGAGGTGAAGGTTTGCAAAGACTGGTCTTAAAGAGAGAATCACACTCATTGTTTTTTCGTGCGCTGAAGGTTCAGTTGGATGGGCAGATATGAAATCCGTGAAGGAGATGAGCTCTGACAGCGCAGGAAAGAGGAAACAACTGAGAGGCTGGGAACGTGTGTGTGTGAGGACTGATGACAGGAAGAACATGAAGGAGAGAGGGAGCTCAGCAGTAGGAAAATAAAAAAGGAGAGAGAGAGGAAATGAGAGACAACGTCTTCCTCGTGAAACTTTTGTAGAAGATTCATGTGGTGTCAGCCCTTCAGTTTGTCAGTGTTGCTGTGGGACAGTTTTTCTAAGTGAAATCACAGTTTGGATGTTTTTGCAGCTGCTGTAGAAGGAAGTCATGTGTTTCAATGCATCCTGGTTTGGACTATCTGCAGAGAGCACCAGTGAAATTATTAAAAGAGCAATACATTTGTACACATTCAACAATAATGTCTTTGACTTGATGTGGTGATTGTTGTATTTGTTCGTAATATAAATAATAAGAGAGTTATGTAATGGTCCTGTGATGATTGCATCGAAAATACATCCATATATTTTTATATATTCATATATGTGTGTGTGTGTGTGTGTGTGTGTGTGTGTGTGTGTGTGTGTGTGTGTATATATATATATATATATATATATATATATATAAAACATTATTTTCACATCCATTTGAAACATTAGTAAGAAGGATAAACACACCAACTGCATGCATGTTTTGTTGTGCCGCTGCTCTTTTTGTTGAACAAATGTTTTCAGAGTTGGCCAGATGGTGAGATGGTATGGAAAAAAATACTTCCAACTTGTTTGTCTTCAAAAAAGAAAACAAAGCCCACACAGAGCAACATCAGGAATGGGGAGGGAAGAGAAATGACAACATGTCGGGCGCTGGCTTTGTGGAAACTGCCTGTTCACAGAAATACTGAATGGTGATTAAAGATACCACACAGCACCTTGTGGTCTTTGTGCTCAATATGGAAATCAGGGGCTCAGTGCTCTTTACCTGCTCTGTTGTGAGTCTCCCAGAGTTTTACAGTGTTTCTGAAATTAAATCTGCAGTATCTCGATATTATACAAGCTACTGTCTAAATGTAGAATGAGCGAGTTCGGGAAAACAATCGACTCCCAGGTCTATTGTGGTTGCATTTATTTTTAGACCGTTAGCTCTTTCATTATGCTGGAAACTGATTTGGTGGGAATAACCGAGAGCACACGACCTGGGACACACACTTCACTTTCAGCGTTTGTGCTGCGCTTCAAAGACTGCACAAAGTCAGTTAATGTGCAACTTTGAACAAACAGTTTTGTCACACGAGTCAAACTTTGAGTCAGGGTGGGGGGGGGGGACTAGCGGTATGATATTAGCACATGTTCTAGTCTGCATGTGTTGTCAGTCTCTTTGTTAAATCTGTATTTAAAGAGGTGATAAAGAATTATTATTAAGTAGACAGATTAAACTAATCATTGTCTAATAGCTGATAAAGTGATTGTTTTCTTTAGTGCTAATCCTTCAGTGATTGTTAGGCATGCTTTGACTGTTTAAATGAATGATTAACTTTTTGTTGTAGTGAATATGAAAAGAATCAGTCACATTTTAAGAAAATCTTTCCAGACGCAGCTTCAGCACTTCAACTTGCAGAGATATCTCTGTCGCCCCTGCGTCCCCTTCCTCTTCCTCTCACAGACAGCGGCTGGGTCCCCCTCTTTTAACTCATGTGACCCAGTGTGGGAAGTGGGACACTCAGAAAAGTGTGAGGGCTGGACTTGTGCATGTAGTGAAAATGGAGCATTGACACTATCCTGACACACTCTATCTGTGTGTAAATTACTGTAGTAATTAACCCCCCCCCGTCCCCTTTGTTTTCTCACTTCTGATGTTCCACCCTCAAACACACAACCACAGTGTACTAAATACAAGCACACAAACTACCGTTTTACAAAGGTAGAAATAAGCATCTTCACTGTTTCCAGTTGTGATTTCTTTTCTCTATCATCGATTTGTCTGCTGTCTGCCTGACACAAAGTCTCATCCAGTCTCCAGAAGTGAAACTGTGTTATCTCTGGATTTGGCCGTAGTGAGTCTATATAGGGCCAATCTACAGTAAGTGACCCAGTCAAGCAGAGATGAGGGAGACTGGTGGTGACAGGGGAAACAGGTCTGACTGGCCTGTCGCCACTGAAGCAGGGAGGTGCCCGCCACCTTTCGATCACAGTGTGTGTGTCTGTTCAGGTACGATGACGACAAGACGAGCTGACCGACGAGTGCCTTTCACCTTAGTCAACAGAGGGTATTAAAGGGTGAAGAGCGACAGACTTTGCATTCCAACAGAAATGAAATTTTGCATTTGTAAATAAGTTACCACCTTTGTATCCTGATTCAAATTCCCGCTGACGCCAACTACAGTGAAAAACCTTTGCTTGCTGCAGTTAAAATGTACAAGTGATTACTTCTTTGTCGTGATTTTTGAAAGGGGCTTGTTTGGGTTTTTCCAGATATATCAATGTCAATGAAACGCATATTTAGTAAATTTCCTCCTCCTGTTAAGTGATTTAGCAGAGGTGTGTGCTGTAGGGATTCCTCCAGCACTTCACAAAGGTGTTGCATGAGTATAACAAACCAGTTTTTTAGTTCAACTGAATTGTTGAGGCACATTTCATCAGTGTGTATCATCAGCTGGGTTACAATTCAGCCAGTTGGCTCCTCAAGACAGATGGGTGTGTTTGTATGTGTGTGTGTGTGTGAGACATACCTGGATGTCAGCAGTGCGTGACAAATTTTGACCTGTTTCAGCTGTCACATTGTGAAATTGTAACCATAAATTTTGCAGGGGTTTTCTATATTTTTGTGTCCACAGGTGTACACACACTCACTCACACTGTACTGAAATGTCACCAAAGAAATAGCCGAGCCAGTTTTCTAACATTCCACCTTAAACTCCTGTTTTCAAACACGCTGCCATTCACTGGGAGGATGTCACAGAAACCTGTTATCTGTTGTGCTGTTTGGCTCAGGTTGTTGTCAGTTTTCTTTGTCTTTGTTTCCTTCTCTTGCAGAAGTCTCTTGTCAGTAGACATGTATTTCCGTCTGTCTGCCATTTCTTACTCTCTTGCACAGCACTCCACCCTCAAATGTCAGAGCCAAAAACGGTTTTCATAAACTCTTTCATAAATTTGGATGCTGGGAGAGCTTTACAAACTCCCTGTTAACTCATCACTGCCCTGCCACATGTTAGACTGACTAACACAGTACAAATCAGGTTTACGGCGGCCACAAGACACATCTAAAAAGCAGTATTAAGGTGGAAAAACTCACTGTGGGACAACCAGGTCTGCCTGGTTAACCTGCTGATTTTGTGTTGCCCTCAGTTAGCAGAGGCTAATGAGAGCTCAGATTTAATCACCTTGTGGTAAGAAAACAATGTATAATATATATTTCTGTGAGTGTGAAAGAGTTACAGGAAGTCATCACTACTCTGTCTCCACAGCAACTGAACTTCAGTGAGACACTGAACATTTCCAGCAGCGTTTTGTTGCTTGAGGCATTCAGGACAGTCTCAAATGTTCCATCATGCATCGTTGTTCCACTTTTCTGTCGAGTGTCATGGACTCCTGCTTCCTTTGTACTGAAGCCTCATGCCTTGTTCTGACCTGCAGAGCAGCGCAGCAGCGGTCCGTGAGAAGGCCGAAGTGGAGGCAGCCAAGGGTGCAGCGGAGGGTCAAGCAGGACGTCTGACCCAGGAGACCGAGCGGCTGCGCAGGCGAGCACAGGAGCTGGAAAATGAGGTGGCCAAACTCAACCGCATCATCGATGAGGCCAAACTGCAGGAGAGCAGGCTGGGGGACAGAGCTGGCCGGCTGGAGGTGAGGGGTCCAGATGAGTAGAGAGGCAGTCATTCACAGAACTATTACTGATGATAGTTGTATTATATTGGTAGTTTAGTTCTACACTGCCACCATAGCGTGTGATTCTAAATGATAGTGTCCATTTAACAGAGAGAGAAAAGGCAATTGGAAGAGTCTTTGGCTGAAATTAAGGAGCAGGAAGAGGAGATGTCACGTGCCAATCGAGCGTTGACAATTCGGTTGGAGGACGTGCAGGTGAGATTAGCAGCTCTGTGTTATAATGCATGTAGAGAATGTGGGTGTCTCATCACATGCACAGTTTGCCAACATTAATGTGCCCTCTTATAGAGAAACCTGACCAAACTGAGCAATGACCACAAGGAGCTGGAGGAGAGGTTGCAGGAGGAGAAGACTCAGAAGGAGCAGTTCAAGAACATGAAGAACGACATCGAAGACGAGAGGCGGTTGCTGGACCGAACAGTGGAGAAACTCCAGAAAGAGGTGAGTGCACCTGAGTCTACAGCACAGTGACATTTATCCCAGCAGACACACGAGTGAAGGTGGTCTCACATGGCAGTTTTTCATTTTAGTAAAATGCTTTCTTCTTTCACAATATTTCATTTATTTTTCTTTAAACAAAGTTTTGAGTTGTTATTTAAACAACACAGAGGCAAAGAGCTCCTTCAGTTTCATATGCAATACCTTCAAAGAACGTCATTTTGCTCTTCAGTCAGGTTTGATATGTGTATTCAATCTGGCTTCTACTCTCTCTGTCTCGCTGTGCCTGCAGATGAACGACATTGTTCAGGCCTCTCAGTCGTCCACGCTGGAGCTGCAGGAGCAGATCGACATTTACAAAGAGAAGAACCGGCGGGAGCTGACGGAGCTGCAGAGGCTTCTGAATGAGCGAGGACAGGAGCTGGAGAAGTACCTACTGGCTACCAAAACCCTTCAAGAAGAGGTACGCTGGGCTTATATCAGCCTCATCTAACACGAGAGACTCAGAGAGCAGACACAGATTTGAATGGTGCCACTGCTTTCACAGCGAGAGCGGTCAAATTGGGGCCATCATTAGTCAGCCCTCCCATGCAGAGCAGCAGACGATGAGCCATTGTTCTGACTCAACCAGTTTAACCCCCTCCACATCATGCTCTTCTTTCAGGGAGCGATGTCATCACTCAGGTATTTCTGCTCCCTGCTGCCCTCTTTAACCCAAAACATAACATTAGGATGAAGCCCTAGAAATCTCTGTTCTTTATTAAAATGAATGTTTATGCTCAGAGTTAGAATTAAAAGGGAAATCTGGAGAATTTCTTTATAATCCTTTGATGCGGGCCATAACAGCATAATGGCGAAACTGGTGACCACTCTGTATTGTTTGCGTTCAAACAATTTATCCTTGTCAACACTTTGGAATGTGAAGAATGTTTTTTCGTTGAAAGTAGAAGTAGATGAATGTGAATAATTTATGTTAGAGAGAGGGAGGCTTATGTTGTTTTATTTATCCATCAAACATTTATTTTAGAGGGTGGGGCTGCTGAGCTTGTATTTGTGCTGACCACACACACGAACAGTTTTATATTTCAGTGAAAGCAGAAATGCTTTGGGACATTGTGATAATATAATGTAGTTCAAGGAGGAAACCGCTACAGCAAAGAGGAAAAATACAGATTAGAGATCATTAGTTAACAGGTCGGCGACCAGCTGTAGTTTTCTGAGGACATGGATGCGTTCCTAAACCAATACTACCATATATTTTGTGCCAGAAAAAAATTTGTATCACAAAACACAGTATGTCAAATGCACAATGCCAAACCGGGATGTTTTACTGCATCCCTGCAGACTTTTCTGGGTAATCTGACCCACAATCCTCTGCCAGAAAGAGGGTCAAATTTCAGGATGCAATGTTTTGAGGAAGATCTACGTACCAGTTGTATGCAGACTGAATCTGAGAGGATGTACTTCAAAAGCAGCTGCAGTACATGCTAGAAGTAAAAGGATGCGATTTGGGGCGCATGTTAGTTATAAATAACAAATGTAGAAGTCTGATTTTCTTTGGTTTATATACTGATATATTGATATATTGATGTTTCCAGAGATGCACACCAAATAAAAATCTGACCTTCTCTGTTTTATTGAATTCAAAGTGTGTTATGTTTGCCTGTGGTTGTGGAAGAAGAAAAAAGATCTAATACCCAAACTATGGGGGAATTTTTTGACCGCCAGTGGTACTGTGAAACAATGTTTACTCTTATGTTGGGTGATGTGATGCACATTTGAGTTGACCTTACAGAGAGGCAGTACTTGTTAGAGGTAATGTGCCCTAAAAACGAGCATTGTGCATTGTGCAAGTTAAGGAAGAGAAGAAAGTAAACAGGCTGATGTAAACAAGGCAGATTAAAAAAAATGAAAAGAGGGTTTTATTAGACAGGAGATTCATTCGGCATGTTTGTTAGGCCTTAAGGACACACACAATGTACCTTAACTCTTCACTCTCTAAACAAAGCATGTCTGTTTATTGAAAACTCCCCTGGGTACCTTATTAATAGAGATTTTGGCAGGCTGTGGTCTGGTTTTAAACTCAGGAGGCTTTCTAGCAAAGGAGGAAGGAGGAGCTTTGTACTGGAACCTGTAGTCGTCACTTTCAGCCTTCATTTGTCATGCAGAACACGCTGCCACTCAAATAGTCAGGGTCGGCATCCTTTCTCTCCTGTCTGCATCCATGCTGATGCATCTTTGTCCAGCTGGTGCACAGGAAGAGGTGGATGTCAGTCTTGTGATATCATTGTTATGAAAGCTGTGCTGGCAGGATTCACATCCTCCTCCGCCACCTCTCCTGAGAAACTGATTGCTCTGGACTGGGCCTTGTGAGTCCACTTTTCCAGCTGTGCTCAAATGCCCCGGCCGTCTCCGCCCATGTGAACTTGGCAGACTATTGCTAAAATTAGTGTAAGCCATATACGTGCTTTTTCTTTAACAGTCTGTCTTTACAAGAGAGACCCGGCAGATTTCAACTGTCTGCATCTGCTTTATTCATTTGTTAATACAGTAATTTATTCTTCACCAAACTTGCTTATAGGTTTTTCGGGCCCTCAGAGAGGACTCACGATTATCCCATTACACCTATTATTAAGCCTTTGTATGCTCAGCTTTAGCTCTGTGGCTTAAATTAGGTTTAACTTAAGTATTTACATGATGAAATATGCAACTATTTCTGCACTAATGGCTAAATATTTGTTGTGGGTGAGGAAAAATGGCAGATGATGTATTTTCATTATCTTTGCATTAAGCAGTGGGGGCAATTTTCCAGCTGTGGGGGGCACTGCTGCTGAATGAACACAGGGGGGAAACACTAGCTGCACTGGATTCATTAGTCACTCAGGGGGACCATATAATAATATCCCTAAGCAGCAACTAAATTGTTGGTCAACGCTGCAGCAGCAACGCTTGATAAGAAGCAAGAGGACATATTGATCATCGGGATGGACTTTCAACAGGGGAGCTGAGGTTAATCCACATGCACTGCAGAAGTATTTATAACATACTGAGAGTCCTTTAATGAGACACTGAATTTCTTTGAGGCCAGTTTCACTGATCTTCAGGGATAACATGTTTTCTGTAAAAGGTGTGTGATCTAGGTATTTGTACAGCACAATAAAAAGGTGTTAGCAATAAGCTGTGAAGTTTTAGTCATTTCCCAAGTATTGAAGGATGCTGATGCTTGTTGTTTCAGTTGTTGCACCGGGAGGAGGACCTACGGCAGTGTCAAAAGGAACGAGATGAGGCCGAGCTCAAGGAGAAGACACTGGAGAAGAAGGTCCGTGATCTGGAGTTGGAGGCTGAAGCCAGGGTCCACGCTAAAGAAGACAAAGCTCGACACATCAAACTCTTGGAGGTACATAATGACGTCAAGGCTGCTGATAAATGTTTTAAAATGTTAAAAGGCCAGACATGTGAACACATCTCAAGAAGCCGCATTCATTTAGACTTAAGCTAATTGTTTATAGAAAGCTGGTTCAGAAAGCAGCTCAGTGATTGTACGGATGTGACTGCTTCATTTTGCAGGACAGGATTGCTCAGCTGGAGATGAACCTGGACGAGGAGCGCCAGACTGGAGACGAGCTGATGGACCGGATAGACAGAGGAAGAGAGCAGGTACAACACACACACACACACACACGCGCACACACACTCAACACATTGTCATTATTAGTGCTCACCTGTGTCAGTGACCTGCTGTCCATGTTCACTGACGTTCACAGACGTGTCTCTGTTCCATCTCAACCTGTAAATGATATCCAGATCTCTTGTTGCTTTGTCCTCCACCTCTAACACCATGATCACAATCACTAATCTCTGAACATGTGATCTCCACAGAACAATTTCAGGTCTCAAATTAAGTCCTCAAAGAGTCAATTCACGTGATTCCCTTGAAGGTTGAAGGGTTTTATGCTCCCTCAGGTGTGTGTGTGTGTGTGTGTGTGTGTGTGTGTGTGTGTGTGTGTGTGTGTGTGTGTGTGTGTGTGTGTGTGTGTCTTTACATATAATATCCGCACACCAAAATTCCCAGTTTATTCCTGGTCTGGATAAAGTGGACGGGTTATTGCTTTGTAAGATGATCTTGCATAATCATTCAGGTTGGCGGCCTGCCAGCGTAGTCTAAGAGCGTCTATCCAATTTTCATGCATCAGCCACAAAAGACCCCTCTTAATGCGCAGCCTGAGCCAAATTATGCAAGCTGCCAAATGTCTCAAGTTTTCAGGTTGTGGAGTTCACTTGTAAATTACGCTCAGTAACTTCATCTTGAGAACAAATCCACTTCTTGTGCTTGAAGTCACTTTTTTATGTCCTCGCAAGCAAGTGCTCCAGTTTTCCTTCCTCCCCGATAAAGCTGCTGACGGAGGCACTGCGAAGCAAGATGTAGATAAAGTACATGTGCTTTTAGGATTGTTGTTTGTTCGTCGGGAGAGTGCTTACTAATCAGAGGGAGGATGTTGGCGCAGGTCTTTTTTTGTTGCAACCCTGCTGATTTTATGATAATGTGCATGTCTTGTATAGTACATACAGTCTAGTCTAGTCAGAGTTTCATGGCAACTTTGCAAATCCTTCATATTAAATGCAAAACAATGAGAAGCAAAGACGGGATTTTGGCTTGGCTACAGGTTTCCTCTCAGCCTGGCACCAACATGGATTCAGAGGTTGCAACCAAAAATTTGAAATTAATATGCGTAGCGACATCAAGACAGGCTTAGTGTAGTTGAGTAGAGTATTTAAATCTCCTTAAATGGTTTCCCTTTTAAAAAAATTCATGGCTGGGAGAAAAGAGTGGCATTATGACAAAGTGCCATTGGTTCAGCATGAGGCTGAGGTCGGTCGTCAAGGCAACACTCGAGCTTTGTGCAGCCAGAGTGGAGTAGGTTGAGCGCCAATGGTGTGTGTATGTGAGCGCACACGCACACGCACACGCACACGCACACACACACACACACACACACACACACCACACACCACACACACAGACACACACGTGCATACGGGTATGCGCTGGTGTGTGTGCTCTGATGTCTGTGGGGAGGAGAGGGTGGGGGGTGTATGGCTATGGGGTGGAGGGGTGGTGGGGTTGCAGCAGAGGCAGCAGGAAGAACACCTGCGTCTCTCCTGGCACCAGGTGCTCCTCTCCTGTCTAAATGAGAGTAATCTCCCCTCTCCTCTCCTGCCGTCTTTCACAAAGCAGATTAGTTTCGCTGTATGTTCCAGTCTGCTGATTCAGCTCCCTCAAGCACTGTGCTGGGTGCACCAGTTATAGGGCCCATCGTTCATCAGAGCAGCCCACTGTCACCCACTAATTGGCATAAAATATCACCAATTCTAATCTCCCCTCGCAAAGAAAGAACCATCACCACTGTATCGATTAGTTTTCATCCCCTCCTCTTGGTTTGAACTAGGCTATCACCCATCAGTCATGTCCGTGCAGTGAGGCCTCTCTGAGTTCATTTTGTTCACTGAGGGAGCCAGATTATTATTGAAGTAAAGGAACAGTTAGACATTTGGGGATATATGATTATTTGCTCCCTTGCTGAGAGTTTGATGGGAAGATCTATACTGCTCTTATATCTGCCCGTTTAATATGATTGTTATTTTAGCTCAGCAGAAAGACGAGGTAGAGGGGAAACTTGGTAACAAAATCTACCAGCACCTCTGAGAATGACTTTATTCACATAACAACCTGTCATTTTTACACTTGACCTGTTAATCAGTGAGATCATAGGCAGTGGTAGCTGGATTTTTTTTTCCTTTGAGCAGAGCCTTGTTTTCCGTACAAACGTGAGCGAGGTATTGATCTTAACTCTCTGCAGGAAATCAATAAAGTGTGTTAACCAAAATGTCCAACTGTTCCTTTAATGTTGTATAATCACCCACACTCACAAAAAATGTGAAAATAATATAGATTTATATATGCTTTTTATACAGTCTGAAGGCACACAGCTCTGTTGCTCACAGACAATCCTTGATTTTGTTTTTCACTACAACTCTGTGTCACTGAGAGTTTACATGAGTATCTCAACAACAAGAAGTGGAATGCAGCCAAACAAGAAAACCCAGCTCACCAATTAACTGAGCATTAAACTCTTCCATTGTCTTGTCTTGGTGAGCGCCGCAGTGGTTTCTGTTGTGAGTGAGACTCAGACGGTGCCTGATAATAATTGTCATCAGACTGTAGCGATGACAGTGTCTGGACTCGGCTTGACAGGTGGAGCAGATGAGGAATGAACTCCTGCAGGAGAGGGCTAGCAGACAGGACCTGGAGTGTGACAAGATGGCTCTGGAGAGACAGGTACACACTCTCCTGTCTGCAGGAAAACAACTACACACTGTGTCGCTCTGCACACCCACAAACAAAGCACCAAGTCATTTCATTCATATGTCTTTTCATCATTTTCATTTGGTTGTATCCATTCTCACATCAGTTTCCAGGTTTCATATTTTTGATAAACTCGCAGGATTATGATCTAAAGGTGCATTTATCCAAGTAGGCGTCACACTTCATCCCTCTTTGTGACTTCTGTAGAACAAAGACCTGAAGAGCAGAGTGGCTCATCTAGAGGGATCCCATAAGTCCAACAAAGAGGGCTTGGTGGTCCAGCTGGAGGGTCGTATTCAGGAGCTGGAGGAGAGGCTGGAGGCGGAGGAGAGGTGAGATGAAGGCTCTGACTGGGAATAGAGACGAGGTGTGCTGGGGTTACAGTGATGGAAGAGGAAAGCTTAAGGGGGACGGCTGACTGAAAAGTAGAGAGGTTCATTAGACTCAGTGTCAGCCAGGTAGTGACTCCGAGGTGAGAGTTTATATTTAGACACTGATGGATTTTAGGCTAAAACGCCGGAAAAGGAGGTACTTTGGTAAAGACAACAGCTATCTCACCGATTTTAAGTACTGCTATTCTCAGTGGTCACATTTGAATGGTTTTCTCACTTGGGTCTTTGAGTTCTAAGATGAATGTTCACATGCTGCTTCTCATGTATGATGATGCACTGCGCCGCCTGTGTTTTCAGGGAGCGAGCCAACCTGCAGCTGGTGAACCGCAGGCTGGAGAGAAAGGTAAAAGAGATGATGATGCAAGGTGAAGAAGAGCATCACTCACTGCAAGATCAGAAGGACCAAGTACGTGAAACATTATTACAAACCTTTAATCAGATTAATGGTCTTCTATACAGTGATGATATTTGATGATCGTTGTTTAGTTCTTTTAATCCTGCTCTTGTTTATTCTTCTTGAAGTTGAATCTGCGTCTAAAGGCCTTGAAACGGCAGATGGATGAAGCTGAGGAGGAGATCGACCGGCTGGAGCACAGCAAGAAGAAGCTGCAGAGAGACCTGGATGAGCAACAGGAAGCCAACGAGCAGCTCCAGAGTCAGCTCAAAGCTCTTCGAAGTGAGATGAGGTAACCCGCAGTACCCACTTGCCAATTAATCATCTGTAACACACAGAGCAAATCTTTATTAAGTAATAAAGTAAGAAAGGACTCGGGCTCAGTGTCTTGGTTGTAATGTTGTTCTCTCTCATCCAGGCGGAAGAGCACCTCCGCTCCGCTGCTCAACAATCTGGACGACGACGACGACGATGACGACATCAGCACAGACGGGGAGACGTACTTCAGCTCGTTGTCCGGGTACAAGCGCTCCTCAAGTCAGGACAACATGCTGTCCACATTCTCTTTGTAAAAAAGCCCCGAGGTCAAGGACAAAGCTGCTTCACATTCATCACTGTTGGACCAAACGGCTGGAGATCTGCGTGAATGAAACTGTAACTTTTGTGCTGAAACATCAGTGAGAGACTTTTCCAGCTCAGTGAGATAATTTGAAATACATTTTTGTGAGAATCCAAACGTCAAACTATGTAATCCATGAGTCCGTGTAATTCTGCAGGATTTTACTTCTAGTTATAGTCTCGGTGTCCATAAATTCACAGTATTATTTGAGCAGCTCCGAGATCAGTGGATGAAATCATAAAAGTTTTTATATTTTAGCTTGTCCCGTAGAAATTAAATGTATATACTGTTTAATTTGGTAACACAAAGTCTCATGTAAATTTGTTTCCTTTGGTAACAAATGGATTACACATGCTTGTCACAGATTATCTTGTCTTTAGTAAACTTGAAAACGCACTCTTTTTTTAATGCACTGTACAACAACAAAACCAGTACTGCCTTTGTGAACATTTATTAACACTTCTTTTTTTATGCCTATCAAATATGTTAAATTTACACACAGTATCTGAATATTCATTTTTGTATTTTTCAATCAAATAAAATATATTTACCATTTTTTTAATGAATGAAGATTAAATCCGAATATATGAAGTGAAAAGTGCCAGGATGTTTTTTTTTTTTTATTTATTCATGGTTGAATATACGAAATCCTGGCTCAGAGAGGCTTTATGGAACAATAAATGAGGGACTTTGTACACAACATTTTTATACAGTTTTATATGGTTTAATGACAATTAATAGCTCACACATGTTACTCCAAATATAACAACACAGTATTGTTTATACATCAACTGGAGAAAAGGCTGCTTTATGCCATCATGTGAAAATGCCTATATGAACTTTCTTCAGTCTCTTCTGTGATTACTGTTGTTTAATTACTTCTGTCTATTGCAGTACTGAACCAAGCCGCACATATCAAACCATTTAATCTCTGAAGACGTAAACATACTGGAAGACACTTTGTTTAACTTTTCTCTCTGTTGGTTTCTTTCCTGGATGTGTTAGAACTGGTCGTGGTTGAAGTCTTTTTGTAAACCTCACACGTGAATTTGAACTGTGCCACCGTGCACAGGAGGCCTTGAAGTGCCTGTAAAAGAACACACGCAGGCCTCCTCCAGTTTTCCTTGGAACTGAATGAGGGAATTTCTTCAGATGAGATAAACTCTTTTTTTGGCTACACTGTGATGATTTGCACTCTCTGTTGGACTGACGCCTGTGGAGGGAGAGTGGATTGAGACAAATTCCTGCCACTACCTCTCTGTACACATTTGTATTTTCATAAATCCTGCTGACTCTGAAATAAAGTTACTTCCAGTTACTCTCACGTCCTTTTTTTAAACTATAAAAACATTGTTTTAAAATGTGTAAAAATGCTTTGCTTTGAATAATTGTGTCAGGCATGTTTACTCCACAGAGTTCAATGGTTCATAAAAACAACATTCCATTTATAAATATTAAAGTGTTAATCGATAAATCGAATTTAGCTTTAATTTGTTGTGACCAGTAGTGGAGAAATATTCAGAAGAAGCACAAATACTACAGTGTGAGCGTTTCAAGTAAAAGTCCTGCATTTTAAGATTTACCCAAGTAAGAGTTCTTCAGCAAATGTTATTAAATGATCACAAATTATAGTTGTCATTATGCAGAATCATTTACACTGTATTTTAATATGAAATGTCATTTAATTTTTTATTACCTGTATTAACATCTACTTTGCATTTTAATGTCACCTGGTCAAGGTATAACCAATTTGAGCTATTAATGTGTCAATCATATTCTGCTTTCTTCCTGAAATAAGTGGAACAAAACTTCCATCCATCTTTTTAAATGATTTCGACCTGTGACATAAATCAACTTGTTTCCACAATGTTTTTAGAAATTAGTGAGAATCTTGAAATGAGACCAGAAGGAAAATGTCACCTTATTCTGAAAACCTCTGCAATAGAAAATGTATATTCTTATTTCACAAATATTTAAACCTCAATAATAGATGCAAATGTGTTTAGTTTCACCCCAAAGTTGTTTTTCGGTGAAGCAGTCAAGTAAATGTACTGTCTAGCACTGGTTTCGAATGAGATGGCTGATCAGTCTAATCTCAAAGCAGCTGTGTCAATAGCAGCTCTTTATCTTTAATTTCGTGCTCAGCAAGTCAGTATTTTTCCTGCTGGAACAAATAAAGCATATGGATCCCATGTTTAGGTCTGATCACCTTTCAGTGCACGAGTTTGACCTCCCTCAGTCTCTGGGGATGAAAAACAGAGATTGATTCCTGCTGTAGAGCTTGGCCATATGACTGAAAGTGTATATATTCTAAATTAATTCATGTCCCCTTTGTGATGTTTGTTTTATTTTGGTTTACAGGGTCTATTTCAGTTGTTCAGTATCATTAAATCTACTTTACAGTTCCTTGTTTTATAGTCATATAACGAGCAGATGTAAAAAACGTGTATCTCTTTCTTGTGTATCTCCAGCTGACTAAAGCAGAACAGGGGTTGAACAATGTAGGCTTTCTTACTCTCGCTGGCTGACGGCCTATTGTTGGCAGGGCATGACCTTCATTTGTTGCTTTTCTGTGTGGAACAAACAAATCAACCTTTTGAGTGCCACAGTATTATCTCTCTTTCTCTCGTGTCAAGCCAAGCAGTAAACTAATAGGGGTTGCAGGTCGGCTGGCTTAAGAGGGAAAAGTTGTGTATGCTTAACAAGGTGATCATTCTTGGGATTCCTTTATGTGCCTGAGTGACTCCAACCAGGAGTGACTGCTGATGAATAAAGAGGTGGACAGCTGAGAGTGTGTGTGCGTGTGTGTGTTGTCTAGGAAGGAAATGTGGGTGTTTTTTGATCCACAGAGTTTTCTTTCACACGGCGCTCTCCATTTCGCACTTCTAAATAGGAAACATACAAGTTTTACAAGTCTTACAGGGATCTAGAAACAAAGTTGGGTGTAGGTGGACAGAAAAAGTAAGAACAGTGTGATCGTCTCTGTGAAAATGTCACAGTGCCATGCTGCCCCCTAGCTGTAATAATGGTAAAGTTTCATGGTTCTGGTCCTTTCCTAAAAGAAACAAAGAGGTTGTAGAAGATAGGAACAGACAGACACATTTTTATGATTAAAATTGTGATTTTAACATTATTTTGTCACCAAACTAAGACAAAGATTTCTCTGAATTTGAGTCAGCTAGTATAAAACAGTGGTCAGTATCAGTGTGTTGATTTTTTCTGTCTAGTATTTTCTGACATATATGAGCGTTAACAATGAGCTGCGAAGCAGTAAATGGTTTGTAAGTGGGAGTAGAGGCTGGTTTTTATCACCAAGCTGAGCTGTCAGCCCCCTGCAGACCCAGAGGGACATAAAGGAGGTGGGGGTGGGGCTGGTGGGGGGGCTCCCACTCAATTAACCCACAAAACTCCCAAAAAGTTCCATCTTGATGATGAATAGTCACCGCAGCTACAAGCCTCTTTAACTTATCTGCTGAATATACAATATACATAAAAGGTGAATGACCCATTTGTAAGTTCAGTGACCTTTATATGCTGTTTGACCTGTTTACTCGTTACATTCCCAAATCTAGATCGACACCCACAGAGTTTCATTGTGTTTTTGTTTTTAAGTACTACTCATAACATTACTCAGGTTTTGTGCAGTAACACCAACGATAAACATCCGGTGGACGCCCCAGGCAGTGAATAACTCAGAGCAGCAAGACAAACCTGCTTTCTGGGGCTTGTGTGTTTGCAGTCGCTGTCATTTTTTCTCTGCTCTTTTATGATCAGCATATAGTTTTATTATCTAACTCATGTGTATTTTACAAAGCAGAGACATTTTCTTTAAAGTAACAAAGGGAACTTGTGTTCAGAAATGCAACTTCTTGATTTTAGATTCAGATTTCATAACCTGATGACAGATTACCATCAGTGTGTACTATGACCATTTACTGCATTCAACACAACCTTATTACAGTATCAGTCATCACAGGCCTGATATATGAAAGAGATTAAGTGGTTAATTAATCCCTTTAACAGTAAAGGCCTTTAAATGTTCATTGTTCCTCAATTACAGCACTGTCAGGTAAATCCATTTGTTATAAGCAGCAGATAGAAAAGTCAGCAGCCAACCAGTCCAACGTGTCCATCTTCTTTTGGATTAGGTCGTGAAGTCATCAAGTCATTTATCAGAAGCTGTTAGAGATCCATAAATCTGCTGTCACTTCCTCTTATTGTAGCATGGAGCCTTTCTGCTGGAGCAACTCTTTATTACTCTGTACAGTTGTGTTAAAGTATTAGGTTTATAAGAAGTATAGATAATCATATTACACTGACTGTGATCTGCACGACTGGCTCATATCTTTTTTATAAAGGTGACAAAATCCACAGTTCTCATTTTCAGCCAGAGACAACGAGATCTCAGCAGTTACACGACGCGAGGATCATCCAGATTTACTTTTTATTGTTATAGTATCATATCCCCTTTTTGTGTCACCATCTGTCCATCATTGCACCTGAGAAATGACTCACTGTTTGAATTTTAGAGTAAACAAACAGTAACGTTTGATGATCCTCATTCGAAACTTCATAATTGCTTCAGCTGAGTTTGAGACCATGTGACATGTGAGTATTGCTCCTTCCTCCCTGGCTCTATGTATTGCCACACTTTTCCGAAAGCAGAGCAGCATTGTGAAGGTGTTTTATCACAGGCAGCACATTTGTCTGTCAGCACTTGTAATGTTGCTTTTCTGTCAAGCAGTCACTGAAACACAAGTCCAGCCTAAATTCCACAGCTGCAGGGATGTTGAACAGACAACAGATATTGTTGTTGGTTGCAACAGCAAAATCCTACACCAGCAACCGCAGAGACGATCAAACACCCGAACTGTAACCAGCACACAACAACACACAACACACACATCCTCTTTCTGTTAACTCTTTATTATCGTCCAGTGGTGGAGAAAGTACCCAGATACTTTACTTAAGTTTAAGAAGCAGTAGAAATACTTTGATACAAGTTACATTTCCTGCATTGAAATGTTACTTGAGTAAAATGATTTAAGTATTACTAATAAAATGTACTTAAAGTATTTTGATGCAATGCCCGCTGTGGTTGTACCGTCATATATGACATTATTAGATCGTTCAAGTTAATATCTGAATTTGTTGTAACATTTTACTGTTGTAGGTGGTCAAGGAAAATATTTTCTAAACTCTACTGTAAAGCACTGCAACAAATTATTATTGTCATTATAGAGAGAAAAGAGAGACATGCCAGTGACCAAAGTGACTTGAAATACCTTATTTTGTTATATCAATACTTAAATGTAATTTAAGTAATTTAAGATGGAGCTTTAATTAAATGACTAACAATTTCAGCTAAATGAGATCTGATGGACTGTTTAATCAATAACAATATGTCATATTTTATCAGCACTTCATGTGTTTTGTATATTAATTTGAGAAGTAAGTATTAGTTATGTATGTAAAGTAATTGTATTGGAGTAGGAAGCACAATATGTTCCTCTGAACTGTAGGTGCCTCTAAACAGTAAAGAATAAATAACTATAAAACAGTAACAGTAATAATAGTATAACGTACCATCACATGGAAAAACTCAAATAAAGCACAAGTACCTGAAATTTGCATGCATGTATTTACAGTACTTGAATAAATGTACTTAGTTACACTGCTATCTATTTGTTGGCATGAATGAAGTTCTGTTGTGATGGAGAAAAGGAAATCTGATACTAAGATCTGATCACAAAACAGTGAGAGTACAGTCATGACAGGAAGTGAATTCGATATGTTTATAGGAGAAGATTTCCACATGGATTTCCACATGACGGTGGATTTGGACTGAGGCCTGGCTAAGTGACCGGCTCACTGATTGCAAATGTAAAGAAACACCACTTGTTTGATGTCTGGTTACTGATTAACTTCCCTAGTCTGTGGAAGTGCCTCTTACATTGTTCTGAGAAATTTTCTTTTCATATCTAATGACGTATTTTGACATGAGCTAAAAGAAGATGGTTGTTGAATAACAACATACAGTTGAATAAGCTCTTGCTTGGCAACTTTAGCCTTTAAACTTGATTCTTCCTTCCTCTGTGACGCTGCGTCTCTAGTTTCTATTAAAAGGGAGTGACTGCAGGTCTTTCATAGGAGGAATGTGATCCTGCTGTGAGGATGACAGAAGATATGACTGAAAATATTTGAGTGAGTAAAAACTGATGAGCTTAAATTCATATTGTAAAACCAAGTGAAGGTACAGGCCTGAGACAGAGGGTAACAATAGCATTAAAAAATAATGTTTGTCGTGTTGTCTTCCTTTTCATCACTATCCACTATCAACAGCATCAATAATTTATTTGCTACAGCAACTTCTGTACTACAAGACACCTCCTACACCATTACTATAAACCAGTTTCTGACTTTACTTTTTCACAGGAGCATCAGTAGTATTAGCCACTAAATGTATCATTTTAACCACTTCACAAAGTGTTTGGTAGTTTAATCTGTATCCTGTAACTATCTGCATGTTCTGTATGAAATCTGAAAGTAATCACTAACTACAGATTTTACATAAATGTATCAGAGCAAAACATTTCCCTTTGAAATGTAGCAGATCTATAAAGAATAACATATAAAGTATATTCTGTATTTCCCAGCTTAAGCACACTATTTGAGTAAATGCACTTAGTTCTTTTTGACCACTGCAAAAGCTTTTCATAAAAGAACACAAACAAGTTTATTTCTGTGAAATAGATCAACACTACATAGTAAAATCTACTCAGCAGAATATTAAAAAAATCTTTGCCTGCACAACTAGAACAGGAAGATATTGTCAAGCGAACAGTGAGTATGGGCTCCTCCTATCAGCCACTCCTGTTGATAAGAGCTGCTCCACCTGTCCCAGCCCAAGTAAGAGGACCCGCCCTGTGAATGTCCTGCTCTCAGGGCAGCTGAAATGTAGCCCGACAGGTCTGATGGGAATGTGCGGCACAGAGAAAGTCAGAGGAAGAGAGAGAGACAGGGAGGTTGCTGAGTGACTGACAAGCCTGTCAGCCAGGTGGATTTAGGAGCAGTCTTGATGAATTAAAACAATGACATAGTTGTGTTTGTGTTGCTGAGTGTGGAACTGGACTGCACCTGATCATTTGGCCCTGTGGACTCCCACCACCACTAGACTCAGCTTAGAGAGGAATTTCCCCCTCCTCTTCCCTGGCTGGGGCCGGGGGCAGATGGTCGCTCTGAGAGTTTGAGCAGAACTCAGGAAGGAGAGTGAGAGGAAGGGTGGGAGGAGGTCTGGAGAGGGAGAGGAAGAGAAGCCAGGAGTGGACAGAAGAGGAGACATGCTTCGCTACGGCTCAGGACGAAGTGTTTCCACCACCACCACCACAACAGAGGACTCCCCAGAGTCTTCAAGTGAGGTAAGAAGTCCCAGAGAAGTCAGGACACTAAAAGTCTCAATCTGTCTCCCACATTTCTCTCTCCCTCATCTCCTCAGTGTTTTGCAAACAGTCCAGTGTTTTTTTCCCCTCCCTCTTGTGTTTGTCCCTTGTTGCTTTCCACTCTGTTGCCACTTGCTATTTGTCTGCGTACAACCAGAAACGTTTTTCAGTCCCAGCTAACGTTTTCTGGTCCCTGATCATTTGAAAGTTCATGTTTGTCATAGGATGTGCTCACTTACAGGAGCTTGTAATGGGAGCTGAGCGCGCAGGAGGCTGGGCTGTCATGTTTATTTGAACAGCTCTTTGATAAAACAGACCTTTAAACAGAACTGCCCTTTAAAGTTACTCCCATTGTTTTCTAGTGACCAAAGAACCTATTGTAATTTAGGAAACTGAGAATTATACAGAAGTATCTACTGAAGTCTTTTTTAAAAAAAAAAAAAATCTTTCAAAAGCCCCCACTGTGGTGTAAATATTACAATGGGTGTCTTTGTGGCACAGTTTCCCAGCATTTACATTTGCATTTACACTCCTTGTGTTCTGCTGTGTTGCTGTAGCCTATAAATAAACACATGGTGGTGGCCAAACCTTTCTATGTCTCAGTTTCAGTGATGTTTTAATGTCAGCTCTCTCCATCTCATCTCATGATGACATAGTGAAAAAATTCATCTGTGTGCAAAACATAATTCATATTTGCCTTTTGTCTGTTTGTTTTTCTCAGAGGAGGATCAGACGCCTCAGGTTAACTCTACATGCAGGAGATAATGGAAACAAGGAGCCAAAAACTGCAGACACAGTAAGCTGCATATCTCCCTCATTGAAATTCTACAATTAATTAAGCTACATCCTGCCTATATGTCTTTCTTGACAGCCCTGTTTAGATAGGTAAAGGTTAATGAATATATTTGAATTAAACCTTAAATTCCCTCTCGCTGAACTGGATTTAATTCAACAAACCAACTGCATTTGTATGTCTCTCTCCAGCTTCAAATGCACAACAACACCACACACACTAAGACAGCCTCAAAAACTGGTGGGAGAATGATAAGCACTGAAAACACAACATTGATTCATCATATAAAGTAAATATCTAGAAAGAAAGATGGTGGAGTCTCTAAGATTTATGTGTTTTTTATCATCTGGACAAGTTGCACAATCATGACAGGAGGGTGTGTGTGCGTGTGATAATGCACACACAGCTGTTTCACATTTACTTCAAAGCTCGACTCTGGAAATCTATCCCATACAATAGAAAATATTTAAAATACTTTAGCTGAGCAGATGGTATATTTGATGTCTCACCTGAGAGCTCAGCTGAAACCGTGTTGATTCAAATGCTGGTAACTAAACAAACACAGCTCATAAAAATGGGATTTGCTTAGTGAAAAGCAGAGTTACATCTGTACAGTATCCATGTGTGCTGGTTGTGACTGTGAGTTCATGCCGCAGGCTGTGTGGGTGTTTGCTGTAGGTGGCTCTGCTCCTGCCTTTGTTTGTGTTCAGGATCTGCAGCCCAGAGGCTGATGTCAGAGTTTGACAGTGAGAGTGTGAGAACTTTACTCATTGTTGGCAACAAGACACTTTTTGGCTCGTTTAACTGTGCATGAAGTGCAGAATCCTTACAGAAACAGTGTGGTATGTTTTGTATGAACCTTGGCCAGGGGGTATGGTATTCGTCGAGTTACCACACCTCCACACACTCCGCTGATAGCATGCTGCTGTAATCTCTTAATGTGCTTCCCTTTGGGAGGGTGTGACCATGACTATTGGAACTGATGACAGAGGACAGTCTGGTCAAGAGTGAACACATTAAGCATGTACTCGGCGATGACGTGTTCTTCAGTGTCTGTGTACTAAGGAAGTAACTGTGCAGCTCGTTCTCTCTGGACAGACATCAGCACGGTCACAGTTTATACAATCAATTCCCTGACGGTTCATGAAAATAGTGGAAGGAAATGTGGAGTGCGAAGAAATGTAAAAGAGCAAAAATGGTACATAAAAAACGAAAACAAAAGAGTAAGTTAGGAATTCATTTGGGGAAAATTAGCTTATTGTTTAACAAGGTCAATACCATTCTCAGGTCTGTATGATAAGAAATACTGGAAATATGAGGAAACTGTCAATATTCAAAGGAAACTAATCTGCCCAAAGGTCATTAACATGTTAAGTCGCATTTATTTAATCCATACAACAAATGGTAAAATGACCATTTGTTGTATGAAAAGAGATTAAGTGTAACTGGTGAGCTCCACAGTTTGTGACCTTTGGACAGAGGTGATTGTTTCCCCTGTTTCAGTCTTTATGCTAAGCTAACCGGCAGCTGGTGGCAGCTTTAGATTTATCCTTCAAACATCACAGTGGCAACCTTCTCATCTAACTCTCAGTAAGGAGGTAAATTAAGGATATCTCTAACAATGTTGCATTATTGCTGTAAAATCCACTTTTCCAAGTTTTTAACTCAATATAAGCAAATGTAAATTCACTACTTTGCATGTGAAACTGTAGAACACAAATATCACAAGGAAACCACTTAAGGTTAAACTAAAGAGGAATATCAGGGTTCCAAAGGTTCACCTTTCCACATCCTCTTCATCTGCTCATTATGTATTCACTGCTGAGAGCGGATCTCTGCCGGAGCTGCAATGACACACAACTCTGTTGTTGTTGCAGCAATATTTAGTTCAAATCCCAGTTCAAATGCTTTTATTATATCCATGTTGGCTTTGTCCATTTTTTAGCTGATGTGCTGAAGCAAATTTCAAAAGTTGCTCACTCTCTGATGTTCAATGAAACAAAAGCAAGACATAAAGTTAATGATGGAGGACAGAAATGACAGACACATGCCAGAGATATTTAGAGAGTTTCATCAGGGATGCTGGTTAAAGGGGTTATTCAAGAAAAATCTGGAAAGGGTGTATCCTGCAACCTGACCCATCATGGACACAACCCAACAAGCAGCTATGGCCTAGATGAAATATAATACGCCTGCACCATGACACACACAAAGGACTTGGGCACAGTTGTGACATATAGATGTTTCTACACCTGCATTTATTGTATTTCATCTCCACAATGGCTTAGTCTCCTCAGCATGAGTGTGATTCAGCTCAGTGAGCTACATGAGAGGGTCGCTGTGCTGTGACAACACACAACATGTTTGTGCCGGAAATAAAGAGCCAACCCAGTCGGTTCTTCACAGTGCAGTCATGTGATCAAGCAGTCATCGCATGAGCAGCAAACCAATTGTCTTCAAGTAGTTTTTTACAAGTTTACATAATTCCAGCAGTCAGCGATGTCTGTGAGGAGGACAGGCTCTTCAAGGGCACAAAACAAAAGATGCCCTGTTCTCCTTCCAACAAAAGATAGTTTCAGCTACAAAAAGCAGGTAAACACCGGTGTGGTCAAATACTGGAGCTGTAAGATTCAAAGCTTGTTGTTATTCTGAGCTCTCAGAGAGTCCACTGTGTTGTTAAACATAAAAATGGCTGTGCATCCCTCCCATCTGCTGGAATTCACGTCCGCTTATTAGCAGGCCGTCACTATTTCTCAACGGCATGTCCTCTGTAGATTACGTGGTGGAGAAATGTGAAGCTTGACTCTGTACACAGGACAACACTGGAGTCTTTGTTCTAGCTCCTCCTCACTCTTATCTGCAGAATGTTGAGATTGATGCCTCTTTCATGAAACACTAGACACTAACTGGTGGGAAAGACACTTTTTTAAAAAAAAATCCTCTTTTAAATTTTTTTTAAACAAGAGGTGGATAAAAATGTGCCCCCACCCTCAACAAACCCTCCCCACACACAACAAAATCTCTAAATGATTAAGTCAACAATGTGACAGGAAACAAATGCCACACCTTCAAATTACAAAAGAGTGAGGATAAGAAACAAACAAAAGACAGCAAAATAACAAAAAAAAAGCAAAATCAGTGCATTCCTGGTCTTGTTGAGAGCACCTTTTCTGTGTTTTCTACGTACAAATAATGACAGCCTAGAGTGAGGTAATGCAATAGAAACTTTGTTAATTAGAAGGCATTCATGCTGTGGAATGTTTGCACAAAAGCAAAATACGCATTTACAACATTTTGTAACTTTCCAGACACAAACCTCCACCTGGAGTAGAGTGAATAATCAACAACAGCAATCTTGAATATTTGTGTTGTTTTCTGTCTGCAGGTTGAGAAAGAGAAGGACGTCAATGGGCCGTGGAAGAAGAAGAATGGGCTGATCCAGAGAGAGAGGCCAGCTGGCAGGGAGTCACCTCAGCAGGTAGACAGCCACATCCACCACATGAGTAATAGGCATGACACTGCCACGCATGTATACTGCCACCGCTTCACTGCCTGTGTGTCACTGACATCCACGTTTCTGTGCGTGCACCTTTGGGCTGCCATTAATAATGCATTCATGGATATGCGACATGAACAGATGCTTGCATATGACAGTAACAAATTCCATGTCTCAAGTGTATATATTCACTTCTATCTATCTATCTATCTATCTATCTATCTATCTATCTATCTATCTATCTATCTATCTATCTATCTATCTATCT
>JBAJHX010000001.1:24028082-24054432 GCA_037176925.1 Amniataba percoides
TGAATTAAAGTTCCTCCATTATTAACACACACCAAGACTCACTAGACAAACCCATAGTTTTCAACCATCCATGATCTGTGAAAGTCTGTGTGGTCACCGGCAGCCGTGTCCAGTGTGTGTTTTTGTTCTTACACATGGCAAACTGTTGAGCGTGAAAATCTCAGTAGTCCTGCCTCCCTTCACACTTTCAAGTGTTTCTGACTAAAGGCCCATTTCTCTCTTCCTGATAAAAGCAGCCCATGTCCCACACCCTTGTCAAAAAGATTCCTCTTCATCCCCATGAATCATTTATAATGATCTGGATTTGTTAGGTGTAATGAATAAGAAATAATATCTTCAAGTTGATTTTCTCTCTACTTCAGAAAGAAAAACATGTGCTTCTGATAATCTGTAAAGCATAATAAAATGCACACGCACAGTTATTTTATTGTATACACCACTGTTTTGATTATAAGATGGAGTGTAATCCTCATTTGCCACCAATACTCTCCCCCAATAGTTGACTGACTACCAGGTTTAATGTAAGCACAGTAAAGCAGCCGGTGGAGTTTCAGTGACGTAAGAATGTCACAACACAAGCGTTATGTGTTTCCTTTTCCTTGGAACAATGTTTACAGTTCAAAAGCCATAAAACTGACCACAAATGGAAAAGGCATGGTATAGCTATAATGAGTTATCCTTGTGTAGTCACATCTTGAAGCAGATGGACTTCATGTTTATTTGAGCTCTCTGCAGATAGTACTCACACTTCAACACTGGATGGCAGTAGTGTATCTTTGGTATTTGTCTCTCCAGCTTGGGCTTTTATTCTTGTGTCAAGTTTTCATGCTGAAACTTAAGAAAAAAAACATATTTCACTGACATGAGGCACGTCATGTTGTTCTCTTTTGTGGATGTTTGTAATTCGCCATTGTTCACATTATCAATAGTCATGCAACTATGAGGGACCAAAATATAGTTATGGACTGTAAAAGCCAGTGACACGACCATCTCTGAGGGAATGTGAGGGATCCACAGCTGTCAGCAGTCATTTGCGACAAAGAGCTTAAGTTACTGCTTGAGTCCAGATAGTGAGCGTCTGTATTTCAAAGGTGAGGTGCGTGTCCCAGGTGTGACCACAGCCTCGCACCTGGCTGCTGAGCCCAGATAAGAGCAGCATCGCAACCACCATCAGTCTCTGCGACAGGAGACTGTAACAATATGAATATACATCCGTGCTCAAAGGAACTCCCACATCTCTGCCTGGAAAGCTTTGCATAACAATTCTGAGGCACTAGAAAGAAAGGGCGGAGAAAGAGAGAGAGAGAGAGTGAGAGTGAGAGGGGGAAAGTAGGGGTAGAATGGGTTGAGGCCCGTGATGCATGGTGTGGGCCAAGAAGCTGCCAGCATCCCAGCCGCTCCATGTCTGGCCTGGCACAGCATTAAGCAGGCTGTTTTGGGGCCTGTCAAAAGCTCATCACGGCAAGGAAGCCGTCTCTGTGGGGATGCTGCGGGGGTGCCAGGGCACGGCAGGGGGGAGAAACCAGAGACCCTGCCCGGCAGCTTGGTCATAATGAGGAGGAAAATTTTTATTCTTGTATTCCCATTAATGTTACAACAACAATGCACTTTTGTCCAACTTTTTTTTTTCTCTCCTCAAGCATTTTGATACACATTTTCTTTGTTTACGCCCCTCGTCTTGAGAGGAATTTGAACCCTCAGTGATTTTTTCGAGATGAATCATGTAATAAGAAGATTTCCAGTCTGTGATATTAGAAGTACTTCCCCTACTAATTAAACTTGTATATCTTCATACATCCTTTTTCTGACTTCCAGTACAAATGGAAAGTGCCGTTGATTATGCTCAGAAATCGCCTGGTCGAAGGATTATAAAACTCTGGGTAATGTCAGTTGTGGCAATCAAGCCGAGTACCAGTGTGTTAAGGTATAAATTCTTGGCCAGCGTTGTTTGTGACATCAATCTGATGCTGTCCAGAAACAAGGGCGGACCAAAACAACATATTGTTTTTCATTACTGCTTGAGTGAAATCATGCCCCTTGATTTGAGCACATCCCCGCTAACAAGCACCAGGAGTGTAAATTCAGCCACCAAAGGTCCTGCCAAACCTCACAAAGTGACACAAAACAAAACCTCCAAAACATCACAAAAGTGTTGATGCCAAATCCTTGTCTTTTGCGCTGCAGGTGTGAAACTGATATGTGTGGCTGTTGGAAATCACTTAAAGCTGAAGGACAGTTCACTTTATTTCCCATGCCAGACAGAGTCTCACAGCTCTGGTGAGTCAGCTGTCTCTCTAACTCCTATTTGTTTGTAAAATTATCTCCATAAAGACTGTATTGGATAGTTATGTTTGGCCCTGGGTCTTGTGTCTTACAACAACAGTAAAACCCATGCAGTAAAAAAAAGAAGAAGAAGAAGAAAAAAGGGGGAAAAAAGCAGAAATCCTCTCCAGTCCAACAATTATGGGGCCTCTATATGGAGTAGTTGGCTCGTTTATATGCTGTAATGTTGTGACCATTCCAAGCCCCGAGGCCAGGTGTTTTTGATTGCAGTATAGCACGTTGGAGTTCAGACTCTGCAGCGCAGCTCTGGCCCCACAGGATGGTTGGATACGAGTCTGATAAACCGGAGGAGACTGAGTGGGAGTGGGAGGCCCAGACTGTTTTCCTTATTTATTTATTAATGTTTTGTTTTCTGTGAGAGAAGCTGTCAGATAGACAGGCAGCTACACCCTCTTATTAGATGACTTCCTTCACTGTGCAAATATATTCCAGCTGAGATGTAACGTTTCAGCGTGCAAAGTGTTTCTGGATAAACTACAGACAAGGACAACATTGGGTTTTATTGCACAACAACAGGCAGAATTCTGGTAGAATGAGTATAATCCCTGTTTCAGGGGCACAAAACTAGACAAAGCAATGACTTCACTTTCACAAGTAAAAACAATCACATTTTTCTCTGCTAGTTCAGAGGGTTTGGGGTGTATGCATTATTCTCTCTTGCCCTCTGTGGGTGGTTGTTAATGTCTGTTAACATGTGAGCTATCCCTGCAGCAGGTGTGTTTCCAATCTGGCCGACTACACAGACAACAACCTGAAGAGTTACAGAAAATCCTCCTTTAAGCATTATACAGAAGTAAAAAGCTATTGAGAGAATGTTGTAGTGTCCTTGCATTTTCCTCTGGGACATGTGATTTAAAGCCTCCATGCAGATTTATTTAGAGAAATAAATATCTCATGCAACATTTTAATACCTTATCTTCATTTCTAAACATTGTATTGGCCATTTATTTGCCATGTATTGCAGAGCTCTGAGGGCAAAAATGGCCAAACAAAAGCACAACCTCCCAGCTTTTATTGCCTCAAAATGATTGATTTACACATGAAACAAAAAGTGAACCTGAGTATTTGGAATATTCTTCCAATGAGGTGGAAAAACTGTAAATGTCATGCCCAAAAAAGAAACAGGCAAAGGAGCAGATGGATTGTGCTTTACAGTAGATGAGTAACCATAAATCCAAAACAATCAGCTGAAACAGGCCAAAAAAGGCTTTTGACCTGCAGGATTGGATATATAAAGTATTCTTCAGCAACAGCAACAGCGACACATTTAAAAAGGTTCAAATTAATCCCTGGTGGTATGATCAAGTTTTCAGATTTAGCTCTCACACCAACTTCATGTGCTGTTTGTTGGATGTGACAGAGAAAACTTAGCACACTTGTTCTGAACATGGGAAAATAGCCAACAAAGGTCAATGTTGTCATACATTACATAAAATATATTTAAATTCTTCCAAACTACCAGAGCTTTTGCGTAAGGCAAAACATTGATAAGGGATGTGGAAACTGACAGGCACTTTGTTCTCGGTGATCAGTGATGTCAGTATACATCTGACATAATGCGTGTGTAGTGCAAAGGGTGCAGAAGATGTGACGATATGTGTGATCTGTGAAATGAAAAAAAAAATCACAAATCTCCCATGAAGTTACCATTTAAATACTGTATTTAAAAACTAGCATTTACACACCTCCTGACATAACAACATATTATATTATTACAATATACATGTTGTTGAGCAGAAGATAATTAATTTACTATTGTCAGTACAGTGTCATACACGCAATCACTTAGTTAAATTCACAAATGCTGTTTGTCGTCCTGTTGCTTCTTCTTCTTCTCTGTCAGCATAAAATAAAACAACATTACAAAGAGGGCCATGACCAATGAAGAATGTATCACACTCTGGCAAACATTTACTGGCTGCAGATGGTCCTGGTTGGCTTGTGTATACATCCCCATCTCAGCCCCTACAGGTGCCACAGCACCGAGTAATAAAAAGCAGAGCGTGGAGGGGTTGAGGATGCAGGAAGAGGTGGAGGAGAGAACAAGGCTGCGCTCCTCTGAGACATGTTTTACATGTTGTGTGGCGTGCTTCTTCAGGCAGGTGCTGGTAGACAGACCACAGCTACAAAATCCATGTTTTTCTTCAAGGTTTTTTAAAAGTTTGCTAATGATTTAAACATAATCATTTGGGGCACACGCTGCATCGCACACACATTTATCTAACCTCAGATGGATCATATCTTTCTATAAATATCAATGTCCTGCTGAACATAATGTGTCACTGACTGTCTGAAAAACGACAGCAGAGAGACACGCTGCCAGATTCAGTCCCTCCACACGCATTACACTGGCAGGATAATCTTTGTCCATCAGGCAATCTTCCTTCCATTCTGCATAAATGATGACGAAATGTGGTGACTGATCAGTGGGGTACAAATACTAAACAAACAGAAAGAGTTTCACTCATTTATAATATTTGTACACATCTTTTTTTAACTTGCTGGGTGATCTTTAATGGTGGATGTTGTGCAGCTGGTTTAGTGCTCATGGTTTTGTACTACATTAAATAAATGAAAATCAGGTCATGACAAACTTTGCTTCAATTAAGTCTGTTACAGATGCATGGAGACAATATCATGGTCATTTTCAAGGCCTTTGGTTTTTTTTACGAGCTTCATCTCACAACAGGTGCTCGGTTGTGCTAGTACAGTTTTTTCTGTCTCTTTTAACATGTAGGTCTAGAGGTGATGACTTTCACGTCTGACACATGCTGGGAATAGGCAGTGAATGTAACATGACTCAGCTGTGTAATCACGTTTGTAATTTTGATGTGACCACTTCAAAGCCCTATTTCATGTGGGATTTTTTTTCCCATTATTTTGTTCATACCTTGCACATCACACGCTAGAGCTTGTCATAAAAGTGTCCTGGTGGTCGTTTAAGCCTGTGAACATTTGTCAGAGATGTTACTGTGATTCAAAGACTGAAAATGCTCTTCTAAAATCTCCTGTTAGTTCTAATAAAAGTCCATATAAACATAATACATATTATATTATATGTATTTGACAATACGTCAAAGGCCCTACACACCCACACTGGTGTTTTCACCTCAATAATAGTTTTTATCCATAAACTACGATGGCATCTAGGGGTGTGGTGCTAGAAAGAAGCCGACTAAGTCTCTGCAACCCATTCCTCACCTCTGCTTTAGGCCCATGGCTCGAGGCATAACGTGGGTAATGCAGGTGACCATTTTTGAAAAGAAAGTCTCTTATATAAGTCAAATGTGCTGGTATTTATGAATGAGTGAGTGAAAAAGCGTTACCAGACAAGGAGCATGAGTCAAACTCTGAACACGCCCACACACAGTCAACAATGCAGTCTGTGTGGACTAAAAAAACAAAACAATGAACAATGAACTAAAAGATGATCTGTGTAGAGCTGGAGAGTAGGACATCAACTCTCGTGGGGGGGGTGACATTTCAAGTGACCCATTGATTTCATACAGGTATCAGTGTTAATATAAAAGAAGGTTAAAACAGTGTCAATGTATCATGAGATATATGTACATATATGTATACACACACACACACACACACACAAACACACACACACACACACACACACACACATATATGACTTTATGAGATAGAAATGAAGGATATTAAATAAGAAAATGGACAATACACACACACAAAGATGTAGATAAATAAAGTACACTTTGTAAGTGCCCCTTGTGAGGAATGTATACTGAAGGAAACCTCAGACTCACCCTATCTAATCCCACTGAGTATCCAGTTTCCCCGTAGCCTTGCAGGAGTGGTGCTCATCGCTGCTCAACAGCCTCATATAATCCTTCACTGTGGTTTTGGACTTAAGGTGCAAGGTCATCATAATTGTAACTATGTTGCCCAAGTACCATAAAACTGGGGCAGGCACTCTAAACACTCAGTTTTACGTCAAACTTGCATGTGAAGTGTGGCTGATACGTGCTTGGAACAGTGCTACACTATCTGCAAGTGGTCCAACAAACTGCACTCAGCAGCCTGATCTGCACAGTCTCACTTCGCTGGCACACCAAGCTCGCTCAACAAATTATTACATTTCCTCCCTACTTTGGTGTCAGCAAGGGTTTGAAGGAAACGTTCCCTCAACCCTCATTGATTAAGAGTGATTTTGTTTTCACTATGTTCTTTGGAGATCTCATAATGTAATCAAACTTAATTCTGTGTTTTGACAGGTAAATGGTATAAAGTGTATGATTTTATAAATGATGCAGTGCACACTGTATTATTTACGTGTGTGATTATAATTCATTTGGTTGGTCACTGATCTTTTTAATAGGTGTTCCTCACAGCACTTCAACTTGTCAAACGCAGGTGTAGTTAATAACATTAACGATGGCCGCATTCCATTTCGCTGCGGCGGTGCCAGGGACCTGCTATTGTGCATGTGGGCCCATTGGCATGGCTTACTGGGGCACCTAAATGGAGCAGAGCCATCGTTAATGTTATTAGTTACACCTGACAAGCAAATTGTCTACTGTGAGAAAGATCTATATTAGCGGCTGTGAGCATTTCCAGTCAGCACTGCGTGCTTGCTGTTGAGTCAGGTGGAATTTTCTGGACAAGCCTGGATTATGTATTTCCCCATGAAGTCAAAAGCTATATGACCAAAATTGGCTTTTTACAGAAAAAAGACACATTTACTAGTTAATCTCTAGCTGACAGCAATCCAAAGAAAATGTATAAAGTATTACGAAGGCTCTAGTCAACGGTTCTGTTGGTTACGATAACATTGTGCTCACTTAAGTAGGCTATAATAGCTGTTTTTACATTGCAAATGGATCATGTGACTCCTTATGCATATTTATTTTGTAATGTGTTTAACTTTAATTCACTCTTCCTGTCAGCTTTGCATTAGGCCCAAAAACTTGATTATACGTTACCTGCTCAGCTTAACAGCAGACAGACACAGTTAGCAACTAGTTGGTGGACATAGTGGAGAATTTAGTAGCTAAAGAGACAGACAAAAAAAGAGCCAAAGTGAACATTGGATTTCATCAGGTGATACCAAAATTGAATTGAATACTAAAGTTGCTCTGTTTCTGCTGGATGGTTAAATGCATAATAATTTAAAAGGTGACAATATGTCAGTGTTGTGTTTACAGTTTGTTTCCACTGCCCACAAGTGGCCATAAAACTCAGTTACTCTAGTATTAAATATTTAGTATGTGTCATCTGAAAAAATAGGTCCAACAGGCAGTCAGGTGATCAGCCGTAAACGAGCCTGCTGGTTTGCCAGATGAACTACCACTTGACTTGGAGGTAAATCCAAAAGTGAGTGTTTCTCACTTGATTATTATAACACCATAATGACATCAAGAAGGGTAGGTCAAAGTTGAACAAGGAAGTTGTTCTGTAAACTAATGCCTTTATCCAAATAAATGTGACTTGCCTTATGGTCTAAGGTCTTTCCCTGTCTGACATATAGAGATAATGCCACATCTGGAGATCTCAACAATAACTTAAGTGAGTATAAAGTTATCGTAAATGACAGAACCGATACCCAGAGCTACCAGGGTTTACCTTAAAGAAATGAACATTTAAAGAAACAACTGGACTTCTCTTCATGTCCCTGATATAATCTAAAGAATCCTTGGGGGAAACGTTGTGATGCATTTTGGTCTGTTCTCAATGACGCCAATCAGTACATGGGGCACCATAATCCTATAAAGACAACAATGATCCATTTTTCATTTGCTCCCCTCTCTGCTGAGAAGTGACTGGTATTTATTGGTTCCAGAAACACACTGGCACCGGACAATGCTGGTTCTCATAAAAATTAAAGTTGCGTACTGTTCGCTGACTGAAGGCAGATATGCCAAACGCCTTGGGACGTCTGAATGCTGTTTTTCGGTCAACAACCTAAAGGACTACATACGTCAGAGCAGCTATGGCAAAGCTCCATACACTGTAGTCTCAACCCTCTGGAGGTCGCCCATTCGTCTAACCTAGCACTTGTACTACAAGACCATCACACTAAACAGAAAACAAATGGTAATAAAGGGCCTGGCAAAAGGAGAGAAGCAGCTGTGACTGTGTCTGTGGCCCAAAGTCCTTTGAGAGTATTCTTTAATCCTGACACCTGCAAGCCATTTCATCATGATTTACAGTGGGGGAAATGCAGGCTGGGGGCAGGGAGGCCACCAGAGGGACTGTTTTCACAACAAATGATGAGGAACACACTGTTGTTTCTTGCAGGCCAGGCATTTGTAGTGTGCTGTTCGCAAACATATGGATAGCTTAATCTGACAATGAAAGCACTGACAGCGAATGGGCTTCTCAAGAGACTGTATGGATGATTGTTGTATTGCTGTAAGCACTTACTGTCTCATGTTTGGGAGAGAAAATGGACAGGAGAGCAGAAGAGAGTGTGACTGAATGAATGTGTGTGTGTGTGTGTGAGAGAGAGAGAGAGAGAGAGAGAGAGAGAGAGTGAGAGAGTGAGAGACCCACTGAAGATAAATAGGCTGGAGGTTTTGGGACAGGATATGGGGTTCACATGAATGATCATTAGCAGGATCTCTGCAGACTAAAGCAGCTCCGTTTAGTGGCTGAGAGTCGCCCAGCTGCTCACCCACAATGTCTTGGTATTACAGTGTTGTTTACATCCATTCACGTTCTCATGTCATTACTCGTGTGCGAGTTTGCCACATGCTGAATTACTTTAGGTTTGGATATACTGAAAGTGTTGTATTGTGTAATATAGCAGCAGTAATTATCTGTGACACTGCTCACATGTGGTGCAAGGATTTAGCTGAGTTGTTCTACCTAAACACATTTTGGAGTTTGTGTCTGCACATTACAAAGTTATTCCCTGCAAAAACTTAGAAGGGCAGACATTAAATGTTGTGAAATCCATTTTTTCTGAAGCCGAGCTGCCATACATTATTCCTATTTATCACTGCATGTAATAAAAAGGGTTTGAGCGCTCTCTGTTATTAATCTAACATTATTATTATTCTTGACCTGTCATGAACATGATGGTTATCTGTTGGTCAGTGTACTCCTTAAATTGAATTTTTCACACAAATATTCTCCCCCAGATTCCAGCATCTCAGCCCATTAAATCTGAAAAATGTCAACAATGAGGAAAACAAAAACACACCAAGAAACTGAATTAAGAGCTTTCCTCTCTCAGCAGAGTGCCATTTAATAGTAATCCCCAACCGTTACATTGACTCCTCCAAGTCTGCCCAGAAAAACACTTCATGTGCAGGATCTTTTCTTTGCCCCTCGGCTCATTCGAACTGGGGAGGTATGGAGAAAAGAATGAGCTGAAAGTGAGATCTTCGGGGTCTGGTGGCATCACTACCTGTGGAGTGCACCCAGTGTGCACAGCTCATTGTGTGTCCTATATCCTGCCAGCTCCTTCAAACCTATCTGCTCCAAAAAACACCACTTCTGAAGTTCTAAGAATATCACTCACAGTTGCCTCAAATTGGCTTCATATATCAATCCTCATTAATTTTTCACTACATTCTGAAAAGTGTGTTTTTTCCAATACACTGAGTATTTTATCCAACTTTAACCAGCTATGCATAGCAGTAAAGGATTCCCCCTCCCTTTTCTTATCACTATCAACCAACCCTTTAAGAGTATTTTCCTATTAAGGGTCTTGAATGGGCACAAGTGGGATCACACTGCAATCTACCACAAAACAAATACATTTATCATCTAACCTCAAATATATTCCTTCAGACATTATTATTTTGAGGGAGATTGAGTAAAATGGGAGTAATTAAGTGTGAATGCAGTTTATTCTCAATACTATTTACTAATATTCTCAATGCTGATGGATTTTTAAATTAAGCATGTAGCAACCACCAGTTCATGACAGAAGTCAGATGCATCTTTGGCATAAATTTCTATTAGAAAGAGGAAAGGCATATTGATGTATGCAGACGACATGCTTCTGTATCTACCACATGCAGCATGCCACTATGGAAAATCTTGTAATCAGAGTTACCATTGAAATACATGTCAAGCAAAGCCCCTTAGATAAGCTGTAAAAAATTATAGCTTTCACAAAAGGCTATTGTCTATACAAAACTGTCCCTTTTATTTTCATGCCTAACTCATAGTTGAGATATCCCATAGGATAATTTTTGTTCTGCAATACCTCATCAGTGTGAGAGTATGTTTGATTGAAAACCTTAATTACTCCTGACGCTGGCAAAAAAAGAGGATGTAACTTCTGCCACGTACTGTGGTACTGTAGAAGTACTAGTACTGTAGTACTATATGTAATAGTGTTCTTTGAGGACAATACTAGGTCAGTCCTTGAAAAAAGGTCGGATGCAGGTAGTGTTGTGCTTGATGAAATTATTTATATGTAGAATATATAGTATGTATCCATAAACTGTGCAATACTTAACTGCAAGATGACTTCACTTCCTACCATGAACACAAAGTGTTTTACTGTATGACAAGTTCCTCTGAGTTGCTACAACAAAGTACATCTTTATTTCATTATCTCTGTTGTGTTAATTACATTGTGTTTTCCAGCTGAACCAGTTAGTGTTGTGAAGTTAAAGCTGATGCTGTCAGTTATTAATCATTATGTTTCTTATTTTACCCCTGACCCTCCTATTTGCGTATTATTTTGATGAAGTCATTGTTCATTCTACTTGGCTGTATTGCACCAATGCTGTGTGCCAGGTACATGGGTGTGCTCTTGGTTTCTGATTACAACTATTACGTCTGGATTTCAGGATTTCAAAATGAGCTTGAGAGAGGAGAAGGGAAGAATAGAAACGACAAAAGGTGACTATATATTGTCTGTTGGTAGGGAAAGTATCGGTTTATGGTTCATGGTTTGACCGTGTTAAAAGGCAAAAGTGCTCAGATAGCTAAGTCTTAATGAAGGGGTGAAAAAAACTGATGTAGTAGAGAGGAGCAATGAACTGTTCAAATGGGGATAATAGGTCACACTTCTGGATGGTCTCTATTGAAAGGCAGTCATGGTGTTGCACTCGTCTGAGAAGTTGTGTTAAAAGTGAAAAAGGAGAGCTTGAAAGAAGTAGTCGTGCTTGTCTGATTGGCAGTTTTGAAAAGCTGCTATTTGGTCATCCAGTGAGCACTTTGTCTGAGGCACACTGATATTAAAATCATTAGAAATAATGTTAAAATGTTCATCAATAAATAAATCAAGCAATGATTATATAAAATAAATATAAAATGTAAATATTCAAAATGTTAGTACAGTAATAGTATGACTGCAAGCAAATGCTCAGCTTGTATCAGAAAACCAATTGAAGCATTGATGATGGTGATGGTGCAGACTTCAGAGACACACAGTACCTCAGCTGTAATAATGAGAGAAAAACTTTTTCAGTGCTGGAGTTCAGATGGCAAGTTGGACCTTCAACATGCCCTGCAGATCACTTGTTTCCACCACTCTTATCTTTCCATGCTATAATGTAGTGTTGCGTAAATCACAGAAGTGGGCTGGTATCAATCAGCTCCGAAATGGTTCCCTAACACAAAACACGTTCAGGACATTGGATATTCATTCTTGTAACCTGGAGATCTTTATCTGGCAAATTAGAAGTGAGCCTTGTGGCAGTTAAGGTTATTTAATATCCATCAACGGACAAATAAATCAACCAGATAAACAACAATGAAGCTCCACAGAATACACTGGAATCATTGCAAAAATACTAAATTGGAAAAATGCATGACAGAGACCCACAAATTTTACACAGTACATGACACTTTTAACTTACATCAGTGCAGTCACTTTCGTTTTTTTTGTCATTTGACAATTTGTGATTGTATATCTGATGTAATATAATTTTAGTATTCTGTTATAAACCTTTAGAGGATTCTTTGTTGTTCTTTGGCTTAGATATGCATAATAAAGGCATGATAAATAACACTTGAAAAGCGATATTGGTTGCACAACTGTTTTTGGCATTTAGTATCAACTTTCATATCTTAATTGGCATTTACTTTTTGAGTTCCTTTTGTTTGCTTTGAAAGTAAAAAGGTGATGTCTTATCTCACCAGAGAATATTACTTCATGTTTTTATTTTATCATTGTGTTCTTTGGACCCTTGCTTTTCTATGAAATATGACCATATCTGATAATAAATCAAATGAGTGAAATTTAACACATTTTATTTCAGTCTTGTTGTAATATCTATTTTCATTTGAATTATGTACTCATTCAAATTATTGTTATTTTCATCAGTTACAGGGTTGAAATTTGCCTTGCAGCGCCACAGAATTTACTCAGACTTGGTTTACTGCTTTTCTTCACATACTTTTTTTCTTCAGTCTGTTTCCCTTTTCTCTCCTCTGCACTCTCTTCCCAAAGATGACACTGTCATATTTTGAAACATCTCTCTCTTGGTTGGCACTGCTGTGCTTCCCTCTGTCTCTCTGTTTCTCTTTTGTTAGGGACCACACAGAGGGATGACATGTTGGAGGCACATCCAGGCTGGGTGGCCCGGCTGCAGGAAAGATGTGGGTGACAGGATCAGCCTTCAACAGACTATGGGAGTAATGCGTGTAGACAGTGTAAAACCAGTCTTTTGGAGACCTGTAGAAAGAGCAACGCTGGCAATTCTGAATAAATGCACTTTGAAAAAAGAAGGAAAAAAAGTTCTTTGGGAGCCTTGTTTTAGCTGCAGCCTCATGCACTGGACTCCCATGCACTACTAATGTCTTTAAACGTCCAACAGAAGTAGCTCTAATCTAGCCTTCAATTCCCACCAGTTTATAAAGAGTGTGTACAAATTTCAGAATTTCAGATGTTGGGAAAAAAATGGATAAAGAGGAAAAAGGATAAAGCTAGGGAAATTAAATTATGGCTTTTCTTTGAAATTCTTTTTTAACCTTAATAAGGTTATTTAGTCCATCAATACTCTTAAACACTGACATTTGTTGAATGAATAAAACAGGTTTCAGAAAGGTTTTGAATTTTCCTTTCTTGCATTTATTACAACAGTGTTATATAATGTATATCAAGACAAACTGTGAAAGTTAATGTGGAGCGTTCTCAAAGTCTGTTAATGTCTATGTTTTATTTGGCTTATTTTAATTTAAAGTGTTCAGGTATATCATGACAAATAGTCATAAAGCATTTTCTGACTCACTGAGAGACTCATCAACATTCAACCACTTCTGTGAAGTTCAAGGAGGCCTGAGAACTCCTCGACCCGCGGTGTTTCCTAGCAGAGTTATTAAAACGCTGTGGTTCCTGCAGAAAATGGAGATCACCCCCTGATAATCACTTTGTACTATTTAGCACGTACTTAACAAAACAAATGGCCTGTGTGTGTGTGTGTGTCTGTGAGTGTGTGTGAAAGCGAGAGAAATCCACTGATGCTGGACTTTGTTAAGGCTGAGAGGCTAAAGAAAGAATAGATCAGAAGTGTCATCACTAAACAGGCCCCCTGGGTCCCAGCGGCCCAACAGCCTCTACATTCTTGCTCCGGATGAAGGATGGTGCGACTGCTGATTGTTTATTTTGTTTCTCTACCTTGTCTTAGCAACCCCTTTTTAATGAGAATGTGCAGTTCCTTTCTTGTTAACTTCTTTTGAGGCAATGAGCGAAACATAAACATAGAAAACACTCTTTTTTGTATCAGCACAGCTGTAGAATTGTGGGAAGCTGGAAATCTACAAAAAATTCAAAAGAAGAAAAGAAAAAAAAACTTTAAACATATCATTAAAACTCACTTAGTTCTTTATCCAGTCCAAAAGTCTCAACTTTGCACATTAACTTGAAAAAAAAATCTGTCTTAATGTTTTTCTTAACAACTGCGGAGATAACGTGATTCATGAATATCCCAAGTGTAAACAAACCAACATGAAACTTCTACACCCTCGTATCTGAAATATATTATGAACAGACAAAACATTTACAGATTATAATAACACGTCAGATGGGGTGGACGGAAATGTGAGGGTGGACGGTCTTATGAATGGAAAAAAGAGGTACAATTAATGAAGAGGCAGACTTAATAATGGATAACAGCTTTATCATTTCAATAAAACTGTGAAAGAGGCCTGTGCGTCAGTGTTTCAAATAATCCTCTGAGCAAGTAGCAGTCTATTACACATCGTGGTGTATGTGGTTTGGTATGTCAAAGGAGAATAAAGCATGTTAACTCGCTCTATAGGAGGGGGAGGAGAAATAAAGAAACATTCAAACAAATCTGCTGTCACTAGATAGATAAAGACACAATCAGTGTGTGTGTGTGTGTGTGTGTGTGTGTGTGTGTGTGTGTGTGTGATCCCGGGCACCAGTAGGTGGTCAGGTGGTCCTCTGTGCTCTCCAGTCAAGCATCCCACCGCCCCACCAACCACCCCAATGCCATTGTGGGACGCAGAAGCTGCATGACTGATGCGACAAAAGAGGAGACATTGATCTTCCAAGACAAGCTCTGCTCTCAGCACACTGTGTTGTGTGGTAAGGGAAATGAGCTGATCCTCTCAAGCAGACCGCAACTAAGCTTTGCCTTTTTTTTTTTTTTAAACCGTAGTAGCACTTAATCCACAGCTCTGGGAGGATGGAAAACTAGGGAACAAAATAAATTTGTGTAACAGGCCTTGTAAGATCCAAGTAGACTGTGGCAATAGTCTTTAATAAACACTAATAAGGAAATCCCGAGCTTTCACAAACTAAAGTTCAGGAAACTGAAATATGAATCTCAAAGGCCAAGTTTTATGTTTTGTTTAACTATTTGACTTGATGTGAAGAGAAAGCTTTTCATAACGCGCAGCCAAACCCATGTAAGCACACAGCACTGACAGGTGTGGCATTTCTAGTGTACCCTTGAGCATGGTACTTCAGCTCACTTATCACGGCTTAATTCAATTGCTCCAATAAAACAATCCAGCTGCATAAACATGTTACAGAATGTGTGAAATCTAAAACAGAGAGCATCTTTAACGCTCCCTGGATAACGCTGTCTGCTGCAGGGGCCAATAAATCATTCCACTCTGTAATTTAATGATTTAAAAGCTTGCTATTTGTCACATTGTGGCACCATGCTGGGCCGAGGTGTCGCTCTCTTAAGTGTCCATTACTGTGAAAGTCCACTCTCCCAAATGGCAGAATGGGAGGCCCCATTTGGGGTGGCTGGTTGAAGCTGTGACAGCATGAATCTGTGCTAAAGGCCTGGGCTTTTACACCTGTGTGTGACACAGGGGAGGTTCAGTAGTGAGTGGGAGAGCCGGCCAGCTGTGCTCTCTTGTGGTAGCTCCGGGGATAGCCTGGAAAACGTCAGATGTAAAATCCGTCTTCCTCAGTTACTCTATCTGGTCATAATTCTCTAAACTGATATAAAAAACACTTTACAACTCCTGAAACACACATGTTGTCGTGACTCAGTGGTCCTGATTTAGCTGCAGTTGGGCTTTTTTATATAACTGCAGATGTACGATGAGTTTTGAGCGCTCGCAATTAACATGCAAAACTTTACTTCTTGAGATGAGGTCACAAGATGAACACTCCAGCCAATATTTGTTGGGGGGGGGGCTCATTGCTTTCCTCTGTCCTGCGAGATTGTAATTGCTCACTAAATAACCATCTCTCAAGGGTGGCCAGCCTGCCATTCAGCGCAGGCCTGCACAGTGTCCTCTCCTGCTCTGAGAGACTCCAACACATACAGTGGCTTTCCTCTGTCTCCCGGAACAGCTCCACCAGCCGCTTCATCAAGGCTGATTGCTGGAGACATTCCTCTCCCAGCAATATATTCACCTGATGTAAAGCAGACCTGTGTCCTGAACACTTACTGAAGCAGACAAACAAGAGGAGCCTCCCTGCTGCGGAAACATGGTGAAAGGTGAAAGAACGTGACAAAGTGATCAACTGATGACTACACACACTTGCACTCACAATCACACAGGGCACACTATAAACTTGCAGATGTACTGACCCATGGTGGCACACAAGTCTTGGAGGCCTCAGTTGAGCTAATCCTCAACTTTGTCAGTGTGAAGTGCTACAAGCACCCCTGCCAGCCAGCCACATTTCAAACAGACACACTGCTTCTTTTCATTACAGTGAAAATTATTATCATTTTTTTTAGGTTATTAAAAATGATTTGAGCCCAGAAAGAGGCCTCTTCTTGTTTACACAACACCTAAAGTTGCTGTAGTGTTATTTATGCAGAAATCGTTTCATCAGAGGAAAAAAAATCTTTATTTATGACCCCGACAATGACACAAGAATAGGTTCAAGCCCTTCTCCATCTGTTTGCAATCCCAGTGTAATGCTATCATCACCTGTTTCCATGGTCCCGGTCACATCTGGCTTGCATTACAAACCAGAGAAAAAAAAATCACACAAGGTGCATTTTTTCTTCCTTCTTTGTGTGTGCTTAACTTTAGTATTTGGCTTATATTTCTGAAATAGGCTACAACAAATTAAGATCTGAGACATGGAGGAAAAAAACAGTTATGCCGAGCAGCAATTTGCTTTACATTTCAGAACCAGACTCCCTGGGGGTCTAAACATATTAAACGCAGCAGTTTAAGCACTCTGCAAGGTTTATGGCAATGTAAAGTTAGTTTACTAAGATAACAAAGGGTTCAGTTCTCAAAGCTGGCAAGGAATGACTCCAATTTGTTTGTAGTTAAACACATTTACTTGTAAATAAAGTGGAATCCCTTTCAATATATGTGTAATTAGAAGGCAGAGCTGTATTGCAAATAGTAGACCCTATATATCTATCAAGGGGGCAAAATGCATTGTAATTAACATTGTGGGAATGCTAGAGTCTGCTGATCTAATCTTAAATCAGCTGTATTCAGCTCAAACATCATGCACATGTTTTATGATCTTATATAGTTGCATGTCTGTGGTTTAAGAGAGGGTAACATTTACCATATGATACCATAATAGTAAGGACACACACTATAGGGTGGTGTACTGTAAGCGAAGTCTTGCCCAAGGAAATGTATTTCCCTGCTTCATAACAGTCTGGAATTTGTGTATCCGTTCTGTCTCTCCCATGGACACCAGCTGTGCAGCTGGTGCTTGCTGGAAACTGCAGTTAGCCTGTAGTCGAGAGGGATTTTTAACACAATTCTCCCATGTGCATTCAAGGAAGCAGTAATGTCATGCAATCGGGGCCATGTTATCATTGTGTGAATCCTGGAGAGTGATGTCAGAGGAAAAAGGAAACTAGCTAACTCCCAAACCAAGAGAGCAAAGGTTGGAGGCAGGTTGGCAAAGACCCAGATAGGCTTAAAGACTTTCCTTATTCTCTTTCCCTTTTGCTTTTCCTTAAAAGCATAGTGGCTTCGTCCAAATGGCTTGCATGGACAGGATGCTGCGTCCTTTGGCATATCTGGTTATGAGCTGTGATTTATCTTAATGGAGTAATAGTTGTCATTTTGGGGTTAAAGATAACAGCTTTCTTAAATGGAACATCCTGTGAGATGGCTCTGCATTGATGGAATACACTGTTGTAAATGGATGAAACTGAGACAAATGGACGGATGGACAAACCAATTCATTTGCTACATTAACGCGAGCTTTTCATCATCTGTAATGAAAAATCAACACCACCTAATCTATTATGTGAAAGATGGCTTTGTATCCCTCGGATGCTCATTTTGTATCACCCTGCTGGAGGGAAGGATCAGAGCAGACTTAAAAAAATGAAAGTCATGGTGGGAGTGCGTGCGGCATGAGTGCACCTGAAAGACTTTGCCACTACAAAGCGTGTCACATGTTACAGTTCGGCCTACAACAGCACCTTTTGATCGCAGAAAAAAGCATGAATGATGTGATGCATGGTGACTCAGCTCCACTCTTTAACAGTGACAGATAACCATTTATGTTGGAATATGTCTACTGGCACACTTACACTGTACCAAGCTCAGGCTAGCACTTATTATGGGAATATGAAGTATTGGTTTTACGAGAAGAGACGTGTGAGTATGTGGAGGAAAGGGTCTGTACTGACTTCCAGACAGCAGCAACTTTTAAATCATGCATTGTCAAAAAAGATTGGATGGTACTAAAATGAACTGTGACAAGACCAAAAACACCAAAAAATGTCAGTGCCATAGCTCCAGCTCACCTTTTTTTTAATGTTGATAATTTATTGCTAACAAGCCTTCATCATAGCAGCATTTTCTTTTTTATATAGAATAAGCACATCCATGTGCAAAGGGGAAGCAACAAGTTCTGTTGATAAAATGAAGAGTAATATATGATAGAAAAAAATATCAAACACATAAAGTGATAGATTTGTGGAAATGTGCTTTACATTACAGTTCTTGTAAAAATCTTTTTATTGCAGGTAATGATTGCTCGTTCAGAAGAAGTGCACCTGTTTTGCATTGGATGTGCACTGATACTCTTCGTACCAAGCCTGGATTACTGCTGGTTCCAGATGACCCCAGGTTTGCCACGTGTCTGTCAGTTTGAGTAATTTGATTAAATGCAAATTTGTTTGGAAAATGCGATATCAGCTGAACAGATAGGGGCTTTCCAGCAGTAATATTCTGGCAGAGGGCTAATGTTTGGTTCCTGGCGACCTGCAGGCAGAATATACTGTAATTTGGGCATGTTCTTATCTGAGTCCTGTCCCATAAAAGGCCTCAGATGCCGTGCAAACAAGTTATGATTAAGTACATGCACAGTGTAGCAAAAGGGGTAGCGGTGGAGAGGAAGGAGTAAAGGGAGCTCTGCACTCATTATTATGTAAGTTATTTTGGGGCCTGCAGGGACTTGATAACACTAATTACTTCCTGCAACTGCCCTGTCCCCATGTTGTAAACTTATGTCAGTAAAAGCACATTTCAACAAAGAGCGTTTTGTGTCAAAGCTGCTGCTTTGTTTTGCTGCTTTGACATCTCGTAAGAAGACTGGTGTTGTCAGAGAAGCTAACAAAAGATGCCGCCTTTCTGTGTCAGTACAGGATGCAGCCTGTCCGGGGATCACACACAACAATCATCTTAGCGAACTGTTTTGTCCTATCGAGCCCACGTCCAACAGATGTACATGGGCTGACAGTTACTGTGAGTACAGGTGATCTATTGTAGTCCCCGTGTTTGTGGAAGGGACTAGCATCTGATTAATGAACAAGAATTTGTGTCTTTGGTGCAGCTCTTATCTTTCCCTCAGTAATATCATCCATTGTGACATGAAGAATTATTCCACAAACTGATGGTTTTGAGGCATCAACCTCCGAGGGTAAAAAATGTGTCTTCCACCATGTCCACCATGATTGTATTGATGTGTGTTTTTTTCAGTCCTCTGGTCTTACTGTGCTGTTCTGCCTGCAAAGCGAATAAGTATGTCAAAGAAAATAACTTTATTGTGCTATCATACTGAATTAGACTGCTGTTGGACAATATATTACAATATATTTCAGCATTTCTAAGATTTAGCAGATCATTTGTAAGTTTTATCATGCACCTGTCCTGAAAACCACAAACACAATAGGAACAGATACTGAGCGGCAACTAAAAATGATCTAAAACTGAAAGTTGGACTGGAATGAAATTACCAAAGAAACACTGGCGCCACTTCCACCTCCCCAGAAGAGAGTTAAAATGGACCAAATGGTGCTTTTCAAACCAGCATCAGCTTCACGTCCAAATGGTTTCTGTTATTCTATTTGTAAAACCATCCCTGGTTCTATAATACACTCCAGTAGCGCTGCTTTATGAATCGAAACAAATAGTTCTGTGTACGAGTATAGTAAAAGCTCCGCTGGAGATCAGCTCCTACATGCTGCCTGTTGCAACATCCAAACATGTAAACAAAACCAATTTGTTGTAAACATTTAGAAGTTTCCGTGGGAGTCCAGAGTTTGTAAACTGGTTTGCGGACTTATTCTTTAGGAAGCGAAAAGATTTATTTCTTTTCACTTCCAGAATGAGACACTGCTTTTTCAGGGCTGTTTGAAAACTGCCCTAAACTTTTTTTTGCTATGGTTTTATAATGTTGCAGCACATGTTGCGGACTGTTTTTGCAGAGTAATGAAGCTTGTTGAGAAAGTATTCATAAAACAGATTTGATTGGCTGAGGGAATGACTACTGGATACATAAACAGCCTTTGTTTAAGACGAAGTAAAACGCCCGGACTGTCATTGCTGTACTTGACAGTTAAAAGTTTACAGAGTGTACATGTGGTTGGAAGCTTTGGATATAATTTTCTGCTTACGTTGGAAACAGAAATAAACTGAACATGATGATATGTTGGCATCTATGAAAACACTGAAAAATATCTGATGTAGAGGATTTATAAAACTTTCTGTTACTGTTTATCCTCCAGAGTGTGAGTGTGTTTGTGAGCGCGAGAGAGAACAGAGAAAGAAAGAAAGAGAGAGCGAGAGAGAGAGAAAGGGGGGTGGGGTGGAGGCAATTATAAATTACAGTGTAATTTTGGGTACACAATACTGACAGGGTAACTTTATTTATATGTGCACAAAACTTAATGGAATAAAGGAACAAAAACAACTTAATGGAAGCAGGATTTTTTTTTTAATTAGTAAGTACATACTTAAAGGGTACCTTGTTTTGGGTTTTGGTAAAAATAGCTAAAACAGGATCACAGTAGTGATGTTACATTGACATTAGTCATGATATTGTATATGTTTTAGAAATTAGTTTTGATTCAAGTTTTCAAATATGGAATACTTTATATATGTGAGAGTCTTTTTTTGGAGCAACACATTGGGTTAAACATTGGAAGTACTTCTATAGTTATAAAGTGGTGATGTGTAGGCTTTTAAACTGATGATAAGACTATATACTACGTGTATATACACATACACGTGTGCTGTGTTTGCTTTTTGTGTTTTTATTGTAGAGATGTAAAAATTCATACTGAATAATTCATACTGAATAATTTAAAAAGTACTCTAGGTCATTTCTGTAAGCAAATGTCTCTCGTTCCCTGTACTTCTTCCCTTGTAGCCACAGGTAGGATAATAAGAGCAGTAATCTGAAGCCCTAGAGAGAGAGAGAGAAAGACAGATCAGTAGCTTACATCACGTCCATACATCCATGACTCATACATGATCGTATAGACAGATGGAAACTATTTCAACATCATTAGTGACTGTGAGCATTATGATCATTACACTGACATCACTATGGAGGCAGGCTAGTGGTTATTTTTGGATGTCCTTTGTGAACAAATTGACACCCCTCCCAGCTTTCATGAACAGTTCCTGGTGATGTAAAATATGATGTGCGTGATGTATTTGTACATTTACCAGTTGGAGAATTTGTTTCCAAGCAAGCTGGAGTGTCACTATCAGGGTGAATTGAGGAAAGAAGTAAAGAAACCTTCCTTCGGGTCTGTCTGATCTTCATCTTCTATCTCTCTTGTGGTGAAGAAAGCGCTAATCAAGCTTGGCCATTGACGCGTCAAGCAAAAATTTTATGATGACATTTAAAGCCGCAATGTCACCATCTCATTTAGGTTACTTTAGGTACAAATGAGTCATTTCATTAGTCCCAGAATGAATTTGGCACCCCATGGAAAACCAATAGATCACTTCAGTAATTCTGTTCTTAAAGAAGTTATATCTCAGTGGTCGAATCTAAGAAACTGCGCTGCAAAATTGAATCTTTGAGGCTATTGAGCAGATGGAGCGATTAGCATGCAAATGGCTCTCATAGATCATCTTTCTGAGCATAGGGTAATGGCTGGTGAATGATACTTATCAAGCTCCATAAGTGCTCCTTCCAATAAATACATAGTCCAGGTCATTTGTATTGGGATTCAAGTGTTGATGGATATGGGATTACCACTTAACCTTGGAGTAATTCCAAGACACCGCTTAAATCATCCAATACATTACCTATCCCATAACGGGCTTGACCAGTCTTTAAGGATATCACTTCTTAATGCAAAATATGTTTTATGTGATAAATTAAACCAGAGGTGTTAGTGACCTATTAATCACATATATGTACACGTGACAGGGCATCACTATACTTTTATTTTCAAGAGGCTGTTACTGTATGTTTCTTTTATATTTTTGTAACAATGTCCTATGATTCTTATTACTCTAACCTTTGGTGCATTACAGCATTGCATACATAGAGAAAGTTTATGTGATGATGATGATTTTAATTATACCTGAAACCAGCTTCTTAAAAATGTTTAATCTCCTTCAGGTTAAGCAGGACACCAATATATGAAAGTTGATTATTATCATGTGCTTCGTGCTGGAAGCTGGCTCTCATTTCCCAAGCAACACTTGGCCCTGACCCTGCCTGACACAATTACATCTGAAGGGTTTCATTCCTAAACACTGTATAACCATTTTGGGAATAAAAAAAGTTTGGTCTCACTCACGATCCCCGAGGAACCTCTAAAGTTGTGTTTAATGACTACTACTATGTTGAGAGAGTTCTTAGTTGCTGCAATCATTCAGAAAATAATTCTCTTATTCCAGGCTTGTGAGATCTTTTTTGTAATGTTAAAATAGTCTTGTCATCCCCACTCTCTTGCAAACTTTAGGTCGTCACAGCATCCCTGTGTGGAGGAGTTTCTGTTCTGCAGATCTGTTCACTCAGTGGGTCCTGACTCACTCTTCACTGGAATGAGAGGCATGCACAGAAACGCTTGCACAACATTTCAGTGAGAAGAATCAGACCTCTCTTGCAAGCACGCACACAAATTTGCGGACACACACGCACACACACACACACAACTATACTGTCTGTAAAATGTCTCTAAAAACAAAAAAAGCAGGGAAAAAAAAGCAAATGCCCTTTTAGTGACAAATGAAGAGGACCAGACCAATCACAAGTGGTCAGAGCAGCAGACACACATCTCTGTTTGGTCAGTTAAAGTTATAATGTGGAAGATTTACCTTTTTTTGTTTTTCACTTCACCTATGGTGCTAATCTGTAGTTGAAGGTTTATATTTGGATGTCACTCATGTCACACTAGCAGACACCAGGAAAAACATAGTTTCATTCAGGTGATCTGAAGAGCAAGTCTGTTGAATTAAAAGCCTTGTTAAAAGTCAAACTGTGCACCACTTTTCTGGGAAAGCCACCACCAAACGCTGCAACAGTGGGCCATAGACTAAATCACCTTTGTGTGGGTGATAGATTGTGACGCAACACAAGTTTATGTAAATGAAAATCTGCAAGATTGTATCTTTAACTCTGATGTGAGAAAATATTATGTAAGAACAGATAATAGGAAAACCAGCACTATCTTGCTGGAATATTAACTGAAGCTATAAACATGGCTTTTGAAGGATAAGGGTCCATCTGGACAAAGGGTGAATGTCCCTGTCAGTGTGTGGTCTGTTTCCAAGCTGATGTCCTTAACTGTGGGGTTATGCTTGTACACACTAAGAAAATAAGGCTTTTCCGAAGGGTTCCCACTGAGGAGATGTGGGCCTAATTGGATCGATTTTTCTCAAAATACTTTTCCAGACAAGTTTATTTTTCAATGAAGATTCAGAAAAGATCTGAAAAGTGCTTTTTCCACTCAGTAGGGAAGCATAAATTCACTCACTAATACATTTCGACAATTCACTCTTAAATTTGTCTTTTACATTTTATTCTGACATTTTTTTTGTCATTTTTATCCTCCAGTATTGCAGTCATATATAAATAATTTGTGGGATGTGGGTCTTTTTTGCTGTTTTTTTCTTACAAGAAGCTAAAGGAGTTTAAGAGGTAAAACAGCAGAGAGTAGAAAAGAATAGATATATTTGAATAATAAATACTTGCAATCTCATTTTTCTGTAGGATTTCTTGTGCATAAAACATTCTAAGTGATTCGTTGAATGCAAGATCCAGTGCAGCTTTATTTCACTTGTTCTCTTGCTTGAAGAAACATAAAGGTTCACAGCTGCAGTTTTAACTTGAGAGTGTGTGTCCATAGTCTGCACTGACATTCCCTGTTGTGTTAACAGAGTGCTGCAATAAGGAGATCACTTTTTCATCTTCTCTTTGGAAAGACAGCAGATACCAACTGGGAAGGGAATTGTGGGAAAATGTACTCTGATAATTCAAAAGTTGTTTGCCAAAGAAAGGCCCCAGTGCAGTGTCTTTAAATCCGTTCGCCTAAGCGCCAAGCAGACTCATGTTTCTGTTGTTTCAGCCGCTCTCAATGGGCACGACCTCACCTCTGTTTTAATTTATCAAAGATGGCACTGAATTAATGTAACAGTGAGACCCAAATCAGCCCTGACATTCTGAATTATTCTTATACAGCAAGATATTTCACTCTTGAAAAATGCAAATCCTTGTTTTTCTGAACAGGACTTTTATTCTAAAGATAAACGATGGCTAAAGTCGATTTAGCTACATCAGGTTCAGGGTCCTGGCATAGTGCATGCTGACTCACCGGTGTGCTGTCATGACTTAGTGGGACTCTTGGATACAAGTGAGCCTTTTATTTAATGTTTTAACACCTGGGCTTTTCCTATTATGAGAAGTCAAAACAGCCCTGAATTAAATGTTTGTTTGGCCTCTCGAGTAGTTTGGACAAAGCTTTGGGGAGACAAAAATATTTGCATTTGATCCTTTTGAGCTTATTCAGTTTACCATGTATTTGTATTTCTGACCCTTTGATTTTTATGGTACTTGTTGACCTTACTTCTATATTTAGACATCAGTGAATGTAAGGAGGTGGGTTACAGGTCAGATATGTAAATACTAAATGGTGTTATTGAGCAACGTCTAGCCTTGGAAGTTGTCACTATTATGACCTCTATTTATGTAGCAACATTTCATACTAGGAAAAGCATGGGCGTTAATAATAGCACTGACAATGGTAGCACCTTCCTACTGGAGCAGCAAAATGGATTTCAGCCACCAATTTTATTATTCACACCCTTGTACACTTATTTCCCACGTCTCAAAATGTCTCCCTGAGAAAAGGAGCATAACCTCTGTGTTATGAGCCTACCTGCCCAGTAGGTGGAGCCGACAGAATAAGGAAACATATCTACAATCTGCTTTAAGTGCCCAAGAAGGACACTGAACGTAAAAACACTTTTCTATTTAAATATGTACGTTAGTGCTACTACAGAAATTAAAATATGTGTTTCAATTACTATTAATCATCTCTTTGGGCCAGTTTATTCCCTTATGATATGCATTAAAACAAACATTTTCTTACACACGAATAAACATTTTCTAAAGCTGCTTAAGTTGCGTGTTTGACCCGGGCCTGTGAGCTTCACTGGCAGAGCTGTTATCTCCCCTGATTGAGTCATGTGCGATTTGTACAATAAGGTCTGACTCCTGAATCAAACTATGAGTTGTGTGAGCTCTTTCTCAGAAGAGAAAACGGAGACTTGGATGTTTAATCCTAATAATGCAGTGAACACAGTTTTCCAGTAAAAAAAACGTTTTTACTGAAAGAAAAAACTATGGTCATTTTATAATTTCATAGCATATGATTGTATAAACATAAACATAGATGGACATCAATGAAAATCAGTTACATAATGTTTAAAATACATCTACTCCTCTTTTAGCAGGTGAGAGTAAAATGCTTTTAAGAGGTTAAAATCTTCACGTTTACATCAGTCAAAGGTTGACATACAGTGTTAAGTCATACAAGCTAAAATATAAACAAAGACAATTAGAAATCAATTTTAATTCTGAATTAACATTTCATCCATTCATATCTGAGGCTGACAACATCAGTGGTCTTGAATGAGCTGACATGCTTGCATAAATTCTACCAAGACAATGACATATGAGGTTTCTGACAATCTTACCGCACAGTACAATGAAAAACTGCTTCCCAAAACATGACAAGTTGCTAGTAAAGGGTTGTTTGCAAGTGCGGTGACTGAGTCTCTGAGCATCCAGCATCTGGGGGGCAGAGGGGTGAGGATCAGGGTATAGCGGCTGGGGGGGGGGGGGGGGGGGGGGGGGGTTTTGGGGGTTTGAAACCCAACAACCCCCCCCCCCTCCCCCCTGGGGGTTTTCGGGGGGATTGGGGAAGGGGGGGAAGCCCTGGGGGGGGTTTTT
>JBAJHX010000001.1:24054532-24090654 GCA_037176925.1 Amniataba percoides
CCCCCCCCCCCCCCCCCCCCCCCCCCCCCCCCCCCCCCCCCTCCCCCCCCTCCCCCCCCCCTCCCCCCCCCCTCCTCTATTCTGTTTTATTGGGGTTTGAAGTCAGAGCAGCCTCCCCCATCGTCTCTGTGAGTGCTTTAGTGTAGTTAGTGAAGGAGGTATGCATTATGGGGGGTTGTTCAGTGGTTGTCAGTTAGACTAGAGACAGCCCACAAATTCAAGGCAGGTGGAGATAGCTGGACAGAGATTGGCTGACTGTCCGTGGCGAGCAAGGCGGAGTTGATGGAGGAACTGGGAGGGCAGCGAGTGGTCTCAGCCTGTAGTTACCATGGAGATAACTAGTTTTGATGGTTAATGTGGTTTGCCACCGTGGACGGACCATCGGGATGTGGCGTGTCAGCGATGAGGAAGACGCTACCTCCTCCCAAAGAAGGTGTGGCTGGCTTAAGAGTTCTTGGCGACCATCTTCATCGTGATGGTCTTCACTTCTGAGTACTCCTTCAGGCCGTTCTCCCCCCTGAAAACAGACGAGAGGAAACTGACAAAGCTGCTTGTTTTGTTTAAACTACCATGATGACAGCAGCGTTGAAATATGGTGTATACACTGCTGGAGGCTCCTGATGAAGACATATTGCAATATCCTCTTAGATAAGGACTGATGTGTTGTTAAGCAATTTTGGAAAGTAGGTTTTCAAAACACAGTCAGTATTAATAATATTCAGTGGGCAGGCAACTGAGTCATACTCACAATTCACGTCCATTGCCAGACATTTTATATCCTCCAAATGGACACTGTGTGCTCAGAGCGTTGAAGCAGTTTATCCTGGGAAATACACAAAACATTGATCACTCTTGTGCGTTTGACTCCTGTGGTTTGCTGTTGTAAAATGGTGCATAATTTTGTCCAAAGCAGTAGTATTAAGGCTGCACTCGCTAAGGCTGATGTAAACATGTATTGTCATCGTTACTGCTATTTTTCAAGTCCTCTGGATTTAACAGCATAATTCCATTATTATTTAGCAAACACAGCTGAAAGTTGTCAGGCTGTATATTTGTGAATTTCCTAACTGTTGCAGCCTGGGAAGGAAAGAGTGAATGACTGTGAAGACTGAGGTAGAAGTAGAAGTGGGAAAACTTTAGGACTCGTGGAGTTGGGGAAAGAATCAGAGACAAATAGTTTTCAGTCTGGGAAAATGGGACAAAACTCAGTAACTACAGTAACCCCTAACATAGGGAGAGATTGCCAAAAAACAGAAGTAAGTGCTATATTTTTTTATATTATTGTAGATACCAAAGAGTACCAAAGACTTGCATGTTAATTTTAATTCTGACTGAGAGCTAATGAGTGTGAAAATGTAATGACTCTGCAAAAGCCAAGCCAACAGAGAAATCTAATAACAGGCCAAAATTTATACTAAATATTTAATAAAGGGAGTCCTCGGGACCAGAATCAACAGACAATGAAAAAGTCACATCTACAAGATCAGGAGACAACTTAAGACACAGCTGGATGTCTGCAGTCAGTCCCAAAATGTCTTTACACTACATTACACTACAGAGTGGCCAGTACCAGGAAGTGAGGGGATACTGTTTGGAATAGGCAGGATTCTTTGAGGTAGAAAAGATGGAAAGCAAATAGGTTTGCTGTGCCAGACAGAGTCCTCAACTGAGGAAAACTGGGATGGTGATTGGGCAGCATCAAGAATGAAGGACAAAGCAGAACAATGTTTCCTCAGCTTTCAGAGGATTGCAGTCAAGTATGACAAGTGGTGAAAAATTCTTGGCAGATGCTGTATGTTAGCTATAATTCTACCCATACTAAAGCCATCTGCAGGTAATTACATAAGAAACATAACAATTTTTGGAGAACTCAAGAAGTAACATTTTAGGACCATTTCATTTATACAAATTATAAAATTAGGGTTTCAATTTACATTTACAATCTAAGTTTTGTGTCTTTGTCGTGCACTGGCATGTTGCTTTTGATATCTTTATATGCTAAATGTCTGAGCTGAGGGGGGAAAGTGAAAAAAAGGAAGGAAAACATTTCTTTGCGGCTTGTGTAATGATAGTGAGGTGGCACATGGCCAGTTTGCAGTCCCTGGATGCCAGAGTCTGAAATGGTTGATACTTCCCACATGAAAAAAATTACTGATTGCAGCTAGAAGAAACACAGCAGACAAAACTTACCAGACAGTGCCAGCCTGCATGGCTGTGGATATGGTCATGGCTTTGTTGATGTCATTGGTGAATACAGCTGCAACCAAACCATAATCTGTGTTGTTGGCTCTTTCTATCACTTCCTCGATAGTTTTGAACTTCATGATCTGCTGCACAGGGCCAAAAATCTGTAAAGGGATGAGAATACAAATGTTGGTTTAAGGTTTTAAATCTTCTCAGTCATTTACTGGATTTGTATTTATTATATTTACATATTATTGGTTATACATAAAGAGACATGATGGGTTAAGGTTACCAATAATCACTGTGAATTAAAATGTTATTTTTGTATATTTTTTTCCAGTGGTTGAAAATACACGTACTCAAGTGGAATACTTGAGTACAACTTTCCATTTCATGCTACTTTATACTTCACCTACATTACAGAAACTGGTTTCATTAAAGGTTACTCTGCAGGTTCAGATTGTAGATACAAAACTCAAGGTACACAAATAAATTATTATACTAAAAGATTATTATACTAAATAAGTTTATAACTCATACAAAATGGTTTAAATAAGTTCCATCTCACAAGACTGGCATATTAAATGTCACTTGCATGCTAATGCATTAATAATACAATTCCAGTAATCTATATGTGATTTGTAAGAGGTCATTTGGCATATCGAGTACTTTTACATTCCGATACTTTTCAGAATTTTTTGTCCTTTAAATGCAGAACCTAAAAAACTAAAATTAGCTATTTTTCATAGTGTTGTGTTACTACTTTTACTTGAATAAAGAATCCAAATACTTTTTCCACCACTGCTTTTCACGTAGGTATAGAAATATTAGTTACACCAGATCAAAATCCTTGTTCTTTATCACCGTACCTCCTCTCTGGCGATGCGCATGTCATCCCTCACATTAGAGAAAACAGTGGGCTCAATGAAGAACCCTTTCAAGCCCAGAGCTTTGCCTCCACACTCCAGCTTGGCTCCTTCACTGATGCCGCTCTGGACGAACTCCAACACACGATTCTGCTGCTCCCGGCTGATCTGTGGAGGAGGAGGAGGACAGACATTGTGTGAGAGCCCAGGACAGAGAAAACAAATCAAAAAGATAGAGAAACAAACATTTTGAAAGTGAAAGAAAAACTGCTTCTCAAATGAAACATTCACAAAGCTACAGCTCCGATGACCTCACCTGCGGGCCTTGCTCAGTGGTGGGATCAAAGGGGCTGCCGACTATCCTCCTCTTGGCTCTCTCCACACTCCTCCGAACAAACTCATCATATATGGGCTCCTCCACATAGATGCGAGAGCCCGCCGTGCAGCACTGGCCTGCATTGAAAAACACGCCCTGGTGGGCCTGTTCTACAGCCAGATCCACTAGGAAAAAGAGGTTAGTGTTAATCAGTGTCTAAATATTACTGTTAGTTGATTAAAAAAAAAAAACCAAACAAACATGGAAATACGTTTTGTGAGGCTAACATCAGCTAAGAAAATCAATCTTACTTACTTCAGGTGAAATAAGCAAGAATTTAATGTTAACAGAAACCATCTTCATCACATGTACACACAAAAGCACAAAAAAGAAAAAGTAATGTGTGTAGTATACTGTTACAAAATTTGCCCTGATATTTATTAGAGCTATCCTGTGCAAATCTGATACCTGACACCTGAGAGACAGGACCCTGCTGCTGCGCACGAAGGGTTAACGGACCCCCGTGATTTATGGGTCTCGGCTGAAGCACCCGACTGAGTCAGGGTCCATTCTCGTGATTTACAGGTCTCAGGGAGCCCCTCTCACGGCTGCTGAAAGCATTTGAAAGCCTCGGCACCCCCAGTTTGGTGAGCCACTTAGAATTTATATGAAACCCATCCATCCACAGGTTCTCGTAGCACTACAAAGCTTTTGAGCATTTTAAGATTCTCGGCCCATGTGTGTTTATCCGTGGATTGCAGGTCCTGAGAATGGGAAACCTAACTAAACAAAACAGTGATAGTCAAGGACCACCTAGTGAGGGTAACAGGTAAGTGGGGCACTGAATAAAAACTTACAATCAGCATCTGCAAAGATGATGTTGGGGTTCTTTCCTCCCAGCTCCAGCGTCACTCTCTTCAGGTTACTCTTCCCAGCTGCTTCTTGGATCAGCTTGCCGACCTAGCAAAGGAAACAGATCTGGGGTTTACTCACAGAGATGCAGGCCCATGGCCAGATCAGTAAATCAGCTGGAGCCATTAAATAGCTTAAAAAGGTTGGTTAGCTCCAAACGGGGAATGCACCGGTAGGCCAGCTGAAACATGAGTTCTGCAAACACACAGAATGAATATCTATTACAGCTTTTTTGGAGACAGCAACGGGAAAATAAAATGATGTTTCAGCCGGGAACAGCATCTGATGTCTAATGAAGGGCAGGAAGAAGTAACCACAAGGTGTGTGGGTGGTGATCTGACTATTTGGGAGTTTGGTAGAAAATGGGTCTGGTGTGTCAGTGTGGAAGACGACAAGGGATTTGCTGTGGTTTTGCATTATCTTTCCATCATCGCTATTTCTTCCTTATCAAGACAGATTTACCACATAAACATAAGAAGAACTAATAAATAAAATATTTAAGAACAGTACTGCTTTATAAGGTCACTGAAAGAAATCACATATGCAGCCCATCTTAAAGGACAATACCAGGGTTATTGCAAGTTTTAACTCCCTATCTGTAAATTATTATGTCACCTTATCTACTTTTCCTGGCAGGCATTGAATTCCATTTTTTTTCTCATGGTATAAGAAGAAACTGGCGGACTCTCACTATTAAGTTGTTAATATAGTGTAGTCAATCACTGCGAACATCACATCTGCATTATACTTACTAAAATAACAGTGGACAAAATATTATCAAATTCACAAAATAGTGAGTTTTGATGAAAAGTTAATAGTTTGACATTTAGGAAAATACATTTAATTTCTGTCTTGCTGAGAGTTGGATGGCAAGGTTCTGTAACATGATCCTAGAATCCTTATGAAAGCTGAAGTGTAAAATGACATGTTGTGGTTTTATATGTGATCAGCGATCTTAAGAAGGGCTTTGGATAGAGTCTAGCTGTTTCCTCCTTTTTCCAGTCTTTATGCTCAGCTAAGCTAACTGGCTGCTCACTGTAAATTATATAAAGCCTTATATTACATTTATATTTCCCAAAAATGTCTAACTACTCTTTAAAGATTAACAGAACATAGTGATGTGGTCAATACATAAAAAAACGGTTGTCTGAACAACAGAATGAATAATCTTCTCCATGTCGAGACATATTGTGTCAACTCCAGATAGCAACTAGATAACAGGCCTGAGAAACCTCCCTCACAACCCTACACTCTAAACAAGTATTCATCTTCCTGTTACTCACACAGCCTGTTTTATTTTCCATGAGAACTGATGGGATAAAGCGAGAAAACACCTTCTCAGTGTCAAACAAAAAAATCCCCAACTCCAACATGGAAAAGAGTCATCTTCTCCCACTATCCTATCTGTGTCTGACCTGCTTTAACTAAGTTTTAGTAATTTTTAAGAGCCTAAGATATCATAGAAAACAATGGAATAGAACAGGATCAGCTGCTGTGCTGTGACTGGTACCGAAGCTGAGTAAAAAGAACTTGATACTTGGCTCGGCTTCATTGTTTCTGATGTGTTTGGTCTGTCTTTGATCAGAGACACAAAGAGGCTGACTAAGGGGAGGTTAGCGTGTGTTTATTCAGGGGTAAAGGAAACCCGCTGGGCCTGCGAGACTCCTCCGTGTGGAGTCACAGCCACATGTGAGTGAGTACGAGGATGAGTTGTGGTCCTAAAATCCACCTGTAGCTACACCACCATCTTCCACCCTGTGAGGAGATGCTGTGGTCGTACGGCCGACTCCCCACCCTACCCCCCAACCACCACTGCTACTACAGTGCGGTGACTCACTGTCTGGGCATCAGCAGTGTCTTACAGCACTGGCTCATTCTCTCAGTAATTGACTCCAGATCACATGAAACAACAGGAAAACTAGTAAAAAAAAACTGGGCCACTCACAAAGGAAATGTTCAATCAAGAGGAGATGATAAAACAAAGACGATGTTTGTGTTGGAAGGTGCATTTATGCAAGCTCGCGTGCACACACTGATTGGGTGTGTCTGTGTGTGTATGTGTTTGTGTGTGTAAGAGAGTGACAATAGGAAAATGTATGCTTAATGTTACACTGTGCTGGAAAATCATGGAGACACAATGTTATAGTTCATCATTCACATTTGTGATGAAAGATAAAAATAAATGTATCATTATGGTATTATTGTATGAAACTATTGAGCCTAAAGAGTATCAAAACCTTTTACTGTTTTTTATGTTTATCGTGTCTTTTTGCCGTGTTTCAGCTGTGTTCATGAAGTTGCAAGTTTTGGAAGGGATTTTGGAAGTTAGCCGCATGTGTACACAAGCAAACAATCAAATAGAAAATAATTTGGAAAGTTAGAAAAATTAAATGGGGAATCATTGAAATAACTTAGGAGCCAAAAGACTAACCGACCATCATTATTATTATCAAAGGTTTTAAACCTTTACCATTGACATTTATTAGTTTATTACTGAATTAAATTATTTACTAACACTTGAGGTGTCCTCCATCTGAAATGAAATCACTTAACTGATGGAGATACTGTAAAGCAAACTGTAGTACATAAAATAAACACTGATCCCTCTGTCTGACATTCATTGAGGTTTTAAATAAACATATACATATATATCATTATCCTGTCAAATATGTCTCTTGTTACTGTGTCTGTTTGGCTCTGTATCAAGGACAGTAATCTATGATGTCTACACCTGTGTGGGCTTATCGGAGGTTGCTCCCAACATGTTTACACACTGCTTCTCCAAGCAAAAACAGACATCTCCATAAACCAGGCCTGAACATTACATAACCCTGGCCCATGTGCCAAAGATACATGTGAAATACCGGCTGGTCACATCATAACATAAATTTTACATTAGGATTTCTGTAAATGGTTTTACCAGAGGAGTTGGTTTGCAGTTAGATATAGCAGATGTTTATAAATTATCTGCAGAAAAGGAATCTGCTGTCACTCTGGCTCTCCCCTCTGGCGTGAAGAATGCGCTCGGACCGCAACACCTCAGAGCACTCAACACCTAACATGGTATGTCCTTGATGATTTGGCTTTCCGTTAACTACTCCCCTGTTCTGCAAGGCTACAAGCATTTTTTCCTATATGTATCCTGATAGTGAGTTCAATGGAAAGAGGAGGTACGTTAATACAACAGAGACAGCGGAAGGAAAACAGAAGAGAGGCACAGAGGGACATGTTTGTATACTCTCAACAGTGCAAATGCGTACGTGTGTGAGATAAAATGAATCGTAATGACAGGGCACGCTGCTTAAGCATGTTGTTTATCATTCAGACTTCAATAAAGGCACACAATGTCCCCTAATTACCCAGCCTGCTCTGCACATGTTGGTCACTGTGTCACTGGCTGACAAAAGCGAGCAGTAGGCAGCTGTTGCTCTGAGCTGCGTCATTAGAGAAGAGTACCTCGGTTGATCCTGTGAAAGCCACTTTGTCTATGCCCATGTGCGAAGCGATCGCAGCTCCTGCCGTTGGCCCGAATCCCGGCAAAATATTGATGACTCCCGGTGGAAACCCGGCCTGTCAAAACAATATGAGAGGAAACAAGCTTTAGCGGAGATGACAGCAGAGCCAAGCAAAACCACAGGCGGTGTGGGGGAATCCGGACCCAACCCAACCTCCCTACCAGCAGAGAACGGAGGGAACATCAAAAAGAAGAAGGCAACAGACAGATAGTCTCCGAAAAGAGGCAAGGCCAGAAAGGGCAGAGGGAAGACAGGGAGGATGTGGACACTGAGATTTGTACAGCATGATTAAGTTTCTCTGCATGAACACGTGACGCTGTATTGTTTCTATCCTCCACTCGTGTGTTTACCTTTATCGTACAGAACTGCACTTATGCAGTATCTGCAGAATGGAAAGGACATAAAAATGTCTTACATACATTATCACAAGACATTGAGACAATAGAAATGTGCTGAACAGATAATACCGGTGTTGACATTGGATTTTTTTTTTATGCATCTGCCAGCAGTGGTGCTTTTTTCCCATCAAAAGGCCTATATATGGGTAAAATTATAAGATGTGAATGGGGCACAATTGCTCAGCAGAAGCTCCATTTGTAAAAGCTACTTCAGTAACAACATAATTCAGTGTAGATTTTTAAATGTCAGTTTGGACATGCACTTAGCGTCTTTTTATTTAGACATGTATGAGTTATTCTGAGCATTGTTTCATAAAGTGGAGGTTTTTTATGTTATTATGCTTTATAAGCATCACAAACAAATTAATACTGACCTTGTATCGGGTCAGCAGCAAACATCTTAGATATTGAGCTTTAAAACTATCTGTATTGCTACATACCAGAATGAGTGGGTGACTTGTGATTTTGGTGAACTGATCCTTTAATTCTAGCTAATCTAAGGTGGAAATCAGGATCACAGACTCGGAAAAGATGCGCCAGATAGACAAGTGACACTTTGTTAAACATCTGCTTTTTGTCGCCCCGTGGTTACACTAACATTGGACTATCCAAATAAAGCGTTGGCCAAATTCATAGAGAACACTGTGTTCTTGGCAAACACAGACCTGTAAATGATTCTGATTCAGTTATTGGAGTATTAATGTTGGACTGTCAGAAAATGTTGGCAGTCTGCCTTGCTTGCACATTGTGATTGGCAAAGTGATTCTGTCATTTACCTCCTTGACGAGAGCTGCCATGTAGAGGCAGGTGAGTGGTGTCTGCTCAGCTGGTTTGAGGACGACAGTGTTTCCACATGCGAGTGCTGGACCCAGCTTCCATGCTGTCATCATCAGAGGGAAGTTCCACTGTGCATGAGACACACACACACACACACACACACACACGCCGGAAAAAGACATCATGCATCTGACTGACACACTGGGTGGTCACAAGTCAAGCTCAATAACTCATCGCTCTTAAGTCACTTACTCTCATTTTCACTCTGTCTAAACATAGTCAAGTGAGAAAATGTTCTCGGCACTTGTACAGTATTTTCTCTTCCCACAGTATTCTGAGAAAGCCGGGAAATTGCAACACATGTGCAATAAACCCATATCAGTGTACAACACACAGGCCTGTGTTATTTCTGCTTTACACAGGAGCCCATGGGGCTCAACGCAGAACCACACGCTTTCTGCACTCTTGCACAATCAACAGTGTCTCTTTCTCCTTGATCTTTTCCTCCTTTCTCACCAGTCTCCTTCCCTCAAAAACCCACTATGTTAAAATCCCTGAGCTCACTCTTCTGCCTCTCACTTCTTGTTCTGTATTACACAAGCTCACTGGCACCGTTATTTTTGGGGCTTACCGGCAGGATTTACTCGAATAAACAGTGACTGTCAGGGAATTACTGGAAAATGCAGAATGTAATTCAAAAAAGAGGCTGGACTAGTAACTCTCTTTTAAACTCGGCCAATTCACTCTTATCTGTTTTTTGTTTTTTTTGTTCAAGCTTTTGTGTCCACTTTTATCCATCATCCATGTCACTCGTAGGAAGGGTTATACTCACAGGGATAATTTGTCCACAAACTCCAATGGGCTCATATCTGGTAAATGTCAGATATTCTCCATCTGTGGAGGAACACACGCACACACACGCACACAAAATCACGCACAAAGAAAAAAAAAGGGTTATTCATTTCAAGCTTTAGTAGTTTATAGCTTGAAAAAAAGCCTGAAACACATGAAAAGTGTCACCACCTGATACCCCCGGTGTTGTTGACTCAACATGTTAATTTGTAAATGAATCCACACGCAACATTCCTGGTTGCTTTACCCTGGTGAGAGATTACATTTCGTTTCGAGCCTCCTACAGCACAGGCATGTGTGTAACTGTTTTAGGTCATAGAGATGGGTGTTATGCTGGAAAGGCTTGCTCATTCCTCTTGCATTACTTAAGTAAAAGGAGGTACTTGCTGAGGGTGTGCCATGCTTGTTCATTCTCCGCAAAAACAATTGATATTGAGAAATGTGTGTATAAATTTGTTACAACAGCCGTCAGCTGATGAAACATTGCTTAATGTTGAGTTTGGAGTGGAATGGTCAACGGTAGATGACAAGCCAGATAATCATATTCAGTGGGATACAGTGAAAGTATGACAATGGACACTGAACTGCGGTAAAGATTCTCATATGTCAGCCTTTTTCCTTAATTCCAAAGTGGAGCTTTGGTCTTTCAAAACTGTTATTGTTTGGAGGATGAAACTATAAACCTATTAGACATGAGATTTTCAGGAAGAACTCAAGTATCTGCAAGGTTTGTTTGAAAGTATGACGCCCGCAAATGACTTATATTTCAATTTGGAACGGGCAATGTAAACTATACCAAACTCTGTAGCCAAAGGTGCTCCACATAATGACACTCCCCATTCATTACACAACGTCTATGATACAAATTCAACACAATACGCTCGGCATAACGTGCAAGACGGAGAGATGCTGAGGGGTTGCTGATAATATGTCCTGCACCTCATCCTGACAGGTGAACAAACATGAACGCTGACAGCTTTACATCATACAGGCTACAGGAATACCCTTGTTGTTTTCAACCAAAAGTCTACTAGAGCAATAAAGCTTAAACCAAAGCCCTGGGAAAACGCTCACCGTGGTTGGTTTGGCAGCAGCATACAAGAGAAGCTTTGAGAGGGACAATACAGCGGTATCAGGAGGTTTCCCATGTCCTCCCTCTTATTCGATTTCCCTTTTTGTGCTTCCTGTTGAAACAGACAGCCAACTTTCCCCTCTTCCACCCCCAAACTCAACTGCCTTAGAGGGGCGACACTGGTGGAAGCCTCCTCAGGACAATAAACATCAGTGTTTGGATTGATCGCCCATTTGATACCTTACTTTGCTGAGTATAAGCCTGCTTTTTCTACAGGACCTCTTTTTCATTCAACTTGATATGCATCACATCTTATGGTATATATAATTAGTATTTCTGTAACAGTGGATTAGATTACAATGTATAATGTAAACTGAGCAATGACTGAGCACTTTAACATCTTTTAGGGCGTTCTGATGCTCACACAGGTTAGCAACATTCTTTTTGTTCACTCGCACCTCTCACTGGTTTTCAGCTGCAGGCAGTTGTTTTCAGGGAAACTACTAGCTAGTGAATCTAATGGAGCATTTAGGAGCTATACAACCTGATATTTTTCTTAGATGGTGAAGACCAAAACAGAGTTAAAAGGATAGTACATTCACAGGTGGACAGAAACACGACTTGAACTGAATATTGATGTTGCTCTGTGACTCTGAAAGCGTCAATCACTGTTGTCCTTACACTTTGTTTTAATCACTCAGAGAGGGCAGAAAAATAAGTTATTTCAGGTTTTAAATGCATTTGTGTTCTTGTACAAGAACTTTGTCTGAAAACTATGATTCACATGTGCACATGTGACCGTCATAAACTGACCAAGAAGACAACTTTTGGTAACACAGTTTTTAGTAGTTAGTGAAGACACTATTGGTTCGAAACGTCTCCAAAATGTGCCCAGAGACAACCGTGTTTCTTTGTTCTACATCTGCTCCTATCTAATCCTTCCTTTTACCTCTAATCTCACACTGCCACTTTTCTTCATCACCAATCTGCCTTTTGTCCATTTCACTAAAACTCTGCACTGCAGGAGGGTTCTTACCCATTGGAATGGAGGTGCCGTGGATCTTGTCTGCATATCCAGCAAAGTATCTCAGTGTCTTTATGGTTCCTTGGAGGTCCACAAACAGGGTGGGCAGGAAGGGCTTCCCACTGTTCAGTGACTCAATAGTCTGAAGAGAGACGGGGGAGACGTTTGAGAAATATGTGATATAACCTTGTGATCCTCACATAATTCCATACTGTTCCAGCCTTTACACGCTCCCATGGGTGAAATGTGACACTAAGATAACACTAAACTACAAATACAGCCCCTAAGTTACACTTATAGGCTTTCTTTAAGGCAAAGCTAGTTTATTTCTTACACACAGAGGCAACTCAAAGTGCTTTGCTGAAGGCATAAATACGTTATTAAAGCTAAATATGTTATATAAGAATAAAATGAAACAAACAGACAAAGAAATAATGCTATAGTGCAGGTTCAATGCAGTTAAGGTTCTGTCATAAGTAATTTATGTAAATACCTTAATCATACACACACACACATACACACACACATACATATATATTTATTACATCTATGAAATAACTTCCCTTGCCTCTCTAAACAAAAACAAACGTATTCACATGAATTGATTGTGAGAAATGTTGGTATTCAGTTAACTTACTGCCAGATAGACACTGTCTCTCTCCACCAGGTCAGCCAGTTTAGACAGCAGACGACCTCTCTCAGATGCGTCCATCTTTCGCCATACGGAGCCCAAAGAAAAGGCCAGACGAGCTGCCTGCACCGCTTTATCAACATCAGCCTGTGAGACAAGATGGAAACACACTAAGTATTTAACTTTTCATTTAAGTATCAGGATATCATTGTTATTTTATTTTTAAAACTCAGTTTTCCTGAAATAAGGAAGGGCCATAAGAAATGCCAGCTCACCTAATCATAATAGACTGACCTCACATTGCACTTCTGCTTGTCTTAAATTCTTGTAACTAGTTTACACATGTATAAAGAACTAAAAGTAGGCTCTTAAGCTGTAAAGAGAAGAGAAACTGAAACTGGTTTTACATATAAATGTATCAATAGTACTGATCATATAAGAATAAAACACTGGCTGGGGGCATTCTGCATAATGAGTACTTTTACTTTTGTTGAAAAGAAGATCTGAATCCAGGACTTTTTACCTGTAGTGGTGTTCATGATCTGAAATAATTCTCTCACCACTGAAACTACTTGGAATGAGATCACCTTGTTTTCTATGAGGAAGACAGACAGAGGATGTAAAAACAGAGGATTTACCTTATCGGCCTCCTGGACCTCGCAGATCTGCTCTCCAGTTGCAGGGTTGTAGGTTGCAAAGACCTTCCCACTAACTGAGTCCTGCCACTCATTGTTGATGAAAATCTGCAGGGAAAACAAACAAATTCCTTTTAGTATTTTAGCAAATGCATGCAACAATGTATCTGTGCAATAAAAGTAACATGACTGGAATAGTTTATTTGGACGAGTAAAACACACAAAAGATCTAAAACCTGTATTCAAACTGACTGCAGGGACAGTTTGCAAACCAAATGAGCTTGAGTGGGAGGCCATGACTACCTTTTTTTTAAAAAAAATATTTTAAAATATTTACGTTACGTTAAGTAATCATTTCATTACACCGTGCCCAAAGACTAACAGCCCTCATGCAGACTCTTGTGTAAGAGATCTGGGAGAATCTCTGGAAATCTGGACACAGATTCCTGCATGTCCAGCATTGCTCTCTGGGGAGTGCTCCACCATCCAGACAAAAGGGGATGGGTGGGTGGAGGGGCAGATAAATCCCTATCAGACACCAGAGCCCCCCAGCCCGTACCCACACACCCCCGCGCGCACAGACACACGTTTCACAACATCGCTGCTCGTTTACGAGTTCGTCAAACACGTGCCGCGCTTGGTTTCTGTGATGCGTTAAAGCGAGTCCCGTTAAACATTTCCAACTATCTGTTAGGACAAAAAAAGATATTTATCCCTCTTAAAATACAAGCAAAGCTCCCATAAGCCGACGAGAGGTGGAACAAAACGCGAGGTGTGATTTGAAATTGCAAATTAGGCAAGTTTGAGGGGAAGAAAACGCTCCTTCCTCGCTGACATGTTTAGATCCATTAGGCAGACTACTCTCTCACTGTTTTTAATGGCTGTCAGTCTGCCTGATAGATGGAGTGCGAGCAGAACATCTGCTGGCACAAATCTCCCGCTTGTATACAGATGCTCTTACCGCCCCTCCGCTTTGCGCAGAGACTCGAACCTGAGAGCAGAGTTCAAGTGTCCCACCGGCCCCAAACACCCCCTCCCCCCAATGCGCTGGGCTCCGTAAACGCAGGCCTGTAAGTACTATTTAATTGGCCGTAAACCGTCCGCAGTGTTTACTTTCGGGCTGGTATAAAATGCCAGGGAGTCTGGAAGCTGCAGACACCTCGCTAGGCCTCCCTCCTCCTCTTCCTCCTCTTCATCCTCCTCTTCATTCCCATGGCTGGCTGTGCACTGTGGTCACTATCTGTGTGCAGCACCATACACACTCATTTAACCCCCCCTTTGTGCCCACACTCCCTCCACACACACACACACAGATAGTCAAGGCCCTGAGTGGCTTCTCTCCACCAGCCCAGTCCTCTCAGGCGCCTTCCATCAGAGGCCACCTTTAATCTGACGCTCATTAAGAGCACTTCATAAAATTGTCAGTAACGATAAGGAGCAAAGGGCCAGCTACAAAAACAGAGAGTCCTGTAGAGCACTGAATTAGTTTTTAAATTTATAGGGGCCACTGAAGCGGGCGCCTTAAATCAGAGGAGCCCCCTGACAGCCTCAACAGTCCAGGCAAGAATGCAGACCATGGGTAGCTTTATGCATGGCGCAACCCCTCTCACAAGACGCTGCTGAAGGAGAACGGATGAAGCGGGAGAACAGTGGAGCGGGCCGCCACCTAAATCACGGCCAGAAAAGGACAACTGTCAGCCGCCACTTGGCTCGGCCCTCTCTCTGGGCTCGGACTGGTGTTAGACTTTTGTCTCGTTCCATTCAGTGGCTTGATTAAGATGACAGGGCCGCGCTGTAAATCAACTCTCAAGGTTTCTTAAAATTGCTTTTAAGGATCATTTGGACGAAGGGGGCAAAGAACACAAGGACGGAGAAAAACAAGTGCACATTTTCAAATGACAAATAGTGTTTTCTTTCCCATCCCCTGTGGGGTCGTGGCCATCACCTCACCTGGTGGTTTCATGTTTATTAAAATGCTTCGAGTTAACTTGGTGTCCAGAGACTGCAGAGATGGTGATAACAGTTTCAAAATAAAACAATTTTGTCCTTTGCAACGAGGCCCTTTGCAGTGCAACTTTTAAACAAAGTTTTAAACTTCTGTGCTGCTGCGTTAATTAAAAGGGGAAAAAAAAAAGTCATTAAAACTGACAAAAGCTGTGATATGTGATGCATGACGCTTAACGAGGAGGCCTGATGTGGATTAGAGCGAAGCAGTAAGCATATAGGTCAAGACTTTCTGCATGGGCCACAGGGCAGCTGCAAACATTTAGCAACTCCCATGCTCCTCTGCAGAAGCTGTCAATCACATCATGGACACAGAGAGAGAGAGAGGGAGGGGGGCCTTGGGATGATGACAAGATGAGACACGATGGACACAAACACCTTTAAAAGCAACACTAATCAGCTACAAATTGGTGCCTGTTCACTGATTTGGGGAATTTTAAAGCAGCGTTTGATGCAGGTGTCTTAATCCTCTAAATAATCCAATGTAAATCTTTAAAAAAACAAGATCTTTTCACTTTGCACCCAGCAAAACACTGAGTTATTGTTGTCCTCCATTCTTTTTTTTTTTGTTCACAAACTTTGCGTGATTTTTTTGAGATAATTCATTTTTTAGGAGTGAACTGTAATGGGAAGTAAGAAATGCCAAAATACTTTGTGCGGCCAACAAAACATCTGTTTGGCTCTTTGCTGCTTCTCACAGCTCAGATGCTAACGGCTGAAAGAACATGTAATGCTGCTCAGTTCTTGTCCTAAAACAGGAGGGGGGAAGGCGGTGTGTGTGTGTGTGTGTGTGTGTGTGTGTTGGTGTGAGGGAGGTTTTGCAGGAGGGGGACATGAGGCTTTATGTATATGTGCGTGTTTATACACAACATGCCAAGATTCCACAGCCAGACGAATCCTACCCGGGCACCTGCAACACTCGTCTGCGCAGGAAGTTTCATATCCTCCCCTATCACAGGACCTCTATTTCCTCTCTGGTTCTGGACGCGTTTCAAAAACTCTTATAATTACTACTGTTACAAGTGAGTGGAGAGCATGTGAAAGTGAAGACCAGCTGGTGTTTTTTCTCCTAGTCCTCTCCACATGTCCGACACCGTGGAGCCTTCAATGTTCCTCATTCACACACACACAGACAATGCCACCCTGCGCTCCTGGGTACGGCAAGGGCGACCTCGCTGTCACTGACTGGGAGAACGTCTTTGTCTCATCGGTGTGTGTGGGCAAGTGATTGGAGTTGTTCTTTCTGACTCAGAAGTTATTATACACTAATTTGACATAAGGCTGTAATTACAAGCAACTTCTTATCCACTTTTTCAGTTGATTTACTCATTTAGCACACTTCTTCCAGTAGTCAGAAACCACAGCAGACTGCACACGTCACTGGAGTGCCAGACAGTTTAAATTAAAGACCTGTTTTAAGCTAATATGGTGCTAATTTAGCTTTTCGCGGCAGAATAGAACGTTTCTGGGCAGATTCTTATCTGATAAATGCATTTTAAGTCAGCAGTTAGTTAAGTCAGCAATTTATCCAGTCAGCCCCATCAATCACAGATGTGCGTGTGTGTATATTCAAATATCTGAGAAGAACAAAATGCCAGAAAACTTGTCATCACTCAACAAAAATAAATAGTCTTTCAGGCTAAATATGAATATTATTTACTACATAAAAATATATCTGTCCTAGTCTACAGTCTTGTTTAAATTAAATGATGACAGATTGCCAAGAGACAGAACACAAGAAAGAGGCTGCATGCGGTTGGATTCTCTCGCTCCTGGTGTTTTTTTTCCCTTGAACATCTGAGGTTTGATGGGTTTCCTGTGTACTTAACCATTCTTTAAATCTCAGGTCAAGGAAATGTTTAAAGAACAGTAGTTTTACTCGTGGGACTGGTGCACCAAGAGGAAGCCATTCTTAAAGAAATGTGACGCTTTTCCACAGACAAATAAACATCCAGAAAAGCGCTTCTTTTTGTGTGTGTGTGTGTGTGTCTGCTGTGCCTTTTGCTCAAGGGAGAAAGAGCCTATTCTAACAGATTTATGAAGCCAAGTGTTTTTCATAATGACACCGTAAGGATTTACACGTTCCTTGTCAGGAGGGCCGCAGACCGAAGGTACGGGAAGTTAACAGGGTAACCTCGCTGTCACTGCTCTTCCTTAAACAGTGATTAAGAGACAGGGGACATGATGTTGACGTGTCTGCTAAGATGATAATTTACACTCACTGCACAAGTAGGCATTTCACACCAACAGACACATTAATGGCACTGCACACTTACCCTGTCACAATCAAAGAGATGTGTTGTAGAGAGTATGTGGCCATGTGTGCGTGGACAGATTGTGATTGTGTAAGTAAAGGCCGAGAAGGGGAGGGAGAGAGTTCTCGCTGTGCACGTTGTGATAAATCATTTAGTTGCACAGTATCCCCTAACTTTGGCTCCGTTTGATCTTGATCGCAGTGAAATTGTGGTTTTGAAGTGAAAAACTCCAGAACTGCAGGTCAGGCTCTGGCGAGGCAGGGCCACTAACCCACACAGTGAGACAGGGCCATAATTTACAGCCCGGTGGACAGCACCTAGCATCGGGAGCCCCAAGCCTCCATCTGTGCTATCTCAATCAGTGACAGATTGATGGAGCCTCTTATTCATCCGAACTGAGTGGATGTCTCGGCAAAGGCCGCTTCACAAACACACGGGTCTTCAGCAGACAGGTTCTGCACAGGTTCCTACGGTGAAAGTGCACTTACGCCACCATGAGCAAAGCAACAAAGAAAATTTATAACTGTTGATTAGATTAAGAGATCTGTAACTCAGACAACGCACAAGGCCTCTGAATTTAAACCCTCAATCTGGTCCTAGTTAGTTTTTCATATTTGTAGCACTATTTTCTATGTTATTACCCCATTATAGGGTTCAACCACAGAAAAACCACACTGGAAAGACAAACCACACTTTAACAATCCTATATGTTTCCATATGTATTCTTATCAGGCGGCTAATCAGCAACCATTTGTGAAAGCTTATCAACTTTTGTGGCTCATGTTCTTGTGCTTTTAAGAGAGTTTGGAAAAAGAGCAAAACAATGTGCTGATCTTTCACTTCTATTTTTATCACTCACACACACACACAAACACACATAAAATAAAAAAAAGAATTTTACAAACTGTGTCTTCAAAGCAAAAGCAGCAGAGTTATTTCCAATCCTGTAAAATTTGTCTCACTAAGTGTCTGGTTTAACAACTCATTATCACGGAACGGTGTGAAAAACCGCAAAGGCCAGAAGTAACACCCACTAAAACAGAGCAGGAAAAGTTTCTCTGTTCACCTTAATTATTCATAAAACAGAGCCTCTCTCTTCTCCACTTCTACCATAAGTGGAAAACATCAATAAATAGCTATCATGGCTCTCTTATTTATGACTTCCTTCGTGGTCCTATCAACCTTTAAACTGTTTCTGTCTTGTAACCCAGCTGTTGGAGCCTTCCAGCGATAGAAACGTGGGGGTAGGGGATAAGGCGAGCGAGAGACAGCTTTCCTCCTCATGCTTTTAGCTACAAGGGAGAACTACCAGTTCTGCTTATTGGAATATTAATAACAGAACTAATAACAGAACACCAGTCTCATATAGATGCACACGAGGAGGAGAATAGCTTTACTGATACAATCAACGTGTCTCTGACGGTGAGAAGTTCATGACTCGGTGAAGAGGACAAGGGGCAAACCTTGATTGCTATAACTGCTTTTTTATCACATGCTTCCCTGTTACAGAAGCAAACCTGTTAAGTAATGATGTCTTATCTGCCCTATCTCGTTTTCCAGGGCCACTCAGATCTGATCTTTGCTTTGCAAAACAAAGAGGAGTCATGGTGACAATTTGTTAAGATGTTTTTATTTTTAATCTAAGTAATAAAAATCTGGATTCCCTTTAAACTGCAGAGAAGCTGGGCGTATCAGTGTAACAACAATCTGTGTCTGGAAGCTTGCGGCTCCATCCACACGCCCTACAGGCCAGTGAACAGTATTGGTTGTTTCCCTTGCAGTCAGTGGGGTGGAGAACAGGAACAGGGTGTGAGGAGAGCCCACGCCAGGGGTTCCCATAAATCAGGGCCCTTCTGCCCCCTATGTCCACCAAACCAACAGGGACTGGATGATCCAAATTCCTGGGGGTTAATTCACCAAGTCGCTCCCTAAAATTTCCTCCTGTACACTGTTTCGTCCACCCCCTCTTCACTAACACTCTGCACGGTGAGGGAATGGAAAGCTTACAACAGGACAGAGCTTATACAGTATGTACTGTCCTCCTCACGGTGCAGCGGCGGCAGCAGCGTGCCCTTTGCACTTAAAACACTGAGGTATGTGTTAACACAGAGCAGTTATAGCACTGATTGAACTTACGCCGCACTATCATTAATCTGTCCTCCATGAGACCTGCCCTTTCATCTCACTATCATAAAAACACTTGTTCTGCAGCGAAAAGACCCTTTTAGCAGCAACAAAAGTGCAGCAGGCAGCAGTGCTGGATGTTAAGGCTGACAATGAGACCTCAAACCAAAAATCATCGTAAACAAAAATCACCATCAGCTTTTGCAAATGGCTTAAATATACTTCAGGGTGTCTCAATTTGTGTGCATATGTAGAAGAAAATCCCTGACAAGATATTGTAGAGATGTTATCAAACCCTCTATACAGGGCTATTTTCAACATGTGTGTAACTGGCTTTTGACTTGTGTTGGGTCTAAAAACTTTAATAACAACATAAGAAAATGTGATTTACTCAATAATCAGTTACATATAAGCACAATAGTATGTGCTTAACAAATATAGGACTCACAAAGAGTACCCTCACCAGATGTTTTAATTAAAAACTATCTCTGAAAGCAGTTTTCTCTTACTCATATCTGCAACATGATTTGTTTCATGACTCAAATAAAGGTCTTTGTTTGATTTGAGCTCCTTTCTCCAGCTATTCCTGCAACCCTTTCCTCCCACCCACACACTTCTGACTGCAGGGCGATCCAAAAAGCTGCTCTGATAACACGTTAGTTCTTTGTCAGAGTGCATTTTTAACACTAAGACTTTTCATTCGCTAAACTAACACGCTGTCCTATAATAACAAGACAAAGCCTGACTTAAATGACTGCCAGTCCCTTTCACTTGGCTAACCTGTGTGGAGTGTGTTGTCACACTTTTTTTCTGAAATCGCTGTGATTGCTTAAAACCAAGCAGAAAGAATTTGAACTGTTTTGTTTATACACAAACTCAACCTTTGCCACTCACACCTAAAATCATTGTGAGCAATCTGAAATTAATTAAATTAACAACTCAATGAATACTACATAAACACCACTGAAGTAAAGCTTTATAATCATAATGAAAAAAAGAAAGAAAGAAAGATTTGGTCCCAACCTTACAATGTTTAGACTGAATGAGTATCTCTTTAATTACTTCCTTTACATCCCTTTATTGGGCATAAAAAAAATTATGAATTGCCTACTGATGGAGTAACCTGATAGGATGTTGGCCTGACTGAGTCTGCACTTCAGGTGCAATGTGAAATAAACACACATAAATGTGACATTGTAAATTGGCTCATTTTGCATGTGACTCATTGTTAAATATATTTTCAGACATTTTACTCAGTTTGGTCCAAAATGAGCTCAAACTGCGACACGCCCTCATTAATAAGTTCCGCTCTCCTCTATTTTAGAGTAAATTCAATTATAACAGGCTAAATTCATCTTTACTCTAAATCACAATCCTCACCCTTGTGCAAAGAGTTCAATTTAAAAATGTTTGAATTTTTTTTCTTAAAAAAAAAAAAAAACTCAGCCAGTAAAGTGGTACCTATAGAAAGTAGCCGTGTTATTTATAAAAAGCACCCAGCCCGTGTAGCTGAGGTGATGTCGCCTCGGTCTGAGCGCAGAGCTCCGCGGAGCACGTGGACGGAACTTTAAAACGTGCGGCCGTCACGTTATCAGCAGGAAACTTTGGAGAGCTCGAGCCCCGCGGCAGAGAGCCGAGGTCCGCGCTCACACGAGCTCACGGCTCACCCACACAAGTACAAGTTTCAAGTTTTTTTCTGAAAGTTAAAGAGTCGACTCGCGGGGAGCCGGAGTCGCTCCGCGCAGAGCCGCTCGCTCGCTCGCTCGCTCGGCGGAGGGAAACAAACCTTGGTGTGCTTGATCTCCGGGTTGGGCACCGGTGAGGGCATCAGCTGGAGGGATGCCATGAGAGCGGCGGGGTCGGTCTTCACCTCTCCGGGGATCTCGATCTTGCTGGAAGTCATCTCTGCGTCTGTTCCACTCGCGCCTGCTGCCGGCTGTTTTTCAGCAGATGTCTGATCAGGACTTTGGGCTCCTTCCTGGGTTTATAGCCAGGTGTCAGCCGCGGTTCATTTTCATTGGGCAAAGAGAAGGGCCGTCCTTTTGAAAATTAAATTCACGCATTTACATAAACGACCTCGGCCATGCGTGTTAAGGAGGAGAAACACATCCACCCCACCCACCTCACACTCCCGGTACAGTCACTCCCTGCTCCTCTGCTCACACCGCCTCAGCTTCACGCGCATCAGCTGCGAGTTTATCGAAGCAGTTTGGATCATCCGCTTAATCACAGATAGAGCGGGCCTATTATCTAAACTCTGTAATAATAGTTGCTCATTAGGCTGTAAATTTTGATTACATATGAGCTCTTTTGCAAGGGAGTGTTGAAGTGAGGCAAAGTAGGCCCAGTAGTAACCCACATAGTCTGATATTTTTATGATAAAGTGTCACCACAAAGTCCCTGTAACAGCAGCTCTGGACTTTTAATACTGTTTCACGGCTCTGTTTGTGCAGATAGTTGCAGATTTAGTAACTTTTCTCTGTTTCTGGGAACTTGAAGAAGTTCTCCTCTGCGATGGTTCATCCTTGAGGCTCAGAAACTGCCTCCACAAATAAACACAGCCCCTCAGGCGCATTCACTCTCCCCTGAAAATCAAAAGTCACATTCTTCACACACATCATTAACCATTTCCTAAGTGGCATAAAGGTGTCAAAGCGCTTCCCTCGGCCCTGGATTTGCCTAACACAACCTCCCCGCGGCCTGAGATGTTATGTAAATGTGGACAGGGCAGATTGCTGCTGGTGTTGTCCTGCAGGTGATAATTCCTCCTCTAAAACTGCCCCAATAAACATCCACCGATTAGCCGAGGCAGCGTCTCGGAGGAGCGACACAGGAATGAAAGCATGGACACGCTCAGGTGAGGAGGTGATGCAGGAGCAGAGCACAGAGGGCTTTCTCTGTGCAAACACACCGAGGCTCGGCCAAACTGCACAAGGGCCTTTAAAAACACTGCGACCCACAATCTGAGCCCCCTGACAGGACAAAGGGGCCAGGAGACAGATGCAGGGGCCCGGCCCGTCATTTGCAAGTCCCCCGGAGGATGCTGTTTCTCCATCAGCACCATCGGCCTTTTTTCACAGCATGGGCGACACTCCTCAAGTGTCTGCTTCACATCAAAGAGGACGTGACATTGATTAATGCATGCAAAAACATCCCATCCTCGAGCCCTGTCGCCTCACCTTTTTTCTTTCTTTTTCTTTTCTTTTTTCTTTTTTTTTCCTCACAAAGCTCAGTGGAGATAAGACACAAGCCAGAGGAGGCCAACTTGAGGCTCAAATGTTTTCATGGAGCTCCCTCTGTTGGAGGGTGAGAGCCTCTCACACACTCCAGATTTAACAGGATTCACCAAGAGCGGCTTTAAAAAAGAGAAAATATGGGAGTGGGAACAAGGAAAAAAGAGGCAGCTGGAAATAAGACTAAATATGTGTAATGAGACGGAGCTGACCTGCAGCAGCTGCACCAGGAAAAGGTGAGTGAGAAAACTTTAGGATGAGGCCAAAAAAATGAAAAGAGCAAGAAATCCAAGGATCCGTGGGGATTAAAAAAAACAATGTGATTAATTGATCAGAGAAAACTAATAAAAAGTCTAAAAGGAGAATTAATATCGAAACAGTAAAGCCAAAATAGGCAAATAGGAAATGTGAAGCCTGGTTGTTTTCTGGCTGATTTTCTCACACACGCATCTTGGTTGTGCATGTATAAGATAAAAAACAAGCAAAAGGCAGATAAAGGGTGTGATGAGTGACACTTCTTCTCATTTAGAAAGCAAACTGTTTTTATAGAAATATAAATCTTCATAAATCTTTCTATTTCTCTCTACAACCCACCACTCGGGCGAATTGTTTTTTTTTCTTTTGATATCCATAAAAATATTTTACCTTCATTGTTTTAAATATTGTGGAACTTTTAAAAATGCACTTTCACACAGGCGAACTGCTGGTTTATTTACAGAAGTTTTAAAAAATGCAGAGCAAGAAATGTGATGTAAAGATAATTTCATTTAAGCGAAATGTTTTAAATTAGCTTTAAAAAAACCATTTCAGTGTGTCCATCACTGTCCATCATCTGAAACTAACAAGCAAAGTTATGACCTAAAATAAGATAATTAAATTTGCATGTTAGTAACACATTAGGGGATTAAAAAAACTGTGATTTATTAAATTGAATATTATCTACGTGAAGTTTTATCCTGGAGAAATATACAGACAACATAGTAACATAAATAAACTGAGCTGGCCATCACTTTTTCTTTTGCAAAATTTCACTGAACCAAAGCACATTTGTTAAAACTTCTCCATCCTAAATTGAGTGTTGAGCTGTGAATGGACAAAAATGTTGCCAGTGTCAGCGATAATAAAGCAACCAGCAGCTTTAAACCAAACAAACGGAGCCACATTTTGTAATCAGGAAAGTGACTGATTTATAGTTCTGAATGTGCTTTAATTGTTGGAAATAGTTTAAATCCTCAATCACCACTGTTTTTCCCCTCTTTGATATTTATTCACATTTCACACGTGTCTGCGAGTTTAGTGATCTGCTAAAAAATCCTCTTTGTCTTTATTATCAAAGCATCATGTCAGGATTTTTCTCCTTTATTAGCCTGACATTATAAAATATCCTTCCCCGGGACGTTCCCTAAATTCACTGACATTTATTCATCTCCCAAAACTTCCCAAATGTGTGTGGATGGATCGAGCCCTCGGCTGCTCTCTGTTTCTGTGTGTGTGTGTGTGTGTCGGTGCTGTGGGAGGCTCAGCCATCACAGGTGGACCTCTTGTGGCCGCGCAGGGAAGTGAAGCAGGGAGCTGAAGGTGTCCGGCACCCTGCGCGCACAAACACACCGAGACTCCCTCCGAGCTGCTGCAGCTGCTTGTCCTGGCCGGAGGAAGACATCAAGGAGCCGCAGGAGAGAAGGGGGGTGGAAAAAATGGAAAATGAGAGCAAGAGGAAGATGAAGGAGAGATTTGGCCTGAGGCGGGACATCTTTAAGGAGTTCCTGGCTGAGTTTCTGGGGATATTTGTCCTGATAGTGAGTACCTCCCTCTGCACCTGTCATCCAGCTTAAACAGCCGCTTTAAAGCTTTGAACCAGTATGTTAATAAGGTGTCAAACTGGGTCTCCGGGGACTCTGACTGCTGTCTCTCAGATGTCTCTATTAACAGATAGTATATTCTGGGAATAACAGACTGGCTCTTTGATGTGCTCAGCTTTAATTTGCTGCTGGCGATCATAACAAGATGTGGCTGATGTGTTTCTTTCTTCCTCACAGCTCCCCCAGAAGTGCAGTAACACCCTGTAATTATGAACTTGTTTTAAAGAAGCTATTGTCTCTGAATTATGAGATTATGGGGGAAAATATGGGATTTGATTCATTATACCAGTATGATTGTTTTTTCTGTCTTTTCTTCTCATTCATGAAGGAGTTGTCTGCTTTTCAGTCATAATGTGGAGCCTCCTCCACCTGTCACCTCTGTCCACTTTAATGTGCACATAACGCCACATCATGGGAGTGATGCAGCTTCCACAACAGTCCTTTCTTTTAACATTTTTGGACGACTCTCCTCTCAGCTCTTTTTTTTAAGTGGGGGATTCATTATTTTTCTGAGCTCCAGCTTGGACAAATTGTCTGTGGCAGTCTCAGGCTGTTGGTGGACAAGAGGGCTAGTGTTAATGGCGGGTATAATTGGAATAATTAAAAACAATGAGTCTTTCTACCTCCACCCTTTGTGTTTTTGTTCTTGTCTGTGTCCCAGCTCTTTGGATGTGGTTCAGTGGCCCAGACGGTGCTGAGCAAAGGGGCTCTCGGGGAGCCCTTGACCATCCATGTTGGTTTCACTCTGGGAGTCATGATGGCCGTCTACATGGCCGGGGGAGTGTCAGGTAAAAGAAGCCCACACTTTGTATGGACGCTCACTTTCATTGCAAAACCAAATCATCCACTTTGTCAGCTCTTGCAACTACTTTATCAAAGTTTCTACAGATTGTTTTATTTTAAGCCCCAAAATAATGTATTTTATTTTGTTTTGTTTTATTTAATTTTTTATTTGAGCAACCAAAACCCAGAGATATTCAGTCTACTGCCATGTAATAACGGGCTTGTCATAGTCAAGAATCTAGATCTGCAGAATGCTTGTTATTATTTTCTTTTAAAATACTTAAATGAATGAGTAATCAATTATAAAAACAGTTGTACGTTAATTTTATGATGTTTGACTAACTATTTTAGTGTCTAATCGTTTCAGTTCTCGTTGGCGTCGGGGTCAAAGATGCTTTCTTGTTAGTTCAGTTGCTTTCTTGCCTCTCTGAGATTCTCAGTGAAAGAAAAACAAGAAAAATGTAGAATTACTTGATATTTCTGCCCACCAGATGCCACAAAAACAGACTGATTACAAAGGTCAAAACATGGTGTTTTTCTGCAGCTGAGATGCGATCTTTGGTCGTGGATGTCTGGCTGTCATTGCTCTTACACCACAACAGCTCTCTCCTCCAGGTTTCTCTGTGTCACTGTTATTTCCATCTTCAAAGTGTGCGCATGAAAAACTCAGATGATTGATGTCATTGCATTAGCTTACTGATCCAGATAAAGTAATGGTCTCTAAAGTGTACTATGAACTTCCCATGTTACATAATGGAGAGAATATAGTTTTCTATTATAGAAATCAATGACTGCTGATACTGATGGGAAAATATGTTTTTAAATAGATAGTAAACTAAGAGCTATTATTTAATTATTCTCTCTACTGGGCTGATTTTCAGTAAGAGTCGTGTCAGTGCGCCCGAGGGATGAAGATATTGTGTCCTGGTGTGCAAATGGGACTTTATCGTGTACATTCCACAAGGATTACGGCAAGAAGAGCCCTTTGTGCGCTCCCTGCAATGATAGGGATAGGAAGGGATACCCGTTAAATGTCACAGTGCTTCTTATGGGCATGCTGAGCCAAAATGGTGAGCATCCATTAGCTATCAGCCATCAAGAGATTCATTATGTGGTGGATTGCATCGTGCAGGGTTTGTGAATTGTAGGATCATTAGCACAAATGCTGGAAAACATAATCAAAGGAGAACAGACCTACAAGCGATGATGGCATAATAATTTCTTGAAGGAATCATTTTAAATTTTGGCAGTTCAATTATTATGTCAGACCGTCCTGTCAGCTAGAAAGCTACAGCCAGCAGACAGTTATCTTAGCATAAAGCCTGGAAATAGTCTTCACCTACTGTGTCTTTCCATCTAACTCTGGGCAGGAGAGCTATTATAATGATAGTGTACATAGTATTTAAAACCTTGAAATGTCCCTACCAATCACAGGGCGACACACAGTCAGCAGTACGTAGAGAGCTTATATATTCTGTGTATTTTAAAAGATTTAAATTGTAGAGTGAGAAATTTAAGCTTGACAGAGAGAGAAAAAAACACAATGAAGCAGGCTTTTTTTTATCTCTATCATGCCTGGGATGGCTGTTGTCATCACTCTGACTCGTGTTACAGTGCTACTTGTGCTACATGTTTAATGAGAGGAGTTGTAAAGCTTCAGAGGAATCGCAGAAAAGCCCGAGGACAGGGAGGTTAATATATGGAGAGCTTTTGCTGCATGACTGGGCCATTCAGCCCCGGGGTCCACAGCTCAGTGGGAAGCTTCTGTCCAACGACATCTCTGAAGATGATCATAGGTATTGGACTAATGAGCTTTACTGGGGCATGGGTCTCTGGAGAGGAGAGGGGTCAGGTGTGACAGGCCTGGCTTTCTGGGCTTCCCTGGCAGGGCGGCCCCATAGGAGAAGAAAACACAATTGTTTTCACTTTGTAGTCTCAGATTTTAGATGACAGTGTACCGTAAGTGTGACACATCATGGTCACTCTAATGACCTGCAGTCTACGTGTGCCTTAAGCAGATTCAGGCAGATTATGTCAGATGCAATTCAGACAGGCAGGTCTGGCCGGTTGTCGTGGTCAGTGTTTGTGAACAGGATGGGGAGATTAACAATGGGCGCATGGCTGATACCCCCAGTGGTGTTACCACAGCGAGGTCAAAGCCAAGATCCCAGAGTGTTAAATAAATGACCCCACTCTGCCGTCACAGCCCAGTAACATTTGGCCGGAATGTGTTCAAACACGCCTCTGAAGGACAATGTGGAATATAAGAAAAAAAGGCAGACTAACCCAGCGCTCTTTGTTTGAAAATATCCTCAAAGTGTTTGAATGAATGAGCACCAGAGCGTTTGAACAGCAGCGCTAAGCGATCAGACAGCCGGTCACTGTTTTAATCCACTGAACTCAGCTCACCTTATCTTGTAAAGGAAGACCTTTAAAATGCTCAGCTAAGTCTTCCTCCTCAGCTTGGTCACAGATGTTTGACATTTGATTTAGAGCTCAAGTGATTAGCCAATTAACCAATGAGACAATCCGCAGCAATATATGCTCATAAACTCTTAGAGTCCAACAGAGTGATCACAGTTCAAAGCTAAATCATTTGAGTACTCTGTTTAGTTAAAATCCCAAATATTTGCTGGTTTCAGATTCTCAAATGTCATTGTTTGCTCCTTTTCATTGTCTTAGATGGGTTTGTGACTGCTGAGCTTTAAGAACCAGTGACAATCACAGACTAACTGGGAAATTTGAAAAAAAATCAAATTAGAGTTTGAGTTTTAAAAAAGTACTTTTCATCACTTCCATGTGTTCTTGTTTTTATATTATTTGCTATATATCAACTTGTTTTACTTTTCTTTTTAAAACACTGTACTGTCTGTTGTGTTTTAGGTGAACTTCGAGCAAATGTTAAGTTTGCTCATTATTTTTGCTGTGTTGTTCCAGGGGCCCACGTGAACCCTGCAGTCTCTCTGGCCATGGTGATCCTGGGGAAGTTACCTCTGAAGAAGTTCCCGGTGTATGTGGTGGCACAATTCCTGGGGGCTTTTGCTGGATCCTGCGCTGTCTACGGATTGTATTATGGTGTGTTTGAATGTGTCAGCATCATCACAACCACAGAGAGCAGGATTACTAGCTTAAATGGATAACTTTTAAAGGAAATCCTGAAGCCCATCAAGTCTGGGGTCAGGATTAGGGTTACTCAAGTATGAGACATTGAGTGAAGTGATGCTATCCGGTTAACTTACTAATCCTGTTTCATGAGACAAAAGTGTAACAAATATGCTCCTCCACAGAGTTTTCCATCATATTTAGATGTGTGATTTATTATTAATAAAAACAAAAAAATATGAACAGTTTCTTATTACTATTACAATCATTATACTATATTATTTATTTAGTTATCATTAATTAATTTATCTTTTCTTTTCTACAGATGCTTTAATGGAATATACTAACGGAGAATTAGCTGTCACTGGTGTAAATGCCACAGCCAACATATTTGCATCTTATCCTGCAAAACACCTCTCGGTCCTTAATGGGTTTGTTGATCAGGTGGGTCTTAAGATTAATTTGTCATTTTATTATGATATACCAGTGTCAAGGAAAGGTGTGATATAAAAACTATTCCATACAGATAATAATACTTTAATAACACTATATATTAACACTATATACAAACTTGATGATAACATAAAAATGAAACATGTTTTTTAATCTGATAATATAATTATTTCCTTTGAAAAGGAATTATTATTGATGTCAGTGAGATAGCAAATCCAACGAGATTCTGTGTGTATGGAAACCACTAGAGCATGAAGATATGTATGTGAGTGTGTCTATAGTGCAGTCATTGGCATGAATGTATCCACAAATGGACATGTGAGTTGTTTGCTGATGTATGAACAATTCTGCTCCAGCACTGAGAATAACTTCCATCTGTCCCGGATGTACCAGATGCACATGTTAGTGTATTTGTGAATGCACAACAAATACATTCGTATTTCAAATTATACACGTTTGTTTACAATCATTACAGATGTTAACAAAGCAGCTACACCATCAGAAACACAAATTATTATTTTTCCATTATTATGTGGAGACCTGTCAATGAATTAGAGAGTAGCAGCAGGTTATAATGGTGTATTTGGTCATAGGCGTTTGGATCACAGACTGTCTATACGCAGTCATATCAGAATCTGTACAGTAAATAAGTATGTGTTTAATATGTGAAAGATATGAATTATACTGCTAGAGAATGACACTCTCATTGTATTTTCTTAATATACAGCCATATGGGGCTATATAGTAAAGCTGCCTAATACAGACTGAAACCAGGGGAAAGGGGAAGCCCCATAATAAGCTTAGACGAAATAACACAGGCCAGAGGTCACCACAACAGATGAGGTAACTCAAAAACATCCTCTCAAAAACAACAACAAAAACAACAACAAGAGTGACTTATGTAACTCAGGATTCCTCCTTCATGTAGAACTGCGTGTACTGTTGTAGTCTTGAGCTCTGTGAGGATGCTGTTAATTGCCCAATGCTTTTGATTTCAAGGTAATTGCAACTGGCGCTCTGATCCTGTGCATCCTGGCCATCACTGACAAGAAGAATATTGGCGCTCCAAAAGGCATGGAGCCTCTGTGCATCGGCCTGATCATCATGGCCATCGGTGTGTCCATGGGACTGAACTGCGGCTATCCAATCAACCCGGCCCGAGACCTCGGCCCGCGGTTCTTCACGGCCGTGGCCGGGTGGGGCATGGACGTGTTCAGGTAATTCCACTGACTTAGAAAAGAAAAAAGTGCCTGTGATTACCTATGAAGTAAAGACATATTTTCTGTTATATACTGCTCTCCACACCACTGCCTGAGACATAGCAGATGTGCGCATGTGTGAAGCTTTCCTTTCCCACATGACAAGAGCAAATGCAGATCTCTGCTCTCTTGACAATCTGAATGAATATTTAAAACCCCTGCGTGTATTTCCTGCATTTTGAAATGAAGAGGGAGAGATTCCCTGCATATGAATATTAAATATTAAAAGTGCATCGTTACTGAAATGACACAATTGTCATTTCCTCAGTCGTTCTTTTTTCCTCTTATGTTTATTGTAATACTTTATCATTTTAATTAATCTCAATTCCTTTTTTTGTTATTCAGTTATTCAGTAAGTGTGTCACATGTCCCGACAGGACAAGGAAACAAGCCTGATCACTTCAGCCACTCTTAAGTGCAATCATAACTTAAAAAAAAAGAAAGAAAATAACATCACACAGCAGAGGTGCCACTCTAATGTCACAGCTGCACAGTCTTGATACTGTCTGCATGTGCCAACAGGAAAGGGTATAAGGTGCCTCCTTGTCTTTGGACTTTGTCAAGAATGCAAACAAAGCTGTCACGCTACATGCATGTAAACCAAATGGCTCAGCAGATTGTGTATGCTGAACTCATATAGGATACCACAAAGAACATTTTCCAAAATCTACAAAAACAAATACTCTGATAAGTAAAGTCGACCTTCCCATTTGTTCATGTCCCTCTAAAATATTGATCCACTGTCAATGTGCACACACTTGCTATTGTATTTCCTGAGTATCACTGAGTGCAGGCTGCTTTCCAGTATCTTGATTTAAGCTTTAATTATAAAAGTAAGTAGTGTGATCCCTGGAAAGTTGGAACACATTCTTCTTGTCGCCTTTGTTAGACTATGAGGAAGACAGTGCAGGTAGGTCGGTGACTCGCCTAGTCTCTGAATATCGCAGTCTCTTTTTTTCCCAAATCTATTGATGAAGCACGTGAACTGTTGAACCCTGACCTATCCGGAGCTGTTTGTGTTCTCTAAGTTGATCTCATTCATCTGTGGCACCTTTCCACCGAGCAGCTTTCTAACTATCCAGTGAACTCTGCCAATGAGATGCTGAAGGCTTTCAGGCTTTCCTGATCCTTCAAGGTCAAATTTGTGTCAGAGAGTTGATGAAGGGTTTAACAGAATGTTTCTGAGGCGCTCAAAAGTGCCTCTCATGAATCCAAACTGGGGCTTTTACGCATAGATAAGCCTTGTTTCTAAAGCCTTCCCTGCCTTCACATCAGATATTTCCTGCCAAGAAAATGTAACTTAATGTAACTTTTTGTACTAGTGATGCTTGACAGGGTATAGGTTTGCCCCTTTATCTATCAAATGAAATCTTATCTTCTCACACATGTTGTCCGACTGGTCACACGCTGCTTGTGTCCACCCTGTTTATTGTCATTGGTCCTGTCCTGGCCCTTTCCTTTCAACCCCTGCCCTTGAAAGTGCCTGTTTATGCTACTGAAGAATATGGGGTTGCCTGATTTCAAACAAAATAGTTCATGGATAATAATGGTGCCTTTATAAAAGCAGTGTACATGCAGACCAGAGTTAAAAGATAAGTAAGCATTTTAAAAGCAGTATTCTTTTTTTTATCTTGGAAATAGCAGATTATGAAGGAGATCCAGGCAGTCTATAGGATCACTATGAGATCACTATATAGTTTCTGATGTTCTCTGATGCCACAGCTTCAACTATTACCAGATGGCTCATATGACATCATAGATTTGTAGAAAGATTGTATTAATGCACATATAAGCCCTTGGTACTAACAGGTTCATAGAATGCATAAGGTATTTATTAAATCTGACATAATCTTTTACTTTCATTATATAAACACAGCAGTCAAATGCAGCGTAATGTAGACTCAGAATATCTGTACATCACATCCCTTCCCATTACTGACTGTGCTACAGTGCATTTGGCTCCATTCAGTGTCCACGTGGCGTCAATGTGACCCACTGTGTGTCTGTCTGCTGGCCTGATCATCTTAGCTGTGGCCATAGATTAAAGTCTATAATCCAGGAGCCTCCCTCCTCTAGTCTACTTCCAGAATGCCAACATGAGGGAAAAACGACCCGCTCAGACTCATGTTTACTTTCAGGTCTGTGCATCAGCTTGCTTAACTGAACCCTACTCACCTGCATTAAAGGCTCCAAAGAGCCACACTGACCAGCAGTCTAATGTGGGATTAGAGTCCTCATAAGGTCGGCCAGAGTGAGAACAAGGACACCTGCAGTAGGTCTAATGCACAGAGCTCCTTAAGACTTTCCTGTAATCTGGGATAACTATGTATAACGCGCTTCAGATGGGATGATACCAACATAAACATACATTTGCATTGTATTGTATTGTTTATATAAACAATACAATACAGACTGAAGATTGAAAGTGAAGCAGCAAGATATCCTGACTTTTAGTATCTAATATGGGTCAAGCTGGATTTTACACTTCCCATAATGCAGTTCAGTAGTATCTTTCATTATGTTGTGTTTCTGTTATATCAGGGTAACCACACTTAGAAGTGTAAAAATGTAGAAATGTATACACACACATAGACATAGTATACAGTATTGTCAAGGAGATTTTATAGCCTGAAATGAATGACTCTGTGGTCATAGCTTCAGCTGCCCAATGATGTGAATATGAGAAGGGCTTTAACATGGGAATCATTGCCATCTCCATCATCCATTCAGTTTGACATGTACGTGACATTAGTTTCTCCCTGTCTAGTAAACTGTCTCATTACTTGCCCTCTGGCTGTAATGCAGGCTCTTTATTTGTGTTTAAAAAATGTGTTGTCAAATAGTAATTTTTTAATCGAGTTGACAAAGCTTCTTCAGAGATGTGTAGTTCTGCTCATAGTGTCTTATTCAGGAAAAGGTTTAAGATTTTATAGATAATGCATTGTTAAACTGTATTTTGTCATATTTACTAATGTATGCGCCTCCTCTCTGCAGAGCTGGAGGCTGCTGGTGGTGGATTCCTGTGGCAGGGCCAATGGTGGGCGGCGCGGTTGGAGCAGGTGTTTACTTTCTCTTCATTGAGTTGCACCACCCCGAGCCTGAGAAACAAGAGAACAACGTCCAGGACAAATATGAAATGGTGACCATGAGTTAAGATTTAGAGCAAGGGTTGAAGAGCAAAGTGACCAAAAAAGCTGGCAAAAATGGTCAACTAGATCAAGAAGTTTTAGACATTTCTACGATTGAAATTCTGAGAAAATCTACAGTCAGTGGTTTAATCCAGAGCATGTATCTGACTACACAGTTTCACAGTCATTTGTAAAATATGCATGAATGTTTCATGAAGCCTTTTCTCTTTTCGTAGAAGGTCCAGTCTATTAAGAGATCTCAGGTTTTATCTGCCAGGGGCTCTTTTATATATGAAAATATCAAACTTTCTACATGATTATATGCTCTTTAGACATCAAGCTTTTTTATTCATTCCATGATATCATAACTTAAGTTTCTTCTGAATTATAGCTATGCAGTATTGTGAATGGTCTTCTACTTCCTAACTGGGATAATCTCCTCTTGTTAGAAATATTTGCCAAGTTTCTGTACAGCATTTTTATTTTTACTACTGTCTACCAAACAGGGGCATTAAATACATGTAGCACATAGGAAACTTTGAATAATTAAATATGGAAATATAGTAATTTATATTATTTTTAGCAAGTTTAACAGTTTTGTCAAATGACTTCCTTATTCTGTTTCACTTCTTCCTTTGCATGTGTGTAAAAAAATGTGATTCATTTCTTTATCTTGCTTACAGAATTTTAGCTTTGGTATTTATGTAGAAAATCCAGCCTTAAATGATTATACTGGTGTTGCTTGCTTTTTCCACTCATCTCCATGATTCTGTGACACACAGATGTTTTATTGCAGGATTACAAATGTACTCGTCACAGGTACATCATGGTCACCATGATACTCAAAAGCCATAACTTAACATAAGACAAGTGTCTGCTTTCTGTAATAAAGCATTTATTTTGTTTCCAGAAGAAAATTTTCAAATGTCACTGAATTACTTGTTGAATTGTGTTTGAGTCAGTGCAGATACATTATCATCACACTGACTGTAACTGTTTACATTAAAACTCTTCAGAGTTTCAGAGAGTTTTTGAATGGTTTAAGTTTGGTTTCAAGTTCAACAGTGGAAACTGAACTAAAAACAAGTATTGCAAAAAATGTGAAATGTAAAATTGAAGAGTAAAACACTGGAATATTCTTTATTAATATTGCTTTTGAAATTCATGATATTTGTATCCTGCGAGCACAGAAACTTGAATTTGCAAAGAAAAACCCAAATGTCAAAACACGTCCTATGTTTTGAAATATAAAATGTTACCCAGCCTGGATGTATGGTTAACATGCTGCAGACACCACTGTCAGATGACTGCATGCCTATAGACCTCTTGTGACGTTAATGTAAACAGGCATTTATACACACATTAATTGTGAGATTATTCTTTACTGCACTGAATGTCATTTGACAGCAGCACAACAGTTGTGTAATACACAATACACACATTTCTTAATGTGACAATCACTGAAACGGAAGCAGGAAAAAGGTAGAAGAAACAACATGCTGAAATGTAGTGACACAAACATCTAAGTGTTTTTGCTGGATTATATTTTCAGTTCACAACCAGCACCAGTTTAACACTCATGTAGTGCTCCCGTCATGTTTCAGACCCTGTATGTGGCCTATGTTAGAGTAGTTGCAGAGTGCATGTTTGTTTTGCTGGATCGGCTGAGCTGTTCAGTGAAATGGTACATGCTGATACTCGTCGGTCCCTTCCTACACTTGCATGCTAGTGTTTCAGACCTGAGCAGGAGGCTGTCGGGAAGTAATGTTTGAATCTTTTTGTTTGTGGTTTTTGTTGCTTTTTTCAACTGCTTTTTTTCTAAGGTAGTATCCTAGTGTTGTTTTCTCAAGTACTATCTGTCTAAATCAACTGTTTTCTTTGATATGGTTCAGTGTATCTTAATAATGAATAAAGTCTGTTGAATTTATTGGATTGTTCATTCTGGTTTTGTAACGTTTTCTATAAATGATTGCTGTTGTAACAATACATGATAGCAATAATAAGATGATATTCCACTATGATGGCACCCAAAAGGTACATGTTGTTTTCAAGTAAAATACATCAAATGTGAGAGGTTAAAATCAGTCTGAATCACTACTACTACAAGTGATTAGAGTTTTTTTCCTACTATAAATGTGTTGAGATCTGTGCAACAGGCAGTAATTCTACATAAAATCTTGAGTCATGTCTAATACTGAGCACTCAATCACCAAGTAAAGTAAGAAAGCACAATCATCAGTCATTAACACGAGCAGCACATACAGCAGAACTACATTAAATTTTAATGGAAGGCAACTGGAAAAGCTTATATAACTTCATGGAGAATGGATGAAGAGTGTGTTTTTTTGCGCTTCAGTGGTTTCAGCACTCTTCCCCAGAGTGCATCCTCTCTTTCACTTGAATAATAATAGCTTTACATAATAATGGACCACACTGGCTACTGTACATGAAGCGTTTTCTCATATGAATGTTTTCTTTTAGTTTTTTGTCCAGAAATAGTATATTTCTACCTTTATGGCAGCATTCATTCATTCTCATTCTTAATCTGATTTATAGTATTGTATTTTTTGTTGAACTGGATAAACTTTTGTGTTTGTGTATGTTTGCTCAGCATGCCCAGACACTGAGGCAAACACTTACACACAGCCAGCTAGCCACCAATCCACACACACACACACACACACACACACACACACACACACACACACACACACACACACACACATACACACACACACAC
>JBAJHX010000001.1:24090754-24116221 GCA_037176925.1 Amniataba percoides
ACACACACACACACACACACACACACACACACACACACACACACACACACACACACACACACACACACATATGCACAAACATATACACACAATTCTTGGAAAAGCAAAGGTTCACCATGTTTGCTCTCCCAAACTGTTCACCTGCAGATGTGACATCACACAGTAGAGGAATCTTTAACTCTTTTGCTGCTGGACTGAACTGAGGCTTTAAAGAACATGTTTACATTTTGAAATGTCATTTTGTTCATGCTTAATGTAGCAAACACAACTGTGTTGAACTGTAAAAAAAAAAAAATATATTGGCCTGTGTGTGTTTATATGTGTGTGAATATTGACCTGATTTGAGACTTGACAGACTGTTATTTGCTGAAACACATCTTATAACAAAATAAATACTACAACTAATCAGTTACAGCCTCTGTGACTTAAATGTTTTCATGTAAATAGATTTAACTCTTCCAAGATGCAGATAACACCAGAAAAGTCAAATGAAAATTAAATATCCAGTTGAATGAAACAGCCTGAGTTGATTTAATTGCAATTTGATTTCAGTATCATATAATCACATCACATCCAGTCAACAACCGCATTTATATTTACAATGAGGCTCAGAAACTATTGATAGGAAAACACTGACCTAAACAGCAGCTATCACTGGAGATTTGACATTCAATTAGATCTCACGCTGAGATTTCTCCTTGATTATTTCAAAATAGTCAGCACAGCAAAGCCAGTTAAATATTTAAGTGGCTTTAGTTGTAAAGCATGGAGCTACATAATATTTCGGGCCATGAACTGACAAGTAGCGCAATAAGTGTGCATGTTTTCTCATATGAATGTATTAGTGTTTTCATTTTGGAAAAAGGAAAACAAACACAAAAAATGTGTTATCCAAGACTTATAAAAAGAAATGAAATGCAGTTGTAGATTTTAAGTACCAAGCAAAGGTCTCTGTGACCAGTGTGTGACCATTAACCCTGTTTGTGTACTCACAGCATTTACCTCAGACAAACTGAAACTTGAAAACTGTCCAGTGAAAAGGTGATACTAACCTGTAGCAGTTAATCCTTTTTAAAATACCACCAAGAGAAAGTAAGTTTTTAATAATAGTCTTGTGAAAAAGAATGCTGAAAAATCATGAAAAGAGCTCATTTTGTTGGATCATTAAAAAACATCACCTCTGAATACAATCTGTTGCTTGTTTACACTGAGTACATGAAGTTCTACTTGTCAACTGTTCAAACATGTATTGCGACAATGCAGGGAAATCACTTTTTCAGGAAGGCTTTAGTAATTTATGGTTTGTCCATAAATATTGGCTTGACTACCAATAGAAATACCTGTAATTTTATAAAAACTACATGAAGAAGGACATTTCTTGTACTTGCAGTGGGGACATGAGGAAGGTCTGAATGACGGACCTAAAGTCATTTCTACTTCTCAGCCACTATCAGCACATCCCCTCCCTCTTCAAACCTCTGGGATTTCACAATGTGTTCGTTCTTCACGGCCCGACTCCCAGCCAATCAGGATAGGACCAAATCCCCCTTATCCATAAACCATTACACGGGGTGTCCTCTTTCTTTCTGTACAGTACAGTGCAATGTGATTTCAAGCCTCAGGACAGTAATGAGGCTACTTTAAAAAGAGCTTTTTTCACCCACAGACTAAAGGATCCCACCTTCAGACTCTACGTTAACTGCATAAGATTTTAAGCCTGCTCTCATCACCTGTTGGAGAAGTGTTAGTTCAGAGGACATACCAAAGAGAGACACCATGTCTGTGGTCAAAATCCTGTGCTATTTGCTGTTAACATATCAGCTCAGTGAGTCGAGGAAAATCAAAGGAAACAGATCAGGTGAGTGAAACATCATGTTTAAATAATCCTCTATCAATGAATAGATGAATGAAGAACCAAATCAAAATCAGCTGAGAGTTCATTTAGCAGCGGTCCAGGAATTGGATTGAAAAACACTTGGACTGGTATCATCACAGTTCAAAAGTGAAAAATATAAGACACCTTAAATATTATTTCAGCCACCCAATCAGCCAATGTCACACTGTCGGTTCCTTCACTGGAAGCAACAAGTTATGTAATCGACACCAAGCTGCTGTTGACAGTTTTCAAACATGGGCACCAAACTTGGGCCTTTAACCTTTGAAATCCACATTTCCACAGAAGTTTGTTGAAAGTTTTAGCTTGCAGGCAGATGCAATACATTTTATATACATGAGATGAAGCCTGCGCAGCAGCGTTTCACCAAACTGCACAGCCTGGCAGTACCACACAGCTCTGAGGGCCACACTTCAGTCAGACTGGGTTATCTCATCTTATTGCTGAAGTCTTCTGATTCAGAACTTATTCTATGCAAAATAATGAGTCAACTGTTCTATCAGAAATGTTTTCAACAACACAGAGCTGTTTGAGCCGCAATGATATCTCCTGATGTCTTTACTCTTACTTTTGTTAGATTTTAATAACATTATTTTTGTGCTGGCAGGCAAGTTTTAGTTGAATGGTGAATGAATACATCAAAGTAATTGTTGTTGAAAATATAGTAGATATAGTAATTAAACAGCTGCAAATCTCTACACAGGAAACAAAAGACAGCAGGACATGAGCTGTTTCATTTTCTTTTATTCGCCTCTTTTTCTTAAACCTCTTGATGGTGTTTTTTTGTTGTTGTTGCTTTGTTTTTTGTTTTTTGGGGATTTTTTTTCTGAGTTTGGTCACAGTGATAAAATTAATCCCTGTCTGATTCATAACCAATTTCCTGCAATCATGTAATTCAGTGAGCATTCTTTATGAAAAGACTCGATAAAAAGTGCATACAGTCCAGATGCATTCAATAGTGAAGAGAGCGTGAAAATCTGTGTCTAGGCCACATGGAAAATATCTGTCTGAGCACAGTAAAAGAAAACACTGCTGCAGTGTTTTTAAAATTTCTTTATTGCAGAAATCATATTAAAATAATTACAGTGGAAGATTTGTAAAGTAGACTCTTATACTCTGTTACCAATGAGTCATACTGTTTTTAATTGCTCTCTGTGTTCATATGGATAAACAGTCGTAACAGTTAAGAGACACACCAAGGAAAATGTGGGATTTAATGAGCAGTGGGGTGGGTGATGGGTGATGGATGGATAATTACTTTCATTACTTTCGCTGAGGAAATGTTTTCATCGTGGGCTTCATGTCAGCAACCAGAGCTCATCAAATCGCAACTGCAACTCTGAGTGTTGAGGCGCCTGGGTCTCTGGCATTATTAACATTAAAATGTTAGAATAACAAATATGCTGGACATGAATCAGTGACAAACCATAGAGAAAATATAATGATCCATTTCTTTGGAAAGGGATCTGTGAAGTTTGTGTATCAGATTTGAGGTTTGTGGGCTGTGGTTTGAAACATGTTAAGGGATGAAGTGTTTATATAAGACATTACGAGAAAAACCTGGCACAGATTCTCTTGATGGGACTTTTTGTGAAGTGTTATCTGTGTGCATCTGCCAAAGAGGTCTGCCTGACCTGGAAACACAGCAAAGTGCTTCTGAAAGGGCGTGAGTCAGTCCACAGTCCAAATGGGCCATGAGTGTCTGATTTCTCCCTGTTTACTTTCAGATAATTATATCAATACTCAAATAAAAAATATTTCATCTTTATCAAGTGGACAAATAAAGTGAATTTGAATGTGTTATTTGAAATCACTCACAAACATGGCGAGTACCTCGGCATGCTCTGATATGCAGAGTAGTCATGAGGAACAAACAGATAATGTCTCTGCTGCTTGATTTCCGAGGTGCAGTGGACACAGAGCAGCGGAGAGCCCTGAAAGAGCGATATGTCAGCAGTTCAGCCTTCACGCTGTTTACAGAAGGTGAGGACGACTGCGCACTGGACCCTCTGCAGCTGCACACTCTCACCTCCTGTGGCTTCAACAGCAGTAATCCCCTCATCATCATCACTCACGGGTGGTCGGTAAGGTCAACTTTTCTTCCACTTCACTGGCTTGAACCACTGGACACAAAACATGGAAGTTGGACCGATTCGGGGAACTGCTGCTGGCACAGTTCCAGATATAAATGTTGCACAGAAATCATGACCAAAGCCCTGAAATGTATTGAAAAAACAAAAAGTTAACATGCAGAGGTTTTTCTGAAAACCCTGCAGAAACTGATTTAAACCAATATTTTAACTTTCTTTCACACCACTGGGTTCAGTCTGTTTGCATTTCATTGCATCAGGACATCATAATAAGGAGCTAAACCACACATAGCAGCATGCCGAGAAGTTTCTAACAATCACTCTTGTTTTTCCTGAGGTGGATGGCATGATGGAGAGCTGGGTGCTCAGGTTAGCCACAACCCTGAAGACAAGTCTAATAAACGTCAATGTGGTGATCACTGACTGGCTGTCCCTGGCTCACCAACACTACCCCAAAGCAGCACAGAGCACCCGCACTGTTGGAAAAGACATAGCCCACCTGCTGCACTCACTTCGGGTCAGGCCACATTATTTTCACGAGCAGTGTATGCAGAAATTAGTACATTTTATGGCGAAGAGGCAGACATACCAGATTAAAGAAGCCAAATTAAACTATCCACTTGTTATAAACCCAAACAGGAACACTACCAGTTCTCAGCCAGAAAGGTCCATCTGATTGGCTACAGCCTCGGCGCTCACATCTCTGGATTTGCTGGAAGCTATTTGGAGGGTTCCGAGAAAATTGGAAGAATTACTGGTGGGTTTTTCTGATGAGTTAAACAAAGGTCACTTAAAAAAGAGTATATTCTGTGACAAACCGGTTTCTGCTTGCATATTGTGTCTGTGCAGGTCTCGACCCTGCAGGGCCGCTGTTTGAAGGCATGTCTCCCACTGACAGACTGTCCCCTGATGATGCTGAATTTGTGGATGCCATCCACACCTTCACCCATGAACAGATGGGCCTGAGTGTGGGCATCAAGCAAGCTGTGGCTCACTACGACTTTTACCCCAACGGAGGAGACTTCCAACCAGGGTGTCATCTACAAAACATTTATGAGCACATAAGCCAGTACGGGCTCCTCGGTACGATAACAAAAAAATTTAAAACAATAATATTTTAACTTACTGTATGTAACAGTCCTCTGGGTACCATGAAATTTAAAGACCTGCAAGTGGCTCCTAGATGCTGCGATGTTTATTAAACCCCACAGTACCAAAGTGATGAACAGACAGAACAGCCTGCCCTTTTTATTGTTGTAGTGAGGCGCAAACTGTATAATTTGCATGAGGGTGCATAAACTAAAAGGTTTATGCTTGGAGACCATTTTTCCTGTATTTACATATGAAGATTTGACCTCACAATTGTGTAATATAAAAGTCAGGGTACCTCTGGAAAGTCAGCCATTTGTTTTTCAAATTCTTTAGTACAAAAACGACATGGAGACGTGGAGCTCAGGTCCATGCTTTGGGGAAAGTGAGTGCACTCAAAAAATATTCACAGGTTAATCATATGATAATCTACTCAGTGCCCAGGATATATTTCTGTATAAGAGCAGAAAATGTAGCCTTTGAGTGGTGTTAAAAAGGTCTGTGGACACCAAAAGCATCAGACACAAAGCAGCTGAAACATTTCCTGGTAATCTAAATGCCATGACTGATTCCTGAGCTCGTCTTTATTGTCATCCACCGACACAGATGGAGCATTAGAAAAAGTCTCCTGCAGTATGGGAGAGGAATATTCAGAGATTGAATTGTCTTGGGAAACGCATGCAGGTTTCAGTGATTTCTTAAAAAACACTGTGATGCCATTGATTGAGTTTAAATAGTCTAACATTTCTACATCTCTTCTGAAACACACAGTCCAGGCTATTACAGCAACTTCTCAGGGACACCAAAATTCATTTAGTGTTTTAATGTCTGGACGAGACTGGACGCAACTGGACGCGACTGAAAGGGATTTTTATTTTGGCGGCAATCTTTTCCCTGCCTGAAAAGACATGCCATTAAGCTTTCTGGTACCCCTGCGTGCCATTTACATCCTTACATCTGCAGAGAAAACACACAAGTCCAATCAGAGCAGTGTGTTCTGCAGCTGAACAGCTCACTGGTTCACCTCTTCCTCCCCTTTATCATAACTTTTTTTTTTCTTAATTGGTTTTGCCACCTCAAAAAACTGGTTTATGGGGAAGATCTTGGGCACCAGTTCATCTTTTGCTGGTTGACTGTTTTGTGTTCAGGCAGATGAATTTAATTCCCTCCAGTCTAACACAAGTGGCTCTGGGATTTATGGTGCTTCTCAATCCAAAACACATCCGCATAATATGACAGTGAGAGCCACATTAAAGCGTCTGTCATCCTCAGGAGTTAATTGGCAACATGTGCCTTCCTCCGCTTTGTCCATCCCCCTGAGCTGAGCTGCCTCCAGGCTACGAGAGTCTACTCAGAGAAAAGGCCTTCAGAGCCCACCAGTATCAGACATAATGAGACGCTTTTAGGAGACGTGACAGAGGGACAGTCTGATAGACGTCAGGCTTTGGTGATAATGAACTCAATCCACCAATAATGGTCAGACACTGTGATGAAGGTACTCCACAGTCTCTCATTCCTCAAGAGAATATGTTGTGTGGTAATGATCTACTCAGATCTGAAACTCAGATCGAGGTTGTCAATCAAAAATTCAATTGTCTCATGTTTTGAATCCCACCATATTCTTATTTCCTCCCTCAGGTTTTGAGCAAACGGTGAAATGTGCTCACGAGCGCTCCGTCCATCTATTCATTGACTCCCTGCTGAATAAAGACAAGCAGAGCATGGCCTACAGGTGCAATGATAAAAGCGCCTTTAACAAAGGCGTCTGTCTGGACTGTCGGAAGAATCGCTGCAACACACTCGGCTACAATATCAAGAAGGTTCACAGCAGCAAAAGCAAGAGGCTCTACCTGAAAACACGCTCCAGGATGCCTTACAAACGTACGTGGCTGTCCCAGCCATCTCAGCCAAACAGCCTATAATACATTTTGTATCTCTAGTCATTATATACTCTTTGGTTAATTACATTGCATGATATTTAAATTTCTCTTCAAGTCAACAAATTCTATAAAAAAGCCAAGACCTCATCTTTCTCATATTTATATGTGTTTCTAGAGACCAATATATCTTTTTCCTCTGAATTGCTGAGATCCACTCTTTAGTTCAGTTTAGTTTGAGTCAGTCTAATGTGTGCTGTGATATTGCTATAAATACTCACCACTGTACCAAATGTGTATTAATCCACCACTGAAAATAGTTCCCAACAAAGCCATGCTTTTCTTCTGTTTGAGAGTATTTGCTTTGAGTAGTGATGATGTAGCAACCTTTATCAGCTGTAATATTAAGTGATTACAGAGTTCATAAAAATCACATACTTAGCATAATGAGAACTTTTACTCTTGGTACTTGAAGAATATTTTAAAACTAACACTTTTCACTTTTCCCTAAGTAAAATGCATGACTTTTACCTATATATACAGTTGTAGAGTATTTTTAATCAAGTACTCTGAGAACTTCCTTCACGACTGGAGAACAGAGAGATGAACAGGGTGAAAGCAATGCATATTACGGTTTCATATATGGATTGTTCTGAAGTACCTATAGTACCTGAATTTAAAGTGATAGTAGGTCTGTGAATTCAAAGGGCCTATATTTTCAGTATCATATGAAGGTGGCCTTGTGGCTCTCAGTATTACCTCAATAAAACTGAATGGGATTTACTTATAAATGCACATTTTCCATATGTAGAGAAATCAAACTCTGTGTTGAATGGCTTCTCTGTCTTCATCTCTTCTTCTGTTTTCTGTGTCATTCTCTGCAGTCTATCATTATCAGTTCAGGATCCAGTTTGTCAACCAGATGGAGAGGGTCGACCCCACTCTCACCATCTCCCTCTCTGGAACAAAGGAGGAGAGCGGAGAGCTCTCCATCACCATGTGAGTACTGTACCACCTCCCATCAGGCTTACATTACATCACATCTCCGCTCAGTGTTCTTTGACACATGCAATATGCAGCTGTGCTCTCAACTCCACGAAGAAAGGCAGCGAGTTACGGAGAGCAGCTGACACACATGGACACAACTGGAGCTGCTGCATGAAAGTGAACTATAAATGGGAATGATGGAGTAAATAATTCACTCAAGACACTACTCCCTGACAGCTGTGTTATACTTCATGTCGTATGTATCAAAGAGCCGTAGCCTTAGAGGAAATCTCTCGAGCTGTCCTGCTTTAGCAGACCATCACAGCAGAAACGTAAGAGCTTGTTGCAGAATGTAATGCAATGATCTGAAATCTGTCTGTTTTTGTGTTTGTGTCTTTCTAAACGTCAACAGCCCCGAAACAATTTCAGGTAATAAGACCTACACCTTCCTGATCACCCTGGACAAAGACTTGGGGGATCTGATGATGCTTAAAATGCACTGGGAAGGATCAGCTCTGTGGAGTAACATGTGGAACCGGGTGCAGACCATCATACCGTGGGGCGGCCATCGGAACAAACCACTGCTGACTGTGGGCAAGATCAGCGTCAAAGCTGGCGAGACACAGGAGAGGTACAGCACTAAGTTACAAGGCAGCAGTGCCTGAAGACATTTGGATGTTTTAACACAACAGTATCTCAAAGTTCACCATATAATACACTACATTCAAAGTTATACGGATTCAGAAGTATTACACAAAAAAGTATAGAAAAGTATTAAAAGTAAAACAGAATTACACCTTTCAGATTTAAATAGCGTGTTATTAAATATCCATCTGGTGCATGTAGGTATAATGTTGTATCTGGTAAAAGTGGAGCTAATTCAAACCAATTTACATACAGTTGGTAGTAATAATTCACATGACATGCTGTATTCCCTGAATGTTAGGATCAGGGTGATATTTGTGGTTGCCCCTCATTTCTGAATACAATCCATTAAATAATCAGAAGATTAACATATGTATTTTCAGAATACTACAAAGATTAAAAAAGAGCAAGAGCAAAAATTAGAGCCATATTTTTTTCAAACTTCCTTTTGTACTATGTAACTACTGTCAGGGAGATTTAAAGGTGTTGTGATCAAATGACAGCAGATGATCATATTTTAGATTCTAATCAGACTTTTCATATGGGAAATAAAAGTAATTTGGTGTCATATAAATGTAATGGAGTAAAAATGATCATATTACCACTAAGAAATGTAGTGAAGAAGAAGAATGGAGTACCGTTAAATAATAGTACAGGTACTTAAATACAGTAGATGAGTAAATGTGCTGCACTGCGATGCACGGGGATAGTTTATTAGATAGTTCAGACTGAACTGAATGAGATAGTTTTAGAAGATTAATACCACAAGAGGACAACTATTAAATGTACTATTTGAGTAAACTGTGCCATTCTACTGTATTGTGATTCATCAGTAGCATTTGTTTATTTAGTTATAAATCGTTTTAATAATTTAAAATACACATACAATTTAAAATAAAATCCCTCTCAGTATCCCACTCATAACAGCAGAGAAACCCTCCACATCGACACCATCGCAGACCTTTAATGCCACCTAGTGGATCGTTTCCCACACACACACACACACACACACACACACACAGAGAGAGAGAGAGAGAGAGAGAGAGTGAGAGAGAGAGAAAGAGAGAGAGAGAGAGAGAGAGAGAGAGAGAGAGAGAGAGAGAGAGAGAGAGAGAGAGAGAGAATCTGAATCATTTATCATCATTGACCTGCTACACACTTTCCGTTTCATTTAGCAACAGTGTCAACAACACTTCTCGTGTTTTCTAGGACATATTTTTGTGCCATGAAGAACGATGGACAACAGATTGAAGTGTCAGAAGATAAAGAGTTTGTGCGCTGTAAAGAGGACACACCGAGGCAGCACAGAAGAAATCACAAATTATAGACTTATGTGGGTTCCTCTATCTGTTCAACACCCTGCAGATCTCTGATTGATGCCCTGGAGGGTCACAAGTGGGTGAAAACCTGAAAACTCTTCAAAGTGAGATGTGCAGATTTAGGGAGTAAATTAAGAGTTATTAACGGTCCAAAAACAAGTGGTACTTAGCAGTGTTCAAAGTTTATTACGAGAATTGAATTGTGGGAAGCTGAAGATAGAAAACAGCTAACAAATATTGTAAACTGTGTTTACAATTAAAACAAACATGTTTAAGTTTGATTCTATGATTAGCTTATTATACATAGTGCGTGTGAGCTTCATAGCACTCGCTCCCTTCTCTCTGCAGAAGTAGCCTAGATTCACCTTTCTGTCTACATACAAGTGCCTGTCAGGGGTATCAACACTTGAGCGTTTGCCAATTCAAATATTAACCTGGCCGTGAACTTGAAGTCAGTGACCTTTTGATGACGTTAATTCCAAAGATGTTTTTCTATGAAAAATGATCAAACTCATCATTTAAAAGCCGACATTATTCTTGACAATAACATAAATATATCTGTTAATCAAACTCAAACCAGAGCGATAAATATACACTCTCTTCTTTTCTATAGTCTGCTTTGTGGTCTGTTTTCTTTCTTTCTTTGTCTTCTACACAGACAAACCAGTTTGTCATGGCCAGAAAATGCAACATCTTAAAAATGCTGCCGCTTAATATGGTGTATGTGCAATAAAAAAGTAGTCAGGTAGAGAGTCAAAGCTCATACAGTAAACAAGCAGTTCCAAGTATTTAGCAGGTTGTGGCTACAGACGGTTTAAATGGAGGCAGGTTTAATCACAAAGTCCTGAGTACAGATAGTGAAATACCATCTCAAGTTTGACCACTGTGACAGGTGAACCATGCTCTCCAACATGTGTCTCATCATCTCTTCCCTGAAAATGTCTCATTTTCATGATGAAATTAACTATAACTTACACCCAAACCGGTTGAACAATCACAACACTAGCTTTTGACATTGCATCCAAACAGTGACAAGAAACATATGATCAATTCAGATTTATTAATGCATTTCAAGTAGTTCAAAAGACATTATATTTTTGCACGATACTTTTGCAAATTTAGTAAAATTTTCAAAGTAAGCAGAATGGGAAACAGAACAAAAAATAGTAAATAAAGCAAAAAGACCATTGAAGACACTGTATAAAACACAGGACACATTAAAATCAGACAGTAGTACTGGATCTATACCATTTTGGATTTTCTGTTTACATAACTTACACTTCAGTGCAACATCATAGCAACACACATGAAAGAAAGAAACATTTCCCAGAGTATTATCATCCCCCAACCACACCTTACCATATCAACAAAAAAGATAAGGATGATTCAGCAAAGCAGCTTGTTTGCACGCTCACACACACTCACACACGCACAAAAGCTTTCAAATTTGCCAAAGATAATGAAAAATATACTTTAAGCTCAGCCCCAAGAAGAAGCACAACCTGTAGCACCAAAAAGACAAACAAAACCAGTAAAAGAAGCCACAGAGGATTGCGTTTTTGTCTGCTCAGAAACTTTGCAGTAGCACATAGACACAATCAACTATTTTATCATGAAAACACGAATTTTCCATGTACTCATACAGGAGAAAACTTTGAAGGCATTTCTCTGTGAAGAGGCTAACTTGTTCGCCGTTGAGCTCTGTGATACTCTGCATAGAATCTATCTGATCGGTAACGGGAGGCTCCCAAGCCTCACACACAAAACAATTCTGAGCTGCAGCTGTGTTTGATACAACTCTTTTGCAAGGGTGAGAAGAAAAAATAGTCTGTCTCCTCTTATTTCCTCCTAAAATAATTTGAAGCAACTATATATATCATTTTCTGCCAGTAACTCATCCATCTAATCTCTCAAACAATCTGAAACAAATTATGGGTTAAAAATGAATTTATGTGTTGGCAGACAGAAATGGTCTATCATTCATCTTTTACATTTCGTATGATTATCATACAACGCTTTCCAACACATTTCTTTCAGCAGTCCAGTCTGACAACAAACTGCCTACTCGTGCATGGTTTCAGCCTTGGTGCAGATCACTGACACTGACACTGGTGCACCAACTTCAGTCACACTGCTCTGAGTAGGCACATTTGTAATGCAATTACACAAACTGAGAGGGTGTAACAAAGGTAACGATGTTCCTTGAAGAAATCCCAATCAGAGGAGGAAGGAAGGACAGAACAACGGTGGATGGCCGACACACTGTGATTGTTCGCTCTGGTAAATGTCTGTTAAGAGCAGCAACAAAGCAATAATAAAATTAGAAGCTCTAGTTTTCCCTCGATTGATTCAATTCTTCCACATATACAAATAATCTGAACTGAAAATAAAATCAGTAAAAGTTAAATCCACAATCACATTTAAGCCAGAAACGTTAATCTGGCTAGAGAGGCCCAGAGGATCTCACTGTTTTCAAGTGGTTTTAAGAGATTTCCTAAACAAACTGCCGCTGTGTAGATGAAAAAAGGTGGACATAAAACAACAAGTCAAAAAACCAGAACACATCTTTTCTATAATAACTTCTTATATATGTTGGCTTATTTGCAACCAGACTTTAGTTGCAATACATTCTCTTGCTCCCTCTGTTTCTGAATGTAAAGACTCACGCATCAGTGGCACAAAGTGCTCGTTTTACAAACGTCACAAATCAGCTAAAGGAGAAGAAAAACAGACGTGAAGGAGTTGAAGCGTGATACAATCTGGTTGGTAAAAAAAGCTATTCTCTCACCATTTTTTCAGCTGCAGACTAAACCTTTATATAAACACAGCGGCAAAACCATTTCACAAGAAATATCCGAATATTCAATCTCTCCTCCATTATAATCATCTTAAGACTGTTTATCTACATTCTCTTCATACGTCCTGCACACCCCACTGTGGCAAACATCAACCCCTCTGCAAAGGCTTCAGCCAGGAGGGACGTTACTCTGAAAAGCACATGCAGCCATCTTTTCCACTCAATACACTTTGTTGTTGTTGTTTTATTAATCCTGAGAAAGTGAATTAAAACAGTAAATAATCTTCATCATACAGAAAATCTATTTCATTTGAAACACAGAAAACCCTATTGCAACATCTGTGCAATTGCACACTAAAAGAATACGAACCCCTTAGAAAAAAAGCTTAAATTTTGACGACGGGTTGATTTAAAATAATATAATTAACATTGGCAAAAGAAAGAAAGAACTGACTGGCAGCAAAACCCAGGTGGACTTGCAGTCCTGCTATCGTGCTGATGATGGCAGCACTTGAGAGTGGAAGAACAGGAAAGAGAAACGAAGCACAGAGGGAGGACAGAGGAAGGCGGCTCGAACACAGAGCTTTTTCTCTCTCCTCCGTTCAAAGAAAGAAATAAGATTAAGACCACAGAACAGAGATCAGTGAATTTCTTCTCCTGTCCCTCGCTGGAAAAGTTATTTATTTCCTATAAAAGCTGTGTGAACCACTGCTAATCTGGCTCTCAGAGCAGAGGTGCAGAGTGAGTCTGTTAGCCAAACAAAAAAAAAAAACCTTTCAGGTTTTGTCCAGTGAAAATCATTCCAGTTGCAAGTTCTTTGAATTTGCAATATGTGGTAAAGGTAACTCTTTGGGGTGAAGTGCTCCCATTGTAGGCACTAGGAAGAACCAAGGCAAAGAGCAGATCAGCGCCTCAGCGTCTCATCTGTCCCATCTGATAGTTCTCTCTGTACTGGCGTTGGTGGCGCTGGCCCTGTGCCTGTGGGTTTGCATGCTGCTGTCGTCTCCTTTTCAGAGTACCTAAGGGACAAAAAGAAAAGGACAATAAACGCTGGAAACTAATGCCGCTCCTTTTATACATCATCAGAAAGGTGCCCACAGCACAGACGATGAGGCAGACACAGCAGTAACTGTTGTTTTAGCAGCTCCATGTCCTGTTTTCCTGATGAGACAAAAAGACTCCCGACACAAAACCTTCCTCATTGTTCCCAAGTGTAGAATAAAAAACATTTTGCTTATCGCTGCTATGTTGCAAACTACATGTACAATCTTTTTCCTTTAGCTGTTCTCAAGCTTCAACACCTTATAAGAACATAAATGCAAGGACATGCTATGTCATGTGCTGTACCTGGCAGCGGCTTTGGTGGCGGTAGTTTAGGGTTGCTGCTCGGGGTGTGGACGCTGCAGATCTTGATGAAACCAGCCATGAGCATAATAAGAGCGATGCCCATCAACAGCACTGCCCACCAGTGAGCCTGGAAAAGGATATGTGAATGCAGGTGAGAAGGTTTCTACATGTTGTCTGTGCCGTTGCATTGGCAGATCTTTGGCGTCAACTCCTCTGCTGCATTCCCTGTACAGGGACACTCACCACTATCCACTCTGCGATGGTCTCATACAGCTCTGGATTGAATATGGCTTTCTTAAGCCTGGCCAGAGGTCCATCAGCGTCCACCAGGCGACACCTCATGAACACGTCACAGTAGCCCTTAAACTCGTTGCAGGGTGAGCCGGGCTGCAGCGTTGTGACCTTCCTGTTGAAGAATTTGGCCCACTTATCTGAGCCTGAGCTGCTGCAGGTGGTGGGCTTCACTGAGGGACGAAGGAAAAGTAGTGACCTTTGAGATACCAACACTAACTTAGCCCTCTGACCAGAAGATGGTTCAACTAAGAAGAAAAAGTAAATATTGCTGATAGCTAGCTCAATAATACCATGTGATTGTGTATTTTGATCCATGTCACTCACTTTTCTCCATGCAGCACACATGGCACAGCTCTGCTGACTCATCCTGACCATCTTGGCTGGCACAGGTGCACACTTCCAGGCCGTACTTTTCACAAATGGAACCGGAACATACCTGATCCAAACAAGCAGTTAACAGAAAAAAAATTTAAATACAAACAAGTTCACAAACCGCACACACCGCACAGGAAACTGCAGCTGGTGACATACCCCATTGAGGCAGACTTGTGTATCTGAGTGACAAGAGGTGTAGTTGGCTTTCGGTTCGGAGGTGGGACACAGAGCAGTAGCTCCATTGCACATGCCCTCTTGGGCACATTCAGACTCAACTCTGCACTTCTCACTTGAGCCCTTGAAAGTACACTGTGGTGTACAGCATGGGCCTTGGCTGGGACTGTAAGAAGAACAAATTTGCGATCACACGTCAGACAGATGCAGCACAGTTTTGTGCTCAAGAATTCTCTCACAAAGTACAGGCAGCACAAAGGCACGTTAGTAACGTCTAACCTGCAGACTTTGCCAGGTTGGAGTTTGCACTTTTTGCCCTCCCCTTCATTGGCACTATAACAGCAGGGGTCTTTGCACTGATCACTGTAGCCGCAGTCACATTCTTCTCCCGCTTCCACTAGTCCATTACCACAGATAGGCTGGCCAGACTCTGTACATACAGACACAACAGCATGAAGACAGAATCTCTCACACATGCATAGACAGGAACAAGCATATTCATTACTTTGAACTTACCAACAAAACAGTCATCTCTCTTTTTTGTCAGAACGGCGCTTATATTGCGGATGCTGCAGATGGAGAACTTGTTATTGTTGAGCTTGTCTCCGGATGTGGCTCTGGCGTACATGATGTAGTTGCCCTGCTCTTTTTTTTCCTGCAACTTGGACTCTCCAGGGGTGCATTCGATCCCAGAGTCATGCTGTAAGGCAGTGAGCAAGTGAATGACAGAGCAAAGAGTGACTTGAGAGAGAGAGAGCTGCATTTAATATGTTGCAGAGCTTGGTGAAAGAAAGAAGTGTCCTGGCAAAGAGAGGCATTAAATCACAGTACTTACAGGGGAGCCAAAGTTGTGCCCAACCTCATGAGCAAAGGTGATGTGAGACACTTTGGGAGGGACATGGGAGGCATAGTTCTGCACAGTGATGATACCAGTGTTCAGAGACTTCCTCTTTCCGTCAGAATAAAGTTTACTCTTCTCACAGATGCCCCCAGAGCTTCCTGCAGCAGGAGAAAAAACAAAACAAAAATGGAAACGATTAACATAATATTTAAAATATTAGACAAGATTTTAGAAAGAATGCTTTTGTACTTAAACATCAGGTAATCAAAACTGAAGTTAAAATCATTAAATAGTTTCAATTAGCTTCAATCAAAAGCATGTTTGTTCCTTTAGAGGTAAGGTTGTTAAGGGAAGTGCTTGTTTAAATCCAACAGTCAGGTACCCTAGCAGGATAAAAACACACACACACACATACACAGGAAGAAGGCAGAGTGGTATGTTGGTGTTGGTAGCTGCACCGGAGGAGGGCAACAGCTTGTCCACAGCAAGAGTAACCGCCCCACAGCTCAGAAAAAAACACCATGCATGTACTTCTAAACTCAAGAGATGATCACTGAACCATAAACTACAGTAAGTTGAACAGATGGAGGAAGTTATTCTTGCATACCAACTTGGCCAATGCCCGGGCTTAGTCTCTGCAGTGTCATTTTTACCATTAAACAAAACTCTGCACACATGAGGGCACAGCCTAAAATCACTTTTTACAGAGGGTGCACAGCATGTAGATGTCAATATCAGTGTATAAGTGTAAGTGTCTCTGATGCTGCTCAACATTTAGTTTGTAATTAACACTGTGATCACTTTTCTGCATCGAGGAAAGAAAAATCTCCTTCAGAAAATGTGAGCAATTTTCCAGCCATTAAGTGGCCACCAACTTTAAAGTAAAAAGGCACATTTTTCTCTTCTGTAGTCTCAATCTCTTATTGTTTACATCTACATATTTCATGAAGAGATCCTAAAATAACTAGACACAACTTTATTACTGAACATTAAAAGTCCCACTTTTTTAAAAAAGTGAAACATAACCATTGCTGTAAATGATTTACAGCACATACTGGACATAAACAACTGAAACGTAAAGAAATGAAGTGAAAAGTAACCCAATTAACTAAGCTGGTGATTTGAAAAGTGAAAAGTAAAAGTGAAGTTATAACCTGATATGTCTGATTTAACATTGAGTACCCAATATAAGAATTCAACATGTATAAATGACTTACTGTTCACATTTAACTGTACATACAGTTTGGTTTGTAGTGGTAGTAGAGTCTGGAAGTACATGATAGCTTACACAAAGGCGTAACATATACGATGATAACCATAGCTACTATGCCACAATATGTAACAAGAGAAAAAAATCTTTTTAAGTCTGTAAAGAAAATTAATAGCCTCAAAACTATGACCATGTGATTAACTGTGTGCACATATTCTGGCTGAACTGAAGCATGCAATATGGAAACTGTCTGGCCCCTGAACTCTACTGCCTTTTCTGTACTTGGAATGATACAAAATATGTATAAATACACATATAAAACACTAGAAGCAGATTGCAACCACAGTAAAAAAAAAAAAAAGCATGCCTGCAGTGCTGCTGCTTTTCCTATAATCCATAAACTCAGGTCATTAGGAGGCAGCTTCTACCCCCACAGAAAACACGAGTCCAAAGCACTTAAAGCAATAAAGAATCTGTCCATTATGAGTACAGTGAATGTGTATGCATACGACTGCACTTTCATGTTTGCTTACTGTGTGTGTGCGCACTTGTACAGCTCTTATACTTATATCTTGACAAGTGGTAAAATAAGATACATATTAATTGTGCTCGACCCGAGCCCCTGACAGCCGTTTCTTCTAGACACCCTTTGTTCCAACAATCACCCCACAGCTCTCTGCAGCCCATCTCCTCTCCATCTCTTATACTTAATCGATTCTTTCAGCTTACGGCATTCCTAATTTGCCCGTATTGATCGACTGTGTTTGTTGCTGTATCGTTCATGTTGAGACAGTTTGAACTTCAAGGAAATTCAAGGGAGCACGAAGGAGAACCCAGCATAGCTATCATTCATACACAACAACAGTTATATAACATCTTATAAGAACATGAGGACAGATACATGCATTCCTATAGCTGTACATTACCATATAAAACATGTTATGCACTCCTGCTTTTATATTCCCAAATATTCACATATTTAAATAATGCTACACTTACTGCAATTAATGCCCCTATGTGCACAGACTGATGGTTTCTAAGTATCTTTCACCGTATCATATAGGTTCATTTTAATTGGCACACTAACCAGTTGTAAACTCCAGGGTAGAGCACATAATACCTTTAACACAGTTTCCTACATGGCCCATTTCCACCTTGTTACACGTTAAGAGATAAACACATTAAATACCTGACTGAGTGACTGTAAACACATCAGACGGGCAGGTTCAAATTTGAACCACTTTCATGCACTTTAGTAAATTACTGCAGAACCACACAGCCAATTCTGCACTGTGTGTTGTTCAGAGGCCATTAAAGGTCCATTTCTCCCGCTGTACTCAATTCTTCTACAATATGTGATGTTTGTGTCATTATACAAATCACAAATCGCCTCTTTTTGAAAGTCAAATTATATTTAGGTTCATAATTAGGATGTATGTTTGATAATGCTGTAAATTAGTGTGTTGCATAAATACTTTGGAAAAAAAAACAACCTAACTTCTTAGTTTGGGCATTCACGTCAATTCTTAATAAATCTCAACTTTGACTAGAACTTTATTATGAGTTTAAGTCTTTTCTAAGAAAAACCCTGCTTCTCAGAAAATCTGGCTGATCAGACAAACCATAACAACTTCAAAATGCATCCAATTGGTGTCCTTTAAATTTCTAGGGAGTGTGGGAGATTGGTAATGGAATGACTGAGATAGTGAAGCTTATCAGTGTTTGCCGGAGTGAACAGAGAGAGAGTCCTATCTGAGATGTGTTCATTATTTTAAGATACCACCATAGTCAGGGTCAGGTTGTCCAACTAGAAGTCCACCTTCTGCCTGTTCTGCTTCTGATATTTGAGATCTCAAACTTTAGGAAATAACACACATTAAGACAGAGAACTGTTCAACTGGATGATCTGGAGTAAGTTAGAAATCACTAATCTGACTTTCAGTGTCGACACAGGAATACACTACCAGGGTTGTGTGTGTGTTCGTATTGTGTGCCAACCTGAAGGAGCGCCGACCCACGCCAAGCCAAGAACACCATCATCAAAGTCTCTGTCAGTGAAGACATAAGCCAGGCAGTAGTCATCATGGTTCTGTTCAGAGTTGAGCTCCAAAAACTTCTCCACTCCAATGTTAGGAAAGCGAAAAGGATTGGACTTGTCCCTTTCATCATCGGTTGTATTTATCTGAACAAAAGGAGGGTAGGACAATTACAGTGGGAAAATAGGAAAGGAAAGACACCTCCACTCTCACAGAGTAGTAGGCTGTGCTTGTAAAAAAAGAAATATAGACACTGAAGAAAACTGTCTCCACCACAATGTTCACTGCTAAGAAAACACTAGCAGCTTGATGCCTTTCAGGTCAGTTGTTACATAAAATGACTCTGCAGCACAGCCCACGTGGCATTCACCTCTGGTTCAAGCAATTCTTCCATCAGATTGCACTCACCCTGATTCTTTTAACCATGAAGCTGATGTTTCGGATGCCCATGAAGTCCGTGGCCTGGTAAATGGAGTCTATGGCCTTAACGTGGCTGGAGATCTGCAGAGAAAGTGATCGTTTAGACTAGTAAGAATGCAAAAGCGGCCGTGGAAAAAACATCAAAGGTGCTAAGCCTCGTCACATTCCCAGAGGCTGCCACTGTGACTCATCTGCTAATCAGGCTTTGAGTAATTATTTGATTGAGAGTTTGAAGATATGGGAGCGAGTTTACAGGTGCCAGCAAAAAGGATCAGTCAGCTTCTGTGTGCAAACCTGGGCGATGACAGCCTCTCTCGTGCCGTAGTATTTGAAGAAAAGGTGGTCCGTCTGGATGAAGAGCTGGCAAGTGTTTTTCTCTTTTGCTGCTGCCCTCTTTCTCCTCAGAATAAAAGGACCGTGAGACATCTCCTCCTCCAGCACACTGTTCACCTGCTTAACAAAAAAATGAGGATCCAACAGAGCAGACATGGAGTTAGGAAGTCAAAGGGGTAAAAAAAAAAAAAAAACCTCAGGTGGGTAAAATAGATGGTAAACCCTACCCCTAGTCAAATACTCATCACTTCTGATTACATTCCTTTCTTATCATAGTCCTTTTCACCTATGATCTTATTTTGCAAGCCATTATAAAGTGGTTTAAGTGTGTCTGGTGTATTAAGTCACTGTTTCTGAAGAAAAGACTTTCTGCTCTGAAGAGTATTTAAAAAGGCTGTGAATGGCTTCCAACATTGCTAATAATCAGGCAGTAGAATGAAAGCATGTGCACCTGTGCTAAAAATATACATACACTCTTACTGTCAGTGTAAGGCAGGTTGGATATGAGATAAGATCGTTTTAATCTCATGAGTCTGGTCCATCTGTGTGTGTTTAATTATGCGCAAGAAGGAGGGGGGAGGGGCTTTGTTGTGATGCCCGCACTTACTTTGGCTGGCTCTTCTACAGCAGATGCCTGGTACTTCCTCATCCTCTCAAATACCGAGTGGTCAGCGCAGCCGCCCTCTGAGCCATACTTATGAGGATAATCTGGCAGATAGGGGGGAGATAAGGGAGAGGTTGTGAAGAGCTTACATTGCACCATAGACCTCTTCAGAATCGTGTGTGGTGGGATGGAGAAGGTGAATCAGGGTGAGCTGGGTTGCTGCATTAAATTAAAAGCTTGAGCGATGCGGCTTTTCTCTCTACAAGCCATAACAATCAAATCAGCGTTATCTTCCCCTCTCATTTTTATCTTTCTTTCAACTTTTGATCTGAGCAGAAAAAAACCATGATCGGCCTCTACTAATTGAAAAAAAATCAGCTTCACTAATCAACCCAGCCTTTTTCCAATTTAGTTCTACCCAAACTGGTGCACAGACTGCATTTGCCCTGACAGCCTGCTGCATTGAATTTTAAAGGGCAAATGGGATGGACTCTCAAGCACAATGTGTATAGTATAGTATTTTCAGTCAGATTTAACCAGTTCAGATCAAGAAATGTAAAGGGGAAAAATGCTCCCATGTTACATTACAGACTACTCACAGCACTTACTATCCCATCTAGACTGCACACAGCGTACAGAGTGACTGCCTTATTCTGTTTTTTATATGAACAATTCACATATCAACAACATGTGAGTCCCATCACAGCATGGCCATCTGGCTTCAGCAGCTGTCTTTACTGGATCACAAAAACAAGATAGGATCAGTCTAATCGCCACCTCTGCTGATACCAACAACACACCTCACCACTGGCCACACCCATACAGCAATCCCACATCAAATAATCTGTGATAGTGTTTCCAAATATCACTTCCGAACAAATGATTTGAACAAACCATGTTTATTAGGGGATTTTCAAAATGTGAAAATGTTAAATACTGAAAGTATTAAAGGAGCATGATACCACTAGTTATTCTACCCAAGTAGATGGTGCAATAAAATCATAGAGTTACCAATAAAGTTAAGAGCTTTTGCTTATAATGAAAGTAATAGCAAACTGTCATGCCTGTATTGTTATTTGCGATATCTCTCTTAGCCCAATCAGGGATAGTGGCCAAAATACCAGATTACTTGAATGATGGAAGACAATGCAGATATTGTGCTGGTGCTATATTTATGTGTGATTTACAAAATGGGTTTTGACAAAAATATAATAATTTTAGGGTGGATTTTTATTCATTTATCTATTTAGATTTTTTATCATTTATTTTCTAATATGTAATCTCTCTATGTTGCTGTTGCCTACAAGTAACTTGTATTTGCAGAATCTATGATTCCATTAATAACTGGTACAGAGTGAATGTCTCACAACCATTAGTGGCCATTCAGTAAAGGGAGCAGTCTAGTGCTGGTTACTAAACTGACTGGACACACACTGAAACAACGCATTCAACCTCTGACAATGTGTTTTGAATTTTTTTAGAGAAAGCCCTCTTTGTCTCTGCAGTGAATGCCATCTCATTCAATTGCTAATCAAAAGGCCCTTGCAATTTGGACAGAAGTTAAGAAAAAAAAAGATAAAAGCCAAGAGTAAGCCAAGACCACATGGAGAAAAAAACCCTAATTGGTCCAAATTATTACTATGCTGAATCTTAAATTTTAGTTTATATACTGAGAAAGACTATGAAAGTACAGCTCACACTGCCTACACAGTGATGATGTATAGTGTCATCTGAATACTCATCTACATACCTTAAAATATGATTAAGTTAAAGTGAATGTCACCCATCATAAAGACTCTTCAAAGAACAGGTTTAGATAGCAGGTTTTTATATGGATGGATTCTATTCATTTCCATTCATTTCACTGCACAGTCCATCTACCTGTCAGTTTAACACGTATGTGAGCAGGGACCTTCACTGTATGTTCAGGTGCATGATGAATTCTAGACTAAAAATCTAGAACACACACAAGTCTGTTAAGGCTGACCACACTCCGCCCATACTCAAAGCAGTGATAAGAGTCCATGTAAAACTGCCAAACCACATCTGACTGGGAGGATAAAAAGCAGGAAAACAAATGTTTATCTTTATCGAGTGAGTTCTGTTTTTTCTCATTTCCACCTGCAACCTTTTGTTCTCTCCACCATCTCCATAACTACAGGCAGAATGACGTGTTTCACCGAGGGCGGATGGCCTCACCATATCATGAACAGCACTTGGGGTCTTTCAATTGGTGCTTTTGTCAAAATAAATATTGCAAGAAGGTTTCAAACACAATTGCTCAAATTTCCTTCAGCAGTTCAAAAGAATCTCCCTCTACTATGCTAGTGTGTCAGTGTCAGTGTGTCAGCCCGAAGCCGAGGCAGGGTTCATATCAGACTCGCGTCCTGTTTGCTGTATGCAGTTCTTCAGGCTGGAATCATGAATCTCAAATCAATGTGTTAACACTTGTCCTTTGTTTGATTCATTCACAGAGATGTGCGTTTTTGCTCTTGTATGTTTTAGTTTCCTCACTGAGCATCTCTCAGCGGGAAATAGTCTGACCTTAGCAATGGCTCTGTGTCGTGCTCCAACCCTGCTTCCAGCATAAATGCTGACCACCCTGACCGTGGCCCAAGACCCAGAGCCAAATCCTGCTGCTCCCAGTACGGCAAACAACCTTTTCTTCCAAGCTTGTCAGGAAAGTCTATTAACTGCTTAGCCATCAGCCCCTTTCTTCACAACACACACACACAAACCGTTTCCTGCAGTGCAAAGTCAATGCCCTTCCTAATGTATTACTTTTCTTTCTCTGAAGCTTTTTAATCTATTATCTCAAAGTATTTGAGCAGCATAGAAGAGGTTAGATAAAAATGATCAATTTAGTCAAAACATTCCTACACTGACGCAGCCTCCTGTTAAAAGTACTTATACTGTAAGTTACAAGCCACTTGTCAGAAGTGGAACTAAATATAAGGAGGTCTCAACTTTTATTTGGCCTTGAACTGAGCTCTCTCTCAACCATACAGTGTCTTTCAGTAAATGCAATGGCAGATACATACCGATGTCATCCTCATGATAGATGACAGAGTGGAAGGGCGCATTCTTGTCCTTAAGGTACCTCTCCGAGGGTTCAACATAGTATGTTCCCTGGTGGGTTTTAATGAAGCCCTCAAAGCGCCCATCAACCACGGAGCCATGGGTCAGTGTGCCCTTTTCGCCTGAAACACAAACGTGGTTGAGGATGAGCGAAGGAAAACACAGTCTTTGTCTGTAGAGAAAGTCAGCTGTCGTGACTGGAAATCAACATGGTATTATTTTATACTGATCATACAATGACACACAACATCTATTATTTCAGGACATTTAAGAGTAGAAATGATCTGTTCAATAAGAATGCAATTTAATCAAATTAGATAGTGGTATGTGCATGGTATCGTTGGCATTTTAAAACAAAGAGTGCTGGTTACAGAAATAATTTGGATTTAATTTACATGACTGAAGGGAATGATGCAGGGTAGCATGGATTCTTAACACGTGAGGTGGAAAACATTTCATCCAATGTCACACGGACTATGAAAGAGGAACAAAGCAAGCATTTAAATTAGATGTTCTTCACCATTTCTGGAAATAAACATTTTAGAATTTGGTCAATTAAAAGCACGATGATACCATTCAAGCTTGTGCAGTTGATTATAAACACCTTATAAAATTTCTACCGTGAGATCAGTGTGTGGTCTAAAACTAAATGTTGTGTACCAGAACATGAATCATATTCATGTTCTGCCAGCGTCTGTTTAGATTTCTATTTTCCAGCCCAAGATGTTTCTTTCATCTTTTAGGAATCTTCTAGGCTGAGACTAAAAATGCTTATTGTGAGGACACCTTTCTCAATAAGACAAACAAAAACCTCTCAGTTTCTCTCTCCCTTTCTCTTTGTTTCACACACACACACACACACACACACACACACAGATCACAACAGGAAACAGTCTTGTTTTGTCTCTTGTTCGTTTGAACTCTGCTGGAGACAGGCAGCAGGAAGACGTCCAGGAAGGGAAGGGATAAGAGTGGAAGGAAGAGCTGGATAAAGGGAAACGGAGGTCCTGTGTGTGTTGGGCTGTGATGTGTTAAATACAGGATGAAACAGGCCTTTAAAAGTATTTCTCACACAAATATATGATAATCCATAATGCACTTGTGGGAACAAGCCCAAACCTTGTTCATGCAAACAGAAAAGGCGACGCATGAAAACACTGAGATAATGTTGGGGTGATAAAATGACAAGTGATGATGCAGACTTTCAGTTTCTTTTTAAAAACCCCTTTAAAAACTGCACTTCTGCCCAGGATGTGGTGTGAGGATGTAGCTGGACTTACCAAAGACTTCTCCACTGTATATATGTGAGGTATCAGCAGGTATCTCCTCTCCTGATACCTCAATGGTGAGATCTGGAGGAAACAGAGACGCATCTCTCTTCATCCGCAAGTTAAAATGCCTGGAGAGAAGAATGGGAGAAAATCTTTAATTAGCATAAATGTCCAACACCAAATGCAAGGTTGTACTTTGAACACCGTCATGTGAGCAAAGCGATGTGCAGTTTTGCTGACAGTTTTGCGCTCGAACCCTCAAAACCCTCGAACTGTTAATAACATGTTCTCACAAGAGAGAGTAGAAAAAGGGCCACACACACACACACACAATTTAGAAGAAAAATCCATCTCATTTACACATTTATGTGCTTCACAAATGTTGTGGTGCTGGTTGTTGCTCAGTGTGGCTGTGCTTAGTGAGCCAATACAAGAATTATGTCACGAGGAAAAACCACATGAACTTTTCGGCACAGCCCCACAACTATTTTCTGTAATCCTCTCGTTAGCATAACCATGATGTCAAAGACAAAAAGGCAAGTGTTATGTCCCGATGGTGTCAGGGAGTAACCATTGATGTTAGGTGGATTTGAAGGAAAGGAGAGAGACAATTGGTTGACAAAAAAAAAAACAAATTTATTGATAAAACAAAGAAAAAACAGTAGTAAACTGAAAACAAGCTTGCCACAGAACAGGCAGAGGCTGCAGAATAAGAACACCAACTAAAAGATAATGAAAACTAAACAACTCACAAACTCTTGCTAATTCAAAAGAAAAACCACCTTC
>JBAJHX010000001.1:24116321-24144259 GCA_037176925.1 Amniataba percoides
CTCTGCAGCCCTGCAGACAGAGAGAAGGGAGGAGGAGACAGCACACTGCCACATGTTCCCTACGTAACACGTAACAGCAAGCATCACATGAGGTGCACATGAGCCTCCAGGTTCGCAGAAACCTGAGGCGCAGTAGTGAGTAGTTCAGGGTCATGCTGCTCAGAAGGAGTTTCTTTAATGATCACATGGTTCGGTCTCCGGGTGTGACTCTTCCAGCACATACCTCGAAACATGTTTGCATTATTACCTCGTACAGAGCCCTATATTGATTGTACCATTTTACTTCCTTATCTTCGGCGGGTTAGAAGCCTCATGTAACCTTCAGCTCAGGCGTTGTCAGGCAGGAATACATTTCTCAGGAAGCATACAAGTGTCTTCACTTCCTCTGTTTTTAATAATGATCATTCTTGCAACGCTTTTAGTGCGCAGAATGAGCCAAAATACAGAAAATACTGGTTCCTCATCATAATTATTGTAATAGATGTTGCTTGTGTCATTAAACTCCTCTTATTTCTAACACAGCTAATACACTGTCATCAGCAAAGTCATTTTGTCAGACTTCTCCCTCCATGGCCACGTAGGATATATGACTGTCTTCTCAGGTGGAATAGTAGAAAATCAAACAGTGCGATCAACAGTGCAAACAGTAAGATCTGTGTAAAATTTGGGGGGCAGACCAAAAGCAGAAATTTATTTCTGAGACAGACACACTGTTAACATCTACTTGAGCAAAATATGTTCTGCAGAATTTTAACTTACTGTACTACAGGAATGAGTACATGAAAGCATAAAGAGAGTAAAACCAAGAGAAACGCGAGCAGACAGAGACAGACAGTAGGATGTTGGGAGGAGTGGAGCAGAAAATGTTTCAGAGGGTGAGATAACCACATAATGCTGAAAAAGGTCAGACACAGTCCAGGATTTCCCTTAACAGGATGACTGATCACTGACCTGCTCCAGCGCTCAGTTTTTTCCTACATCTTTCCCACTTTGATTCTGCTTGCAGTCCTTTCTGTTCCCATCACAATATCTTCCATCAATTGCTTCCCTTCACAAACTTAGGAATGGATAATCCTTCATGGAACAATACAATGTTTGTGTTTACAGAACTAGGTAAGGTTTTTGCCCTGTTTTTGACCACCAATATTCTCCTCTTTACTTATCTTGATGTAGATCAATTTATAAATATAAAGTAAAAAGGAGTGAATTTGTCCTTAATGAAAGCACGGAATCTGTAGCCTGATCTATAAATGTACTGTCAAAGAAACAATCCAAGTGAAGCCAGGAGAAGGATAACAGAGAAAGACATTTGAATTGATAAAGAGAGAGAAAACTGAAAAACACATGCAACAAAGACAGCAAATCTGAACTACTCTCTGAAGCCAGCACTGTAACACAGAGATCATCTGGCAATAGATTTAGTATGAATTCCTCTGCTTGTTATTCATCCTGGCACACCCATTGCAGTCCTGGCCTCTCCCCACCTTATTAATGGCCTGTACAACAATCAATATGACCCCATGACTTCATCTGTGCCCCATCAAAAGCTCAGCCGACCATGATACCACCATGGCACACTGGTCACAGACGCAGTTGAATCCATAAGTAGATTATTCAGTTGGAAATTTAATCTGCATTATCAGGGATCTGCAAAGGCATTTTGAATGTTCACTCTCAGCGACTGTTACTTTGTACATTAAGGCATGTTTTTACTAAATATTTCTGACAGAGCAACATCACTCAGCAGGACGCATTTAATATAAGAACGTAAAAAATCTTAAGCTACTCATGATGGTTTCCACCATTCACAGTAGAGATGTGGTTGCTCTCATTTATAAATCTCACATCTCTGAACCATGATTCAAGCCTTAACACCAAGCTGGACACAAGTCCTCGCTAAGAGCACAATACGATTAGACATGTACAACATGAATATTGAAATGCAGGGTGAACATCTATCGCCTCTGACTCTGTTTCACATTGCCCCCAGTTAATGTCCAACCTTTTTAACCAAACTACAGTAACTACCATGTCCCCTGACACACAAATTACGAGTTACACATTTCTAATTATATCATTGCTCAATTGATATCCTCAAATTATGTTTGTACACTTCACTTAACAGAATGATTTTGCCATTTACTGCTTTGATACTTGAGTAAAGCTCCTATTATTTACTTCAGTTCTTTTCTGCTGAACGCAAAACTGTATTGTATCTTTCATTATTCATATTATAGTCTGAATACCTGAATAATAAAGGACGGGCAAATCTGTAGGCTACAACAGAAAGTCAGAGTAACTCATTCATTTCGTGTTTAAGGCCGAATAATTACAAATTGTACAATGTCTTTCTGCAAATAATTTTTCATTTCAGGAAAAACTCAAATTCATGGAGCCCATGGAGGGTCAAAGTAGGGTTTTGGCTTTTGTATTCCCTTTAAATAACTTTTACACTCCATTCATACATACATAAAAAAAATTAGATATTTTCTAAAAAATAAGTATAAAACATTAAAAAATGTAAAATGAAAATATTTTTAATTCCCCCTCATCCATAGGAACAGTTACTCTGTTGGTCCAGTCCAGTTCTGATACAGGTCATTCAGGGAAACTCTGCAGATTGCACAGAAAGATGAGACAATGTGACATTTATCATATCATGCCTTTACTGTGCAGCGCTACTTTCAAAAGTATAAACACTATAAAGCCATTGGCTGTGGGCACAGCTGCAGCTGCCCTGCCTGGCTGTGGTGATTGAAGCTGTGGCTGTGGATGTGGGTATTACAAGACAAAGGCTGCACTTGTGGTTGAATCTTTGATGCAGTGGATATGGTACTTTTCCTGTTGACATTATGCAAGAAAGCATTGTAAAGCCACAGAGGATTTGACCATGCGGCACCTCTATCACATATGACAGACCTACTATCAATCCTTCAATAAAACACTGAGACAGCACAACAGAGTCGGTTCACTGCACACAAACAACCCCTGCATGCAGTGAGAGTTACACCCATTGTAAACTAATGTGTTACAGCCATAATCATAGCAGCTAAAGCACAGTCATGGTTGCTGCCACAAATCACAGCAGTCACAACTAGCGGCAGTCTAGTACATAATGCATAATATATAACTATAATACAGCCTGTCCTTTCACTCTGGATAAGGTAATGTTTGCAAGTATTGCAAGGTAACATAAAAGATATAAAAAATAAACATGACAGTGGAGGATATTAAAAAGGAAAATAATCAAAGTAAATAAATTTAGGGCAAGAAATCACTAAACAACAAACACCCCAAATGCTCAAAGCTTTTACAAACTGACAAAGAAAATCACTGCATCATGTTGCAAACAAATAAAAACTTGTAGTCAAAAAAAAAAAAATCATGGATTGCAACAGACAGGGAGAGGAGAGGCTGCGGATCAAGTCAGTGCTGCTCATCTCACAGAAGCAGCTGACTGATAAATTATTCAGACATTTGCCAAATGCTGAACATACTGACTCAAGCATCTGACAGTCATACACTTTGCTCAGTAAGCAGGCCAGCTTAAAGGAATGGGGCTGCCCTCCAGCCATGTCTACAGAGATGGCATGCACACAAAAGGCCAATATCTACACTATATGTGTTTAAAGCATGATTTATTAGAAAAAATATCAAGCAGTTAGATCACATGATTACTTTCTCTGGAGGAGCATCCTTTCCTCACTTGTTGTGTGTGCTCACTGTCTAACTTTATAGCAGTATGTCTTCTTTACTTGTACTCCCCAGGCAGAAGGATAGAAGTTACAAGGCCGTAAGGTGCTAGCTCCTCCATGGTGTATGTTTTTATATTGCATATCTGAGGGAAACACAGCTGTGCTGAAATAGCTGTTCCTTTGCACCTTTAACACAGAAGCTGTCAAGAGGTGCTTCAGTACCATCCTTCATTATTCAATAAGGGAAGGTCGTGGCAGTAGCACATCCTTACTACAATCTATTAATTAATGATCAACCAAATCACCAACCTATGAACTACTTTTGACCTGCTAACCACACCAAACTTTGAAGTTTACCCTGATTTGAATTAGCTTTGAACTGTCTAATTCATCCTTGATTTCAAACCAGTTAGACTTTTTGTGATTGTGTGAAAATCAGTAAGGATATCACAAAGCTTGTTGTGTGAGCCTGGTCCTCTTATGTCTACAGGGCTTGTAAATCTTTAAATATCTAGGTGTATTACAAAGAGGAAAAATGCATGTAACAAATGAGTCTTTTTCTTGGAAAGCTGGAGACTAAACTGAACTGTGAATTGTGTCACCCGCAGTGTATTATAGCCAACGCTTGACTACGTTCTTGGCTCCTCACTTTGTAAAGAAGCCCTCTGCAGAGACAGCGACCCACCCTGCCTTGTTTGTTCCATCACCTGACCCAGCCACAAGTACTCATGTGAGCGGGCATACACAAGAAAGCTTTTCTCTCGTTACAACCAACCTCTGTAGTGCCACACAGTCCTGCCTCGGGTTTCCACAGAGGGGAGAGAGTGTGTGTCTCGTAAAAATCACTGGCTTTATGGCTACTGCCTTACTTTGGCCTGTCTGTGAAGCTGACGGTTTCATAATTATGGATAACACAAATGCTAAGGTACAATGCAATATCAGACATCAAAGAGTCAAATCAAAATCTGTATGACGCATAGCAAAACAATAAAAATGAAATATTCACACAGGTGTTTTTCATTTCAAGACTTCCTTCCTTCCTACCATGACGTCACCAAACATAAATGTAAAATCAAAACATTGAAAACAACAGTTTGTCCTGTACCAGTCATGCCAGGTTACTGTCTGATTGATTATTATGTTAATGTTTAACCAGTAACACTGTGACACTTCCTCATTATTCTTTTCTCATAATATCTCTATTATTACTATTCATGACTCTCTTACTGAAGTCATATCACATTTTGCACATCTCTTGAACTCTTATTAACTCCACCAAACATTACATACACCTGATAATAACTTTTGTGCAATATTCTGTTTGTGCAGTATCTTCAATCTACGCTCACCATGTAATAAGCAGCATTTTTATTTATAGTTATCCGAATTCTATTCATTATATATATTCTGTTCTTCACATATTCTGTTCATAGTATTTTTATTTCTATTGTTTTCTCAGTAGAGCAACTGGAACAGAAATACAAATGATAAATAAAGTATACTGATAATGATGAACTTGAGTACTCCACACTCAAACTGTCTGGCCTGCTCTTCTGCGTGTCATGGTTTGTGCAGTACTACTATTTTTCCTCTGCTACTTAAGAGCATCCATGAGACTTTGTTTACAGTCGATATATAGCAGGTCCATTTAGCCAAGCCAACATCAAACTGCAAAACAACTCCAGCTCTACTTCCTTTGAAAAGGGTTGTTTATGTCCTCTTTGGACACTGCGGATTACTCAGACATTGGAAATGATCAGACCATATGACGCAGAAATTGTCCCACCACAGGCTTTTCTCCAAGGCCAGCAATCGCAGGAAAGAGCACACAAGCACAGGAAATGATCTGGCCTTGATAACCAACGACAGAGAGGCTTGGTGATGGGGGGTGGACTGCTGAAAAAACAGTGCTGCTGAGGTAAGTCATTGTTATGCTCTTCAATGTGACAACATATTAAAAAGAGTGAAAAAGGGAAAACATAGAGGGGCACATGGAAAGATTCATAGAAATCACCCCAGAATTACACTAGGATAACAAGACAGGATATTAAAATACACTTCACTGTCTGTTTGTCTGTCTGTGTGTGTGAGAGAGAGAGAGACAGAATATACTGAAGTGATGATATTCATCTACAGATTAAAGGGCAGCAGAAAACCTCAATGACATTGTGGTGCCGTTTAGGTCCTTGTGGCATCTCTTTTGAAGTTGAGCAATGCTATTTTTCTTATGTGTTTTCGAATGAAACCACTGGTCTCACACAGAGTATGGGTATAAAATAACTACATCATTGTGAATATTTCAAGCAAGAATCTGTTTTTCAAGCTAAGCACTGCTTCAAATTTACATTTGTAAAATCACCTGTTTCCTTCAGTGCTCCTTCATTGACAAAATTACACGTCTGGCAACACCCTTACAATTATCATGCAGCTTGTGAAAAATGGCCAGATGTGGAAGTGTCCTGAAAGACAAACTGCAGCAGGAGTTTACACACTAACAGCATTTAACACTTTTATGGAATTTTGTGTGATTTTTTCTCTTTTTTCTCTGTTGGTAGCCATTTATTTTCAAATGTTTTCCTAACACATATTCTGCTGCAGTCTGCTGTCACTTCACACCAGTGACAAGAACTCAGCTGATACACATCTGAGAACATTTTAACAGCGTTGCTGCCTGAAATAATCTGCCTCCAAAACAGGGGTGGCACCACTGTCGTCTGACATGCTGGCCGTGACAAGCGCTCATCTCAAATTACACATTGTTTAAAACAGAATCAGAAAAGAATAAAAGGAGGCTCCACTGTGAAGTAAAGGGTAGGGATTTGATTACTGTCCTTTTTGACCAGTGTTGCCGCTTGTGCTCCCAGAAAAGTCCGCACCAGGGTCATATGTATCTTTTATTCCTGATATAAAAGCCACTCAACACCATCAGTGTGGTTTCCTCAGTTTTCTTTGCTTCATTATACTTTCACACATTTCAAGTCCAGTGCAAAGAACACAGCAGGTACTTTCTCTACATGCAGACTTTCAAACTGCCCAGTAACAACATTCATTTTGGCTACTTCTTTCTATTGACTGCATGGAATGCAAAAAAGAAATAGAACAACATAGTTATGATTTCTATGACATGCCAGAACTAAAGGCACAGAGGGAGAGGGATAAACATAAAACCATGTCCATTTCACATTCCTGCTAATAAGTCATGCAAATGAAGATATCTAATCTCTTGGTGATGCATGGTAAGTAAACACAATAGGCCCAGCACAGCATGGGTCAAGTTAAAAAAAGATGAGATAAATATCTTTAAGAGAAGGCATGGCATTCTCAACATATATATTCAATAAATGATTACAACAAATATTCACAAACAAGCAGCATGTGTGAGGTTAAAACAGAGGGGGGGGTGCATATGTGAGGAGGACAGTGTGTGTTTGTACTGAGACTGACCTCCCATGTGCATGAAAGTCCAACTGCACTGTGCTGTCTTGAGGAGACAGAGCTCTCTTGGCTCTTTGGTGGCTGTTGTGCAGGGCTTCTGTGTCATATGACAAACCTTCATAGTGGCGAATATATTTGTTCAAGCGGTTCCCAAACTGACCTGGAAGAGAGTTGAGTGGCACATCAATATTTGTCAACTTACATTTGCAAAGTAAAGCTTTGATATTTTACTATGTTTCCTGTGTTGTATGCATGACAATACCAGAGACCACAGTGGTACATAAAAGCAAACCTATTTTCCATTTTCTTTCAGCAGAAATAATGATTTGGTGGATTTTATACACATCAGTGGGTGAGGTAATTAAAACGCAAGGCTCGTGTATGTACAAGTATGAAGCAAAATATGTGCAGCAAATACACACATTTGTGGCCACCACTGGTACATGGTGAGAACTGTCAGTCCTTCATCCCTCTCTTTCATCCTCCCTCACACCCCTTAAAGGTTACAGTGCTGGTCTCCACGCCGTATCAAACACTCTCCTTATTTCTGCAATCCTGAATCTAAGCTTGTCCAAGTGAAAGACTTCACCCTGCCTGTTTCAGTTATTAGTATTCATCCATCTTGTACAGAATTTGACACAAGAGACAGATAATAGCTTGTTTCCATAAAACAAATTCAACAAAAAGTCAAACTCCACTGATCAATTTTGACGAGTCTTGTTTCCAACTAATGGACTAACAATAGTGTCAACACATTTCATCAGAGTACATATGAAAGTGATGCTCTCTTTTTCTACAGAACACATTTTGTAATCAACAGCAACATACACCTGCAAGACAGTAAACATCCCTGTGACTAACAGCCATAGGTTTTATTCATTTTTTTAAAAACAGACATTGTAATAGTAATACACCTTATAATAGTAGGTAAAACACAGGTTTTACTGCCTAAAACAGAAGCTCGATGAAATTCAGCCATCCTTGACTTCATTATTTACCTGCACCTTTCCTACTGTGACATGTCTTTTACGAAGGGTTCCTGGGCCGGGAAAACAGAGATAAATGTCTGCCACAGTGGCCAAGCTATATTCTCAGCTCACTGCGCCCTCACTAGATGTGCTTAACAGGCTTATTCAGCTTACTGATGTGACCCCAGAGGTAATCCTGTCGGCTTTCGTACTGACCATTTCTTTGTTCTTTCCACAAAGACAAAGAAAGTCAGTTTAAAGCACAAGTGAGGAGCACATGATGCACATCAGGTGACTGGGGTTGTGTTTCAGTCCTACTGTATGTCATTGTGTGAGAACAGTGACTGGCTTGGCTGCAGGCTGTTTCAATGCTAATCTACATTCCTGAGGCGCCACAGAGCACAGCTAATATGATGACAATATCTGTATATCTGTATTTCGGGTCATAATATGAAGTGCTCTGATGTGAATTACATAAGTAGCCTTTGCCAATAAGTTCATTAGCAAGGGCTCCATTTAGCTTTTATAGTGAGAGACATGTCAACGAAGAAAGACAGGTTACACATTACTAAGAGCCTCCCACAGCTCAAATGGGATAGGCTCCACCTTGCCTATCTTTTTTACACTGTACTGTTTTGTTCATTGCCATAGGGCTTCTATGAGGTGGGAGTCACAACTCCCCAAACAGGGAGAGGCTGTACCAGGCTACCGCATGTAGCAGCTTGTCTGTGAATGCAGCAAGAAGATATTCCAACAGTCAGCTTCTTTAGCCCATCTTCAACAATCTAAATAATGAGAGGAAACTTAACTGAACTGACAACCAGCCTGAAAAAACAACAAGATGGGTCTTTGGATGAGAGAGCGAGGCTGTAATTAATCAGTGAATATGTTGATTTTATACAAAAACAAACACTGCCAGCTCAGATTGCCCAGATCTGCCTTCTCAAGAGGACGTGACAACTCCATTAATATGTAATAATGTGACAGAACAAGGCTGATTTATCAACAGACAGCTGCTTGCATAATAAATTAGCATTTAGGCTGACATTCCTGGGATGTCAAGGCATTTCTGCCCACAAACAAAGAAAGAAACAAACAATATTAATATAAACTACTGCAGCAACTTCTATTTGTCAGACACAGTAGAGTACTTTTATATGGACACGAGCATCATGGTTCTTATCAGTGTGTTTGAACATGCAAACATCATTTCCTGGTTTCGGACAGCTGAATATGCTCCATTAAAAACTGGGACACTGTGACACTTCCGATGTTTACAGAAAAGTCCCGTACCGGTGACAAGTTAAAGGAAAAACCTGAATGAGGGGATGAGTTATGCTGTGGAGGGCAGGGTTTGGTCAATTTGTTCCCTTGCAGGGAAGATTTCACTGCAAATCAATACGAAGCTCGTCTGATAATCCTGTGATGAAACATTTCTGTCCTGACAGGACTGGGCTCTTCCAGGATGACAATGGCCATCCATAGAGCACAAAGGGTCACTGAATGGTATGGCTCTCCACTGCCATAAAGAAAACACCAAATGAGGAGATCTCCTTTGAAAGAATGGTGTTCAGTCCTCCAGGAGAGTTCAGAAACTTTTGTGACAAGGAGCACTGAAGCTGTTGTGGTGGCCCAACACTTTACTAATGGTGCTTTTCCATTACACGGTTCTAGCACTATTTGGCTTGACTCGACAGTTTCAGTTGTTTTCCGTTACAAAATATCACCTCAGTGTGGGAGGAGGCGTCATAGCAACACGGCTGAAACTCCAGTGATGTCATTTGTTTTTGCGACACAAACATGAAACAACAATGGAGGCCACCAGACAAAGAAACGTCTGCACCTTGTCGTTGCTCCACAGGGTTCATTGTGCAGCCATCTCTGATCATGTAAGTTGTGGTTACAGTGCTTTAAAAATGCCGCGGTTGACCCTTATAACGAGTCGCTCTCCTGACTCATCTAGTAATGTCATGCCCTGGCCAATCGGTGGCCTGTCATCTGCCGACGTCACATTTTCGGCTTAACTCAGCTCACTTGGAACCCCGGCTGAGTAGGTACTACAGTACCTGGTACCAAGTACTAACACGTATGGAAAAGCCTAAAAACAAATCGAGTCAAGCCGAGCAGGTGCTAGTGGAAAAGTGCCACATGGTTCTGAGATACATTTTTGCTTTAGTTTGTCAACAGTCCGTAGTTGTAGTTGTTGATAGCTATCAAAAAAAATCTGGAGAAGATGGAAAAAACGGTTCCAACAAAGAACGGTAACTGTGGTGAAATGACAGAGAGGAGTCGCAGACACGTCTGGACAGAGGCAGACAACAGAAACCTGGATAATGACACAAACATCTCTTCAAGCACCTAAGCAACCAGATTAGTCTGTGTACCATGTAAACACCGCATCCTGAATATGATCAGAACTACACTATTTCTAACAAAGACTTTAAAGCCACCGTCACTCCCAAGTTAACGGACACAGCTTTTAATAAAGAGGCACTGAACAACAACAAAAAGGAGGTTATTAAGAGGATTATTTAAAAGTGAATAAGATCTGTTCAGTCAAAACTGGGGGCTGGCCCTGCATGGTGGTGTAGAGTTGTTTTCAAGCTCAATGATGGTGCTCGACCGGCACTACGACATTCCACCTGGGCTAAAATGCAGCATTCAGTCTGAAGCCCCTGCAGCCCTTACACTTACAATGGCCATAAACTAACTTAAACATGTTATTGATTTAGCTAGCATTGTCATTATGACTAATCAATGAATATAATTACTGTGATTGCTAGATAACAACTCAAAACTCAATTTGCCAAATAAAAATCTACTTCATATATTGTGCACCTTATTTTATGTAATATACTATTTAATCTATTCAATTGTTTTTGTGTCTTGTTAAATCAGTCATTAATGCCTGACTTGAATTGATTTCTATGACGCTCATCATTGATTAATACTTTCTTAGGCACTCACCTTCATTGCTGTACACATTGAATCACGACCTGACATTAACATAACAACCCCACTTTAAATGGGCTTAAATACATCACCTCGCTGAGAGGAAGTGGCTGTACAGACAGCTGAAAATTTTTCCTGGAAAGGCTACGTCATCATAATTTCAGTGCAATCTGTTTCAGGCTATAGTGCCTCTAGCGAGGTGCAATTCTTGACAGGGAGGAAACCGCTGACAGGAACAGAGGAGGCGGTAACAGTATGGATCAGAGCCGATCGCTGCCTCGCATTACCATGCATGCTGGGTGATGGCAGACTGGCTAACACGACACATCAGACACCCGAAAGCTCAGGGCAACTCAAACGTCTCCTCCGTTACACTGTGAATCATACAGTGTCGGGAAAATGACCTGCAAGCATCTAGTCTTTAAGATCAAAGTGACTGTCAATAACAATCCCCCATTGCTCAACTCTATGCTGCGTACAGTCACTGAGAGCAGGCCAAGTAAACAGCAGCTGTGTCAAAAGAGAGATAACCCAGTTTATCTGAAACACAGACTTCTTCAGAAATGTTTGGTCCTCACGGCTAAACAGTCACAATCCACTTTCAGCCTCACATAGCTGCTCCGTGCCTGTCATCTTGATCATAAATTTTAGGGCATTGCAGCAAATTGAAACGTGTTTGGGGCAATCTAGGTTCACATCAGGACATCGTCTGGTCCCTTCCTGTCCCACCAGACTACATGAACTCTTTTTCTCTTTTTGCTTGAACACATGGCTTGTGTTCTTTGTTTCTGCCTGTAAGGATGTGACATCAACATTGATAGAAGGGAGGGCTTTCTCACTTAAAGTTCACGCTTGAATCAGCACTCCTGCACGAGATGTGGTTGCCGATGTGCAGAAGGTGAAGAGGCTGTTTCTGCACTCTGTCTCAGTCGCGGCTTGTGTAAAGAAGGTTTCGTTTTTTTTCTGTCCTGGTTTTGCACACCGTCTCTGTGACTTGAGATGTTGGTTTCTGAATCTGTGCAGTACCCTTTGAAATATCTCAGTGAAATCAGTGTTCCCAGGATTTACAAGGATCATACAATTAGTGCGTATAATCCCATTCTTATGACCAAAATGTTTACTTGTAATTGCCAATATGCATTTCTGCACACAGTCGAAACTCGCACTTTAAGCCAGATGCAAATGTGTAAATGCTGTTTTGTGCTTGTGTGTGCAAGGCACTCTGGGTGGTGTATCTGTATTGAAATCTAAAAAATGTTGAATTTCTCAGCAAGAAGCATTTTATTGCAATCACAGGGTGGAGGCGCACTAATCCTCAAGTTAGTTCACTTATTCGCATTTACCCCGCTTGTGTAACTAACGGTGACTCACCAAGTAACAACACCTCTCTGACCACAAGGCTACATTTCAATAAGGCAGTGAGCTGTCCCCCCACAACGTTTAGTGAAACAATCACCACAACTTCTTACTAATTCATGGTAAGAACTGAAAAAAAACGGTTGTTAGGCATAATGGATCTTTTTGCCTGTGTGTGTTTGTGCTGCAGACAACCCCTGTGAACCAAATGAACTTTTAATCTGAGGGTCACTGCAGGTCAGTGGGGAAAATATTTGACAAAATTAGCTTTTGCTTCTTACAAATATAAAACATGTCTGACGTTACATATCACATATCCACACGACTGGCCTGTCAGCGTACAGTACCAGCTGGTTTAGACATATCTGCCAACGCAGATGAAGTTAGTGTGAATCTATTTAAACCTCAAACACTGGCGTGACTTCCTACTGTACGGACGGTGACACCGTCACCATTCAAACGGTCAGTTTGTTGACGCTGAGCGCTGTTGTGTCATTTCAACACTCACAAACTAACAGGAAAAGGCTGGTTTTGGTCATATTTAACAGCTCAACCTGTATCAAATAAACCCAGTTATCCCGGTAACCTGGCCTTGTTGTTTAAAAAAATAAACTGTACACTACAGTCAACATTAACATTAGCCAGCAAGCTAGCAAGTTACACAGTCGGACTCCGAGTGCTTGATCCGATTAGCGCTAGCTCGGCTCGACACTTTCCTCCCCCCCCGGTGTGAATCGATGAGAAAACTCACCTGAGATGTCTCCGAGGCAGCACAGCATGAGAGTTAGTTTGACAAGTATCATATCGACGCTGCCCTGTGAAAGCCCTGTGAAGCAGCTAGGCGAACGGCACACACATTCAGACACACACCACCGACTGCCGCCTGCTTTCGTTTTCCTCTCCGCTTAAAGGTGTAGTCGCCCTGCCTAGTGAGCTCCCATCGCAAACTGCCTGTCTCCAGCCAACCCCGCACACTGACAGACACACAGATACGCCGACAGACACACAGGCAGCCCTCCTCCCTTCCGGCGTGTTTGCTACACAGAGCCGGGACACACCCGTCCGTCTGCTCATCACCTAAACACACACAGTTCACTTTGGCACAAGGGCGAAAGTACGTGTGTGTGCTGCCGGCATGAAAACACACAGCACACCGATGCTGGTGTTGTTGTTGTTGTTCAGTTTTGCTGTGTTTCACTCATCTGTCAGAAAGTTGTTTACTTCCGCTCTGCCCGACTTCCGGGTTTGAGCAGCTGTTTGGTGGCGTTCTTTGAGGTTATATGCAGGACAAAACCACCTCTAAGAACGTTTAAAGATACATGTATTATACTAAGGGGAACTGAACTGAGAACTACAGGATAAAAACTGTATAGATATATTTGGTATATTTGGTTATATTTGGTTTATAATATTTAAATAGATAAACTGAAGGATCAACAGAGAGATTATGCAAGCAGTGAATTCAAAATTATTTGTTTTCTTTGTTTTTTTATTTTTTAAGATTATTCTGTTCACATGAGATTAAAAAAAAAAACATTAAAAAGGTTGGTTTGGTTTTGTTTTGTCCACATGCAGATAACCTTAATCCTGAATAGTAATCTTCAACGTTACAGAGATTCATTTGTGATTCTTCTGGCTAAATGATAATATACTACAACATAATATGTAATATTAAATTTGTGCATGCAAATACATTTCTGCTTTTATTGTCATGCACAGTTACAAACTGGAATATTCTGTCTGTGCTGTTCATCATATATTGCACATTTTCTCACACATATCACACATTTGGTATCTTTGGTAAGTTGTGGATCTCGACTTCATTTTAAAATACAGTCTGCACCACCAGAAGCACTTGAAGAGTCTTACAGATGTTATTGCCTTTTTTTTAGTGATGAAAACAGAAGTTTAAAATGGCATAATTCTGTTGTTGGGCACCATATGGTAGAGCAGCAAATGTGGTGTTTTCAGAAGCTAATGACTCTCTGTTATGCATTTTTTATGCTTACATAGTTTGTTATAAATAGAATCAGTGATAAGAAAAAGCTGACTCAACTTCTACGTCTATGCTGTGTGTTTAGATATATAAATGTAGGCTTTTTCAGTCCGATTAGAAGCTGCTTTTTCCCACAAATTATGTCTGAAAATTCACAATGCTGTGAGGCAACACATGTACAGTACAATTAATGATGAAAGGACAGAAGCAATAGTCTGCTGGTCTGTAGGTGGACTTCCAGTTCATTAATAAACATGCAAAACAATTGTAGCTGACATCACAGTCAGTAATACATTTAAGTTAATTTAAATTAATAATTCATTTATTTTGAGTAAAAACACGAATAATTTAAGTTTTAAATGAAGAAAAACATTTTTGTTATTTCATATTGATATAATAAAAGCATAAAAATGTTAAAAAAGGGAACTATATATTATTTAAAAAACGGAACCAATGTTGAACCAGTGAGGTATGTTTATGTTTTTATTGTTTATATTATGTTTGTGGCTTACACTGTGTTACATGTCGCTAATTTGTATTTGTATTTATCCAGTTCTTACGACATTGCCTCGACATCGCTCGAGAATAAAAGGCCTGTGATCTGAACAACCTGCGTCGTGATTGACTGAACGGGAGTTACAACAATGGTAAATTATCACTGAGTTGATAGACAATAGGGGAAAAGTAACTGGTGATAATGATTACTTTTATAAGCAGGTAAAGCATAATGATGTCCTGCAAGCAACTGTGAGGAAAAATTACATGTGTACAAATAAACTGACTATTCATTTCCTGGTTTGGTTTCCTGCATTTACCACCGTTATGCCAAGTTTTTACACTTCACCCAAATGCTCAACAGTGTTGTGGATGTCTGTGTTGTCTGTCATGCCAGCAGCTACAAAGAAAGTTTTAGATCTCAACAGAAAACAGCTAAAATGAATACTACTGACCAGAGCGGAGTTAACAGTGGTTATGTTTCAGTATGTGGTTTGACATTGCTAAAACTTCATTCACCTCACAACCCCATGCTGTGTCTGTCTTGCACCCACAGCAGGCCAGGTGCTTCATGTCCCAGACGATGGTTGGGTCACACTTGTGCCCAGATGGCCTGCATACAATTACTGGCCTACTTGAAAGCAAATTCTTTATTTCGAAAGTGAAATAGATTTAAAATGACTTCAACAGCTTTAAAACAAAGGAGTTACGTTTTTTTTTTTTGTATACAATAATTACATTTACTGAAAGTTCAAATAAATAACGACTAACATAAACGTAAAGAAACATTTCTTTCATTGAGGGACTGTGACTGAAGAGGCTTTATTCCACTGCACAGTTAACTTTATTCCACTGCACACAAACCTTGTGAAGATCATTTACATTCACAATGGCACTGGGGGCCAGGAGTCGTACCTAATCTTATCACAAAAATAAAATGATAATTAACTTTTAAAATTTTTAAACTGTGGTACTGTTCCGAACAACATCTCTATCTGTCAACTACATTAGGACATAGGTTATTTAGCTTTTGTGTATGTTTGGATCCCTAAAGTCTGATGGAGGACGGGTTTTTACGCAGACTGACGTATAGAAAGCTGTATCAGGAAAGAATAGTGACGCTCCTGACGTGCTCGGTCGAGTAATTGCTGCCACCCAGCGACTTGAACCACTTACTGCATGTGGATTCAGAGCTGTCAAAATAATAGCTGACCCTGCATACAGTAACTACATATGCATGCATGTCTATATTATCTCTGCAAAGCCATAGCTGCATCTCAACAGATCAATTAAGTGTGGACAAATATATAAATTGCGAATAAAAAGAGGCGCACACAGAGTTGGTTGTCACTCTGAATGATTTAATTACATTGATTTAAAGGAGGATGATCGAGGATTTAGCTCCAAACTAGATATAAATTAAACTTCTGTTTCACAGTTTTTCACACTGTTTCAGTGTATAAACGGTGAGCGTAGTTCAGACTCACATGCACTAAGCGTGTCGTAACATCTAAGTCTCGTTTCTCCGGATAGTAGGGCAGACTACGCGAGATTTCTACATTTTCACAAATGCGCGAGCACGGCAAAGGCAGGTTGTGCTTATGCTGCGTTCATGAAACCTCGTAGAACATATTATCTTTGAACGTTCAAACAGTTTGAGGAAGAAGCCAAAGAGAAAACATACGGAGGCTAAAGCCAGGGCAAATACTTTAACTATGTGTTAATAACGCGAGCGCTCACAATGATCACGCACATTTGTTTGTGCGTTGTTTTATATATTATTAACAACTGACATTGCTTATACAAGCCCCAAAATGACAGGCCTAAGATTTATATCCTGTATTTTCCATGTTAGTGAGAATTTAAAGCTGAAGTGATGTTATTCCAAATGATATATAAATACAGTATATGCATCTATGGGAAGTGTCTGTTAATAAACAAAATGGCCACCGTGTGATGAAAGCACAAATATTTCAAAAGTATGCAACGTTTGTTTAGCTTTTTTACTATCCATTTTAATGACTCGTTAATAAATATTAGCTAGAAATTACCCGCTGAAGTTGTAACTGCGCCGTTCAGGGAAACATATTGGGGCTGGGTCACGGATATTTACGCATCTGAGGGATGAAGCTAAACAATCCGAGCGCCCTCTAACGCCCCCTCGCTCGGCCTGAAAGCAATTCACTCTGATGACGTCACTCGCAGAGTTGTCATGGCGTCTTTGGGACCGAAGCTGCTGCTGCAATTTAGCTAAAAAAAATCTGTCGACAGCCCGTGGACCGAAATGGAGAAACATGCGACCCTGCACCGAGACACCGACGGGAGCTCCGTGTGCGCCACGATCGCGGGAGAGATGGGCGACGGCACGACTGTCGGCGGAGTGAAAGGAGCAGCCGAGAAATGCACGAATAATGAGGCTCCTCTCAGTACTTTGGTCAACGTTAGTTGTAATAACAGCACCGCAGCTGCCGCTGCTCCCAGCGCCACCAATGTCTCTCCCGGTGCCGGCGAACCTCACGAGCCTGAAGTGGCCGAAGCGGCGGCGGAGCAGCAGAGGAAGGACGCGGCGCCGAGCGGCTCTCGGTCCGGGGATCAGATCAGTAACGGGACGGGGCATGAGGCGGCGTTGGCTGCAGGAGATAGCGAGGGTGGTGCCTCAAAGTTAGTAAACAACGAGCCCGACGGCCCGTCCTCGCCGCCCGGTAAGGAGGCGGACTCGCCGCCCGCTTGTGGAGAAAGTGAGCCGACGAAACTTGCCAAACCGACTCATCTGTGTCCGGACAGCGCGGCCGACGGCAAGCCGGCGCTGTCCGGCGATCGCGCCTCTTCGGAGGGGCTGCCGAGTGGGAGTGACCCCGAGCCCAGCCCCGGCGGAGAGTCCCGAAGCATCGATTCACTGGAGTCCTTCTCCAACCTCAACTCGTGTCCCAGCTCCGACCTGAACAGCGAGGGGCCGGAGGACAGGGGGCTGGCCCTGGCCCTGCAGAGCGAGTACGGGGCGGACGGGACAAAGACTGCCTGCGCCAAGGACCGGGCCGCCGGCCAGTCCATATACCACATCAAGTGGATCAAGTGGAGGGAGGAGAACACGCCGATCATCACCCAGAACGAGAACGGCCCCTGTCCATTACTGGCTATTATGAATGTCCTCCTGCTGGCGTGGAAGGTAAAGCCTCTGAGATTATCCTGATCAATACAAACCTGATTCCTCTTGGTACAAATGGACGTGTTTGGTCAGGGTGCTGTACCAGCAGCTGTGTGATGTTACTACAGTGGACAATGTGATGTAAGACTTTTCACATTTAGATTTGCCAATGGTTAACGTACACATCATTGAATCTTGTCCCTCTCTGTCCTTCAGCACTTCCTGTTGTAAAACTATGACTATGTATGATTCCTCTATTTTAGCTTTAAGTGAGTGTGAGTTTATTTCAGCGTGCTGGCACAAGTTGAATGCTCTGATGTGTCTCTGTTGCAGGTTAAGATGCCGCCAATGATGGAAATTATAACTGCTGAGCAACTGATGGAGTATCTTGGTGAGCGTTTAGCACCCATTAAAGCCACTACACAAGAGCAAGTTGATGCCACACTATTCGATTAAAGGGGAATAACAGTCATGATTATACTCAGCCGTTGCCTCACTCGAACTGGCCCTCTTTTAGCTGCTGCTTTTACAGAGTCAGTCATGAATAAGTGCTGTCCAAACTTTTAAGCATACTGGCCCATAAAGCCAGCAGATCTGAGTTCCTACAGCCTAGTAAACATTCCTGTCTCAAATGAGCGGTTACATGCTTTAGGTCAGCTATATATATTTATGTCAGAGGAAGAGACCAGATCTGGGGAATCCCCCTGACCCATGATCCAATCTTCTGCTGTTGCAGAGGAAACCAGAGCTTTCCCTTCTCCATGACTGTCTCCTGCCCTTCATAACTAAAATTGCTCTGCAATATCAAAGCAGAGCGTCTTGTTACAGCAGAGCTTCTTCAGTGGTAGAGCCTCTCCTCTCTGGTGTCTCAGCTCTGTCAGGGCCTTCAGTATCCACTGGCATGAGTAGACTAACATAATCTACATCAGATCACCTTTACTGTGGCTCAAACAACACTTACTACTGTGCCATTCACAGCTGATAATGAAGGAATCGCCATCTTATGAGTGTTTGTACTATTTTTCTCCAAACCTGCCCATCTGTGTGGTGTTTGGGTGGATGAGTTCACTTTGTGCTCGCTTGTAAGTTGATCTCCTCTAAAGTTCAGAGACTGCTGGATGAATTCTGAATTCGGCACCGGTGGTCGTAACACTCAGACATGAAGTGGGTGGTGGTCGCCAATCAGCAGCTCAGCAGTGTGTAGTGTGGCAGGCCGGTGATCCAGACGCACTGAGGGCAGATAGATATAGATATTAAAGGAAGACCGAGGCTGAGCGAGCCCACAGTTCACTGGAGTACAGAGCAGTGAGGGGGTTTCCCTGCTGCTGACATGCTGTAGTAAAACCACTCTGCTGGCTGGCCCACTGCTGCTGGAAAAGAAAACACCAAGATCCTCATGAAGAGTGACAGCACAGGAATCAAGTCAGAAGAGTTTATAGTTTAGTTTAGATCAGAAAGCAAGAGTCAAACATGTCTTTATTTTGGAGCGTAGACAGGATAGTTTAGGATTAGATGGTTATTTTTCGCAGCATGAAGAACATGAGGAAACCATCGTGCCTTTCTAGGTCAGTCAGCAAAATTATAAAGCACTAAGTACAAGAAAAAAAAGCTTTAAAGCATTTTTCCTCTGGATATATTCCATTCATTCTATTAGCTTGAGCAAAATACACATGAAAGTGTTTTTTCTTTCAGACTGTGTAGCTGTTTTTACTTAACGTAGCTGTTGATGACTAGAGGTCGATGGCATTCCTCTGAGTAATTCTTAGGAAAAAGTTTTGTGTTGACAGTGCAGCACGACACTCTCGCCAGTCCCTAATAAATTAACGATTCTCTGTGAAGAATTTTGAGAAACACTTGCACAAGAGTTTTTAGAATGAAGGAGCAGACTGCGATAAAACTTTAATAACAGCAGTAACAAGAATGTGTTTTCCTCTTCTGCTATTCCATCCATGTCAAATACTTCAAATGTTTCTGAAGACACGCAGAACAGAGGAACTGCGCAAGAAACATAATGCAGTGTGAGGTCCAGATTTAGCTTCTTAAAGACATGCTCCCCGTGAGAAAGCAGCGTGTTTGTGGTGCCGATCAGTTCTGAGCAGAGCTGCAGTCAGACAGCTGCGTGGCCGCGCCGTGTGCCGCAGCCCACGCTGCCACAGAGCCGGGGAGACGGAGCTCTCAGGTGTCACCTCGGTGGACCAGGGCGCGACTGATCCTGCGTATTTGGCACAGCCTTTTCCTGGAGAAGCAGCTGGCCAGCGCTGAACCTCCCCTGTGGCTGCTTAAAACACCTCAAAGCATCTGTCACCCCCTTTTATACAAATGCATAAGCTATGAAGCCATTGTGATAATCTCTGACGATCAGGATGATTGTTCTCCTTGATATGTAAGTAACACCTTTCTCTATCCGTGTCACTCTGCAGGAGACTACATTCTGGAAACCAAGCCTAAAGAGATATCAGAGGCTCAGCGGCTAAACTACGAGCAGGTAAGGCTTGGCCTAATCGCTGCGGAGCATTATTATTATTAAACAGGCGTGTGTTTTTGCTTATGTGTGTGCATTAGTAAGCTGCTGACTGCTCCCGGTGCTTGAGGAGTGCAGGGCTTTTGGGATGAGCTCGCTCGCTCTCTCGCTTGCTCCTCTCCTGCGCTTAACAGGAGCTTTCACTTTGTCTCGTCGACGCACTCAAAATACCTCAGCTGTTCTCTACCGGCCATTATTGACGTGTCTTCGCCGTGGTATACAAAGTGCTAGCTGTGTCCTCACACCAAAGCAGGATTTCGCATTTGCATTGAAGTAGCAGATAAGGTTAGTGAGTGTTCTGTAATATGAAAATAGGCATGGAGATGATTACAAACTATATAAAACCGCAGTTTAGCTCCTCTATAGGTTACATAAGATGTGTCTTGCAAGGCCCAGGGAACAACAGGGGTCAGGAGTGTCAGATTATGTTGTTTCACATGGCTGTGAATGCTTAGAGAGGCATGGCTGGGTTCAGCTCCCGGCTATTGAGGCTGTGTGTGTGTGTGTGTGTGTGTGTGTGTGAGTGTGTGAGAGTGTGTGAGAAGCACTTGGAGACAGAGCTCCAGCTCCCAGCTCTCCTGCTTCCTCCCATCTCCGCTGCCTGCCTACGGTGCGAGAGACGGGGCCCCTGCCTCTCCTCCTCTCGCGTGGCAGAGCACCAGCACATCTGTGAATGATTTGAAGCCACACTTGTCCCTCATTCAGAGAGAAGAGGAAAGAAAAAAATAATAATGCAACGTCTCGTCGCAGAAGCTCGCAGCGGAGACCTAAATTTAAGTCCAGCTGAAATGCAACCTCTTAAATAAATCAGCGGAGTCTTCAGCGTGCACAGTTAAAGTAAGGGAGTGGTTAAGAGTTTGTGTTGCATAGTTATTATGGCAGTCTAATCCTAGACGCCGGCCTGGGAGCCCTTTTGCATGTGGGTGTCCTCATGTCCAGGCGCTGTGGCTGACACAGTATGTGGAGACGGCTGTGGGCTGGGCTCAGGGATGCAGGCTGGAGGAGAGAGCGAGTCTGAAATGTGTTTATGTGCATGTCAAACAAAAGGTGTCCTCTTATGTCCCGGAGAGATGCCTTTAAATCGCTCGTACCAGTGAAGCCGCCCCGACTTTGAAAAGAGCTGAAGGAGTTCATAACAGGAGTAGTTCTATTTATAATTTCAGCTTTAAAAAACATCATCTGTCACTGGAGTGTATGAGGATTAAAATAGCAGTTGCACGGCTGCTCTTTAGCTATTGTTAAATATTTACTTGGGAGAGCTGTGGAAGTGAGAGTGTAGTTTTGCTCTGCTTATGTCTCAGTGGACTCAACAGCACTCTTACAAGGCAATCCATCCACAATGGCTGTTCAGCAAGAGGAGAAAATGGGTTTTCATGTTTAAGAAGCCTCTTTTGTCTCAGTTTGGTGTCAGTCACAGTGATGGCTGCTGTTGCTTCTTAAACCTGTCTTTTGTTCAGAGTAAAGCACATAAAATTCCAACGTGGATTTCAAAAAAAGCATCTTTAGCCTTCGAGCCTGTTTGATGATGAAGGAAAACACACTTTTCTTACATATCTGTTAGGTCAACACCCTGAAGGCCTTCTGAATAAGAATCTTTTTTTCAATTTAATAAGCAGAGACAGGAACAGACGAAAACATGATGAGCTGCTTTAACTGCAGCAACAACAACAACAAAATCCAAGATGAGAGATTAAGCCACACAGGCTTATCAGTTTGTGAGACACTTGTGATTTAACATAATCCAATAAAGTAGGTTCAAAGCAAAAAATTATCTTTATGAAGCTCACAGCGAGTTGAGTTGAGTCACATCTTTTCTTTTTTTACGCTTTGACGTTGCTGTGTGGGATCATACCTACATGTGAATGGAGGCTGACAAACATTATAAACATATGATTAGTTTGTGATTAATCCAGCAAACATGTAGAGTGGTGACAGCTGCTGAAGTGTGCCAGTATTCATAAATGTATGACCCACATTATGGGATATTACGTTCTTACTGTTCATTATTTACAGCGCATGCCGGTGGGTCATGGCATTATGTAATGGTTTACTTTTGTCCTCCGGTGATTTATATGTTTTTTTTTTCAGTCTGCAGATGTGCTGCATACGTTTTTATAGATTTTTGTAGACATGAATGTAAACTGACGCACAAAGTTTGTATTAACATGCACACATGACAAATATCTGACAGTTGCATTCCCTAGACTGTATTTAGCAATGGGGGGAAATTTGATGACAGCATTAACCTTAGTTTGTATTTCCCAATCTGAAACTGTTGCTCAAACGTCTCTCTTGGCAGGATAGATTTGGTTTTCAACAGAAAATCTAACATGTAAAGCTTATTCTCCAATATTCAGAAACAAGACCACTTTCTTTAATCTAATTTTTTACAGTGAGGCATGTTTATAATTTGAATTCTTTGCTGTCGTTGTCTTGATTTGTCTCATGACAGGAAATCAATCCTTCAAATCCTTCATCTTGGTGCTGTAATGCCATATTCTGTCCATCGCCCATTAATTACGTCTACTCTGGATTTTGTTTTTAGACAAAGCGAAGGTGAAAGTGGACAGAGAAGCAGGCGACACTTGCTCTGAAGAGTGAAAGTAGAGACACTGAGCAGAGTACTGTGCTCATGTTATGCCGTAGAAATGCATCAGACACAAGCGCAGATGAATGTGAGCGATGCGGCGCTAATCATCTGATCTCTGAGCGCTCATCTGCCGCTGGAGCTCTCTGCCCTAAAGTGAAGAGATGTGGTCCATTACACAGCCCTGCTAATCCTGCCATCACTGCTGCTCATAAGCGTCCTAATCCACACACTCAGATGGGCCAGCTGAAGGCTTTTCACCTCCGCTCTCTGTGCCAAGCGTGAAAGCTGGAGTAGCTGACGGCACGAGGGACATACAGTATCTCTACCGTAGAGTGAAAAATAGAGTCTGCACACTGTACGGTGACGAAATGTGATTTAAAGCAACTGATTATTAGTCATCTTCAAATTTCTGCTGGACATGAAAAACGGTATGATGATTCAGAATGATTCAGTTAGAATTCTTTGAGCCTTTGGACTTGACATTTGATCTCACAAACACACAAAAGACAAAACTGGAAAATAAAACGATGCACATTCACAGTTGTGATGTTTTGTGCACCATGTGACCAGTGGCCAAAGCAATGCACTGCAGCTTAAATTAGTATTGTGAAATTAATAAGAACGTGCACAGTGTCTGTATCACAATATGGCAACTTTATGCAAGATGATGTATGAATAGACCATAATTAAAGTGTAGTGGATTGCACTGTGTTCCACAATTATAATTTAGACCAGACAAAGGTTTTCACACATTTTATGAGGATTTGTTAACATTTCACTTGGATTTATTATTTTGGACAGCAGAGTTAAAATGATACAACCTAACACCACAGAAAGCGAGTAAGCGATGATGATGATGATGATGATGATGATGATGATTAAATTAGCATCCAGCCCTGTTTCAAAGCTGTTAAACCGCCAATAAATCTGCAGTTTGTAGGCTCAGGTTTATTTGTTTTGGTATGTGTGGAGTAATTGGCTTTGCTTTTGGGTAATTTACCAAGTTTCATTGTGTTTCATTGTGAAAGAGTCAAAACCGAGTGGAAATCACTTACGACGCCACACTCTTAATAGAGTTGTAGGGCTCAGCTGGGAGGCTTATCTTGATGTCGGAGTTAAATGACAGCAAAGCTTCAGAGCCAGCTGGGAAACATCGCTCTGAGGCTCAGTGCAAGAATTAGTCTGTGAAGTTCTCAGGTGTGTGGGTGCACGTGACTTCTATGGCACACAAATGACGTGATGCGCATTCCAGCGTTCACGCGGTGCAGCAGAAGGTTGGTCAGCCGATAAATTGATTCATAATTAGAAGATGAATGGAAGTTCATTCTCTTCTTCTAAATAAAGGAATTTCTTTCAATTTTTTGGCCACCATTAAAACCTTAAAACCTGCAGCCAGCCATAACAGCATTCCTTCATATGTTATGCAAAGTGAACAACAACTGTATTATAAGCAACATTATTTCTTAAATATTTCAGCAATGCAAAGAGTGCTTATAGCTATTACCTATGTAAGGTGTCAATGTAACATCCTGCTTTTCTTTTGTCATTTCTGCATTCAACCGATAAAATCAGTCTCCCACAGTCTCAGTCTCAAAGCAAACATGGAGTGTTTTATTTCTCACTTCTGTTTGTGCCAAATGAATACCAGAGAGGACAAATCCAATTAAAACCAGTCCAATTAAAACCCCTCAGGGACCAAGTGGTAGGTTTCTTTTAATGAAACTTGTAAACACCCTGAAATTGGTACAACTGATGCCATTCTTCTTAAGAGCATAGAAGCTGCTTAAAAAACCAGACAAAACATTTTAGGGAAATCACATTTGCTTCAGTCGGCATCTGTCAGAGTACGTTCACATGTGTGACACATAGAAAACACTGTGAACTGCTGTGGAATCGGCAGCTCAGATTTAACGTGAATTCAGGCAGAAGTTCTTACAGACAGCCCTGAACCAGAGAGAAACAAAGGAAGGTGAAGCTTTTCCTCCTCAGGGTCTGTGCAACGTTAGCAAAGCAAGCATGCAGTTTTCCACATGAAACGTGTAACGGCATTGTGATATAATTGCAAACTCGTCAAATTAGAAACAGAATGATATTTTAAGGTAATGACTATTTTTACCAGGCAGCTGCTTTAAAATCCATTTGTCTGAAGTTAATTTTGTTTGTTTTAGACGATTTTGTGTTTACTCAGACAATGCACACCTTCATTCTGTGTTTTGTGTAACATTACATCCCCGGTGTACTTACATCAGCAAGTTTGATTTCTGTCTGCTCTTCAGTGTCCACAGACCTTTGACTGTCTGCTGTTGTACATTCTGCAGGCCTTCCCTTTCTAACTTTGTAAGACTTTACAAGATTTTTTGTGTTTTCCTCCTGTCACAGCTCAGACTGCTCATAGTTGGATGGGAGAGTGAACAGTGATGTCAGTGCATACCTTAGCCATCACGTGGACAGAAAAACAGTTAACTGAGAAGTTCATTGTCATTTAATGTTGATGTTTTGTAACTTACCAAAAAAGTAAATAAAATGCTGCCCATCCATTTTTTCACATCTTAGCTGTAGGATGAACTATTTAGTGGTTTGTTCCAATGTGAATCATTGTGTATTAATGTTATTACAAATAGGACTTGATTTCTGTGGAGCAAGATACATTTGAATCCAATCTATGTTGAAAGACTACACTTTATAAATGGCCCTTGAATCGAATGTTCTGACTTTACAGCATTTGAATATTTAAGGACCCCCAGAGGAGAGGACAGAGAGAAGTTTAATATTTATTTTGTTGCTGAAGCTTAATGATTGAACATCGTGCTGCATGTCAGTCCCTCCTGTCGTGTCTCCACCGTCCACTGCCAAAGATAAAGGCACCCCCCAAGAAGTCAAACAAAGGTAGCGTTTATAGCAGAGCTGTCAAGTGTTCCTGATATTTTGACCACCACTCTGCAATATTATCGAAGGGAAATATCATGTCTCACTAGGACGGCCTGAGAGCATACCCAGAAATTCAATATCAAGTGGTTTCCTGGCAGAGGCTTCCATTTCTTCCTGTGGTTGTAGGTTGATTGACAGTAAGCAGAGCAAAATGTAATTAATGCCGCAAATATGAAAAACACTCAATTCAGTCGCAGTGAATTGAACTATAAAGCAGAAATACTTACATCCAAATCAAGGTGTGTTTTTTTTGTTTAATGCAGGAATAAATGGCAGCTAATGGCTTCTTGGTAAGGTGGAAAAATCAATCCATGATAGCTTGGGCTATGCTGACTGTGTGCAGACAAGCAGGAACATTGTAACGGAGAAAGACAGCTTACAGCACACAAGAACAGCTGGATCGGACACAGCTTCTGCCTCTGTGTAATGTTTGCATCTGCGGCGTTGTTGTGTTTAACAAAGATCTGCTGTTCTTTCTGTCTCCCAGAACATGAGCGACGCCATGGCGGTGTTGCACAAGCTGCAGACGGGTCTGGACGTGAACGTGAAGTTCACAGGGGTGCGAGTCTTCGAGTACACCCCAGAGTGCATCGTGTTCGATCTGCTGGACATCCCTCTCTACCACGGCTGGCTGGTCGACCCTCAGGTGAGAGGGACCTTAATCCCCGTGCTGTTTCTCTTCACCTCCCTGAAGCCAAATTGTTTTGGGTTTTTTTTGTTCTCCTGTCCATCTTCAACATGTCTTTAGGGTCCATCACAAATGATGAAATATTGTAAATTTTTTATGAAGTTGCTTCATAGTTCTAGTGTTCTTCTTCCTCATATTATCTTCAGTTCATTACAAAATAAACCAAGAGGTACATTCACAAAGTCATACGTGCTGCCAGGTTGCTGTCGCTTAGAAAGTTTTGGTGACTGTCATCCTCCATCACCAGTGCCTCATAAACCCACAGGGAAAAATACAACAAACGAAACACAGCCTGTTCTTGTGACTGAGCTTTACTGATCTTTATCGCACCTTATGGGTTTATTTATCTTCGTTAGTGTCACAAAAATAGATGGTTAAAAATAGTTGTTTATGAGCATTATCATTCAAAGAATAAATGGCGAGACACAACACGTTACATGGACACAGCAATGTGGCATCTTGCAATTTGATCACTTAACTGCCAAGCACACACGTCATCATGGTCACCAAATGATTTTAGATGATTCCTTGACAGCTCCCACAAAATTATTTTTGCACAAATGTAATGGTAGTTTAGCTTTTGAATACATCTACTATTACAGTCCTGTGGTTGGCCCAGTTTGCGTTCACACCACAAACTAACAGCTCCAGAGTTTCCCCTCCCTTTGAGGTGGCCTGTCCACTGCTGTGTCATCTGAAATGACAGCATTCACACCACTATGAATAAAGATAATGAACACATAACTGTACCGGAGTTAAGTCAACAGTGGTTTCTGTATGAACACCATGTCACTGGATTTCTTCTTTCTATTATAAATTTTGTATAAACCTGCTGTGGCTTTGAGTGAAAACAGCACTTTGCTCGTTGAATGTTCTTTCCCACAGTTTTCGTGTTTGTTTGCAGATGCACGACATTGTCAAGGCAGTGGGCAACTGCAGCTACAACCAGCTGGTAGAGAAGATAATATCCTGCAAACAGTCGGACAACAGCGAGCTGGCAGGGGAAGGTGAGCGCTATCTCTTCATTCTCTCCACTCTCCGACCTGCCAGACTCCTTTCTCGTCTCGTCTCTTTGAATAGAAAGGAGGAGTAGGGGAGGGAGGGGGAGGGGGGGGGGGGGGGGGGGGGGGGGGGGGGGGGGGGGGGGGGGGGGGGGGGGGGGGGGGGGG
>JBAJHX010000001.1:24144359-24177693 GCA_037176925.1 Amniataba percoides
GTTGAGACGTGGGTTTTTTCGATTTCAGGGGAAGGGGAGAGGGGTTTTTTCGTTTTTTCCACTCTCCGACCTGCCAGACTCCTTTTTTTTTTTGTCTTTTTCACCCCCCCCCCACCCCCCCCCCCCCCCCCCACCCGTGTGTTAGGAGGTGGAAGAAAACCGACAAAGTCAGTTTCACATTTTCTTTCAGTTTTGAAATCACACATTGAAGCTCACCAGCTTCTATTTTTACTGGACAGTCCAGTGCGAACACGTTCCACACAAAAACCACAGAGTTGAAATAAAACCAGGACATACATGTGGCTCCTCGTCAAATGACCTACTTCCACTGCTCACAGTTTTCTTACCAGCTGTCAGTGACGTCTCCTCTAAAAATGTTTGTTCATTCAACACTGAGCTTCTGAGAAGTTGTCAGCTGGGCTGCTGCCAAGTCAACACATCAAGGCCTCAGCAGATGATGAGATTGATGTGGATGAGACACTCCTTTCTATTGTATCTCTGCATTTGTAGTCTAGAAAGTCCTTTGAGGACTTGCTTTAAGAGATCTGCTCTCCATCACTGCTTGAAGAGATGAATTGAAACGGGCTGATATGACATGGTAAGACTAAACATCCCTGAGTTTTGTTGTCATGCTTTAAATATTTTATTTAAGTTTTCGATAGTTTCTTTTCCATCAGACTCTAAAAGTTGCGGCTCCTCCTGAGCTGGACTGGACTGTCTCTCAGCCTGTGTGAGTGTCACACTGATTTTGTGTGTTTGCTCCAAATTGAATGCTGCTCCGTCCTACAGATGCCTCTCGCCATCTGCCTCTCAGCCTATATAGAGTTCACTATAGTAACAGTGACCACTTCCAGCAGTACACAGTCTGAATGTTCAAATAAGCTGCAACAGACATTACAGCAGGGTTTCCAGCACGCTTTCCAAATAATGACGTGCATGAGTATGAGAGATTATCAAAATAAAAGCATAAAGGATCATCGCTCAATTTTAAGTCAGTTTTAAATCTGTCTGTTCTGTAAAGTGAAAGAACTAACAGAATAAACAAGACACAATAAGATCAAATAAGACCCATCACAGCACCGTTTCTGTATCCACTCACTAATCACTAATTCATTTTCCTCTGTGTCCCCCTCCTCTTTCTATCATTGCAGGCATCGTGGCAGAGCAGTTCCTGAACAGCACAGCCACCCAGCTGACCTACCACGGCTTGTGCGAGCTCACATCCACTGTGCAGGAGGGAGAGCTCTGTGTCTTTTTCAGGAATAACCACTTCAGCACCATGATCAAATATAAGGTAAAAAAAACGAAAAGGTTACTGATAACACTTTTGCTGTGACTGCTGGCATTGTTTTGCCAACAGTAACTTAGGTTGAGAATTGCATGTGGAGCAAACTTAAGAACCTCCAGCCGTTTATACAGATATCAGCAAAGCTACCTTTGCTGTCTGAAGTAGAGTTCCTTTTCTTTTGTCAGTGAGCTAAACATAATGAATGAAATCATCCTCTTATGGCTTTATGGTATGAAATATTTCAGTTGCTTTCTTATTTTCTTATGATTTCGACAGAAAAATCTTTAAATAATAATTAACTGTGTATCAACATTTGTAATTATGTTTGTATATATGTTTCTCTTACCATCCCAGTAAAATTCCTCAGTATTGTCCCAAACTGCTCTCAACACAGACTTGCATCAGCACTTTTTTTGTCCAAACTAATGAAGTTTATTTATGTGTCACAGAAATATTGTATTAGACCAATCATAATGTGCCTCTAAGAGATCTCACTCAGTACACACACGCCCATCTCTAACAACCACCCACAGCTGGCTCTCTGTGTCACTGCAGCTCCAGCAGCCCTTTCCTGTTATCTACCGGAGGGGAAGTGGAGCCTGCTCACTTTTATTTTCAGTAGTACTCTGTGGTGGCCAATGTAAGCAAAGCTGTGTGTATCAACTCTGTCCTCCAGATAATGCACCACGACAGCCTCTTGTAATCACTCAGTACATACATACTGTCATCATACTAACAATAGACACCACGCTGTAATGTGTGTGTGTGTGTGTATAGTGTGGCACTGATCAGTTGTGTCTGTGTGTGTATTGTCTCCAGGGCCAGCTGTACCTCCTGGTTACAGACCAAGGTTTCCTGACAGAGGAGAAGGTTGTCTGGGAGAGCCTGCACAACGTCGATGGAGACGGCAACTTCTGTGATTCCGAGTTCCGGTTGCGGCCCCCCTCTGATCCGGAGACCGTGTACCGAGGCCAACAGGATCAGATAGACCAGGTCTGAGCACTGATGCAGGCAAGATTAGCAGAAGCGGCAGCTGAAGTTATTTTCCAGAAATTAGAGAACCACTGGAGGGTGCACAAAAAAGACGCATGACATCAAATCCCAGGAAACCCCAGAATAAAACTGCAACGTTTCAGGTTTTTTGAAAAAAGAGAAAATAAGAGTAGTTATTTATAATAGATGTGTTATACATCCCTGCCATCTTTTTTAGACACACATACATGACAGCCTGAAAAGCACATGGCAGGGTTCATGGAGCTTCGCTGTACCACACCGTCTCTTCCCTAACGCATTGGGTTTACTCCCCCCGGGCATTTTTCTTACTGGTTTCACAGCTGCCTTCTCATTGGTTGGCCAGAGTGGTCCAAACACAGAGCTCACTGACAAATTGTCTGCCTTGCTCTCTGTCACACAAACACACACACACCAAGCACAGCACAGCAAAGCATAGGGGCCATTACTTTTACTCTCCTCGCTCACTCCGGCCCTACTTATGTACCTGACAGGTGTGGTGAAATGTTCTGCACCCCTAATCAATTCAGTTTGATCGGAGAACACTTTGGGTCTTTGCAGTAACATAATGGAGGATATGGAATATAAAACAACAAAGAGCATCAGCAGAAAGGTTGTTTTGTAAACTGCAGCACAACTAATTAATATGCTGTTGTGTAATCAGAACGCAGTATTTAGACCAATACACTCTGATGACTCTGCTCATAAATCATCGAGTCCCTCTCACTCTCTCTCTCTCACACTCTCTTTCTCTTTGTACGTGTTCATGTGTCATAGGACTATCTGATGGCACTGTCGCTGCAGCAGGAGCAGCAAAGCCAAGACTTACAGTGGGAGCAGCTTCCCGAGGGCATCAGCGACCTCGAGCTGGCAAAAAAGCTCCAGGAGGAGGAGGACCGGCGAGCCTCCCAATACTACCAGGAGCAAGAGCAGGAGCAGGCGGCGGCTGCAGCAGCAGCAGCACAGGCACAGGTGAAGAGGGAAGGGAAGCAGGACTTTGAACAAATCTGGGGCATTTAATGTAGTGGAGAGGGACGATTTCAGAAACAGATGGATGTCTGTGTTAGAGAGTTTGATCTCTGAGGAAGGTGCTGAGGATGAAAGGTGCTTGTAATGCTGCCACACGTCGCTGTGAGGTCAGGACTCGTCCCTGGATCTGCTCAGGAGAGTCATTACACTGGGCTGCAGATATGTGGGATGTAGTGTGTTGTTTAAATCTTTTATGTAAATGACATAATTTGCTCTTCTTAAAGAAGCTTTTGGGTATCGTTACCTTTTCTCTCTCCTGTCTTTTAACTATCAAATTTTAACAGTCTAAATGCCATTTCCCGTCGTATCTATTCAAACAGTATTCAAAAGTCACAATGTAGCAACAAAACTAGAAGAAGGCAGATTAGAATGATTTACAATCTGTTGCCCTTTGGTCCTGTTTGTGCAGCAGGGCCAGCAGGAGCCTGCTGAGGGAGACGAGGCGGACAGAGGAGGTGCTGGAGCAGGCGGAGCAGCAGCTGGTGCCGGGACAGCGGCGGCAGCCGGAGCCACGCCCAGCCCGGGAAAACAGTCCTCCAGTGGCGAACGCAAAGCCAAGAAGGAATCAAAGGATAAAGACAAATGTGTTATTTTGTAACATACAGCGCGTCTGCGTGAGTGTGCGTGTGAGTGTTTTGTGCATTTGCTTATCTGTGAGAAAGGGGACAGCATTTGTTTCTCCACGGACTGGATACGCAAACGCGCAGCCCCCAATCTGACGACAAACAAGGGAAAGAGACATTGGAGGAGTGGCGCGACCAGACTCACAGAGGATCTGCTGTTCCCAAACCACTGGTGCCTGCTATCCTCTATCCTCAGTGGAACCTGGACATCAGAGGAAGGGACACAACAACAACTACCCCTTATCTTTCATAGAGTTGGCCAAACTTTGTTACAAGTTGCACAGTGCACTATATTTGTGATGTGGGGTCAAGTTTATTCGGGGTGGTATGTTTTATAGCAAAAGACGTGATCTGAAGAAGCAAACCGTCACCCTCTCACCACGTTCTTTTCTAAGAGAAATCATTCATTTCATGTGTTTCCTCATTATTGCAGCTTATAAGCTTTTTTGTACGTATCATTTACAAAACATATGTAGGCGACACACTTTCGTTTGGTTTTAGTTGCGTTTTTTTAAGTTAGATGCCAAGATTCACATTTTTATTTATGTACCTGCATAAGAGATCATTTTTGGGAGTTTTTTTTTTTTTTTGGTAAGCTGAGAGGGATTTTCTCATAATGCTGCCTATTGAAAAATCAATGTAACACTATTTGTGTCCCCTCTGAAACTCTGTGTACCCGAGGGTTAATTAATGCCAGGTAGCTGCCAGATACTGTAGCTACGCAAACAACACTCATCACAGCTTGCCCTGTTCAGATTTGCCTTACCAGAGTATGGCAGTGTTGTATTCTGCTCTGTTTGAATGTGGACGTGTGCTTGTTTCCGTGTGTGTGGTATGTACAGTACATGTGTGCTCTGTGGTATAATGGCGTGTGGTATACATGTCTCATTTACTGAGCTTTGCTGATGTAACAAGTTTCGATTTGGAAATAGCCTAAACTTCATGCTGGATTAGTTAAGACACAAATTAGGGACATTTAACGTGTTTTACGTTGTGATTCTACTTCACAAAAACTGAGTTTAGGACAGTCAAACTTTGAGAGTAACGTTTCAGGTTTCACCTCACTTTTGGCAGGTTAGCTTTGTGTTAGACGGCACCGAATTCAGAGTGTACGGTAGTTCTGAAAGGCCCATTTTTTTCTTTCTCACCATCTCTTCTGGCAGCTCCCTGAAGAGGTGCGGCGTGCGTGCAGGCACTATCATGACCTCCTCTCTTTGGCTCTGGATGTAGAAGTTCCATAGTAGCCAGGTTTTTTAAAAGAAATACCACAGAATTCAGTCATTTGTGTGTAATATCCTCTAAAGCAAAAAGGTTAAACTTCCACAAACCCCTAATCTGGCACATGGGTTTCAACTTCCAGCAGTGCAGTGCTACTGCAGTGCTGCAGTGCTACAGTGCTGGAAACCTGCTGTAGACATTTACATTTGCACAATAAGGAATGAAACTCACAAATCCAGCTGTCACAGGATATATATACGTTCTGAATGCTGAAGTTCTTCACCTTTTAACTTGTGTGCATTTCACTGCAGCATTGAGTGTGCAAACACATGGTGTACATATTTACCTATTGCATTCTTATAATGGATTTAGCTAGTGGTTTTTGCCATTATTGTACCATGGGACTGCCTCCTGAGAAACTTTTTCTATCTATACATTCCAATTGGATGCCTTGATTCAAGCCTTCTGTTACAGACCGAGGGAGACAGTTGTTATAGGAGGTCTTTTGCAGTGCTTGTGAGGCGGCCTCCATGGTTTTGTTCAAGTGTGAACAAATCCAGCATCGGGGACAGGACAGATTACATGGAGGCAGCAGGCTACCTACTGTGTGGGAACCCTCTCTCACGGACTTCACTCGACGGCTGGAGTTTGAGGTCCGTGTTTGTTTGAGTCTATGTTTTTGTATATATATATATAAAACGCCTTACAACATTTCAATATAATTTATAGTATAAAAGGAAACAGGCGTATTACTAGAATGAGACAATCCATGCTTTTTTTCACATCAGAAATACTCTCAGGCACATCCTCCGGTGTCTTTATATGTATTGGCACAGCTCCTCAGCCTGTAGTCATTTTCTCAGTCACAACATTAAGTATCTGTGTATGTACACACAACAATTATTCTGACACTTTGAAGGACTTAACACTATATTATTTAAGAGCCTCATTGTTGAACTTCACATTAAAAATACTATGAATTAAGCTGCTCTTCTTGTGTAAACTGGGACTACCTGATACAAACTACCCACCCCCCTTTGGACAGGGTTAAGCAACATTGTTGATTATGTACACTTTTCATTTTTCATGTTTTTTTTTTAATTTTTTCATGCAGCTTAAATAAATAACATATAACCATGGGGGAAAGGGAGCTTTCTGGTAACATTGTCTTTTCTTTTCTTTTTTTTTTTTTTTACTTTTGTCTGTCTATTTCACCTCATTTATGTCTCGGCCCGTCAAGTGAACATGCTGATTAAACATTCCAGTGTAAGTTAAAAAAAAAAGAAACCTCACTTGGGGCAGTTTGAGTTGATGCGGAAAACTCTATGTCGGTTGGTGTTTGTATGAGTGAAAGAAGTGCGGAGTGACACATGCCACATTATTATCATTATTATTATTAATATTATTATTGTTATTATTATTATTATTTCAGATTTACTACTGTGCATTAGCTTGCTATCCCTAGTCACGATTACCAGAATTTGATATTTTTGTTGTAATGTGTTTGTTTCACCCTAGTTCCTAAGATGAATCGATCAGAAGGATATTGTGTGTTCAGTGTCTCAAAGTGGTTTCTCGTATGCCTTGTAAAAGTGATGGTGGGGTAAATGCTGTAAAATTTGTGTTCTGAAAAGGTGGTTGTTGAACAAATAGTCGTTGTAATTGGTTTTGCACTGTTACATTGATATGCACTAACAGAAGAGAAACATACCTCATTTTATACCGAACACAAATTGTGCAAGAGTGCTATTGTTTCTTGGGTACCTTTTAAAAAAAAAAAAACTGAATAACGGCCAAAAGAATTATCTCAACATGGTAGTGGGAGCTTAGGCCAGCTGAATAATATGAATTTGTAAAAGAACGAAAGGGCTGTTTAAATGTTTTGGCTTAAAAAAAAAAGGAAAGAGGACATTTATTAAAAAAAAAAAGTACCACATCAATAGAACTTGCTGCAATTTGATATATTCAGGCTAGTGGTACACCTATACCAGACAAAAGGCTACCGAAACAAAGGCCTGAGTACCAGCACACAGCTCATAGATGATTAGGAAGACAGGAAATACAACAAAAGATTGATTGAAATGTCATTTGAATTGTCTAACTGAAGCCTGATTTTTTCTACAAAGCATGGAAGAATAAATGTAGACAACACTGGTACTCGACCAAATCAGCAAAAAAAAGCGGTGTAGGTGCACCCCTAAGTCAGGTAGTTATTTTTCCAGTCCAGAGTCCATCATTTAACTACGCTACTTTTCAAATATGCTCAGACCTTTACAAACAAAACAGAGGGAAAGGCTGCTTTATAAGGCTTGAGTGTTGTCATCTATGTAGCAGAGGGAAATTTTCATTCTTGTTGTATGAGACACACATCCAGACTGCTGAACAATCGAAAAGGGAGACGTTTTCTTTAATGCAATATCAAACTCCCAGGTTTTACTTTGTGGTGCATGTATAGCGTGGACTGAAGAGTTAGGCAGAGGTAAAACCTACCCAGAGAATATCATTTCCACTGTTTGGCCCATTATGTTTATATTTCACTTAAAACACACAGGCAAAAGGAAGGCGTTTGTGAATATGGGAGGTTACTCATTTGTGTTGATTTCAATGTTCATCTATTTACATAAATGACCAAATAATGTATGTAGCCTTTCACATTACAGTCACATAATGTATGTGGTGATATATATATATAACAAAATGCCTTATAGACGAGGGACATTCAACCTGATTAGAAGTACCAGGATAATAAAAGACTAAGATCAGTAACTGCTTTGTTGTTGTTTGTAATGAGCCCCACTTTGAAGACATCCACACGTGTGTTTGAGCTGATTAATCTTCCAAGAGACGTACAAACATCACTGATCGGTGATTTAGTGCAACATTAAATCCACAGTGTCCGATTTGCTCTCACATCACTTAAGAACCAATCTCAAGAAGAATAAAGTTTTAATTTTTGCAGTGAGTGTCCCTGAAATGTCTCTAAAACTGAATGTCCTCTTAAATTTAAATATGTATTTGGGCTCTCACTGCAAATGTCAGAGAGAAAAGTACATAAAGATACAAGGATGTCAAATCAAGCAGACGGCTCCCAAAGGAGTGAGTGCCGCTGCTCACCACAGTCTGCCCACAACTTTTGTGTACGAATTGGACAAACAAGCAACTTTCTCTTGGGCCCCATCACCCTCCAAAAGCCCCTCAGTTTCAATGACTGTCGTTTCTTTTTTGGAAATTTGATTAATTAATTTGTACAACTGAGGTAAAAAATCAAGTGCACTTGTAGTCAACCCAATATTTGTAGAAGTTTTATAAAAGTTGCTCTGTTGTTAGACATTTGTTTATGTCACGGCTCACATGGTACACATTCCTAAGGTAGGTACTGTTTAATCAAATTACCACAGAGGAGCTGACACAGCCAGCCAGTGTTACTCCAGCATGAGATCAGTGATTATGGAGCTGGCATGTGTGGCAGTGTGTACAACAGTGGATGGTTAGGGTTACCATATTTTTCGGACTATAAAGGCGCACTTAAAATCCTTAAAGTTTCTCAAAAATCGACAGTGCACTTTATAATCCGCTGCACCCAATAGTGCGGAAAACACAGTAATCTGCACCAGAGTGGAGACAGCCAGCACATCAGTGTGACAGTGTAGGTACATGCAGCACAGGCCTGGATGAGTTCAACTGTTAAAAGGTCAAACCAATGATAGAAATGTAATCTGAAGCAGCTCTAGGAACAACGTGGAAGTTTAAGTCAGTTTGGTCACAGCTGCCACAAAGTCTGATGTTTTGTAGTTTTAAAGCCATTTACATTTTTCAGCCTCAAACCTTCAACATCCTGCCGTCACAATACTTCCTGCTGTGTCACGGGGTTAAATAATGCACACAGCCTCCCCCAACACACTGATTTACAGAACCATATTGTTTTCAGATTGAATCTACATACTGTGAAGTGTCTGTGAGCTCAATTAGCCATTATATGACTGCCAGGTGTAATCACATTTGAAATATCACATATATATCGATGAGCAAGTCTACAAATGTGATATGACACCACTGAATGCACTGCAGCGAGAGACTCAAAAGGCAAGTTTTATTTCAGAGACACCAGCCTGTGTTAATTCAACTCACGGCCTCCGAGAGGTATTTTTGCTACAATGCAGGCTAGCTTAGAGTTTGACATTGTTTTAGCAAACCCAACTTCTCTTTACAAAACAGGACATCCACACCAATGACTTCTTTAAAAAATGAGTCCTATGTCATCTGTTTCATCAGAAAAACACCCAAATCCATCTCACTTTATGGGCTCTATCATACACTAATATAAGACATTTTACACAGAAAACTGAGTGTGACACTAGTCTACTTGAAATGTACATACAACACTCAATTAGAGAAGTCCATAACATCACTTGAAAACTTGTTACAAAGAACTGGGGCTGTACAATATCTTGCTAAATAGAAGTAAAACATGTGCACAGGGTTGTCTAACGGTAACAGTGGAACTGTTGGGAGAAACCCTACACTGAGGTAAACATCTGTCTATACAAAATAAAATGGTGCCATCAACCTTGTGGCTACAAACAGGCCACCTAAAACAGCTGATGCTCTAAAAAATAAAGAGTTCAGAAAAGTCTTTAAATTTTCAGGTGCTTTAAAGTGGCAGAATTTGGTTGTAGTTAGAACTGGCGTGGCGTTCCTTTGTAGGGCTTAAATCCACCCACGTTACCACCACTGGGAATGGAGTTGTTGGTGATCTGTACAATTCGGTTCAGTCCGGACGAGGAGTGGCTGCAGGAAAACACACAAAGTCAAAGTTTAAGATGAGTGAGGACGAACGGAGGGTGGGGGGAGGCTTCTTTTGAGCTGCTGTATGTTTGTAAATCTGGTCTACCTGGAAGGAGCCATCAGGCTGCCCCGGCTGTCTCCCATCCTGCGATTATCAGGGAAGCCCCCGCCCTGGGAACCTGACCCGCCGTGCCATTCTTTCCTCAGCCCCTGTTCTCTGCTGTGACGTTCCACCACCACCTGGCGGCCGGAGCTGAAGGGCTGCAGAGACAAAAGAGACTGAGAGTCACAGGCCCGTCTTATTAAACATGTGTCATATAGCTAAAGGTTAAAATGTTGTGGATGTGGAAAAATACGGAAGTAAAAACAACTTAATTGTCCAGAGTACAGGTCTGTGAAACCGGGCTTACATTTAATGGCTAAAAGTGGCACAATAACGTGTCTTCATTTCTTCAGCTTACAAGAGTGCTGAGGGCTCTGTTCATCTCTGCTTATCCGTTCATTTTATTAATAAATATGTATTAAAGAATAAAAGTGAGAATGTTTTTATAAATTCCCACACCTCAACATGAGGTCTTCAAACAGACCAAAACCCCTTTTGCAAGATACAAGCAGAAAAGCAGACAGGAGCAATCATCATTTTTGTTTGATAAATAAATTATTCACAGATCAAACTGACTGCAGATTGACTTATCTTCTATCCAATACACTTTAAAATCTAGGTTTTTCTATGGAATTTTTTCTCTTCAGATAATCCCAAAACATTTTACAACTGCTTATTTTTGCATGACTTGTTAATATTCTGCACCATTAGTACAGCAGGACCTGTAAAATGCTGTCAGACTCTAATTCAGAGGGTAAGCTGACCTGATTAGTCATCACCATGGGTCTTCCATCTCGATCATTAAAGCTGCTTCTTCCACGGCTCGATGTGGAGCCTCCTCTGAGTGCAGGGCCTGGACCATCTCTGCCTGATCGCTCGGCACGCATTCGCATAGGTCCTCTGTTCATCACAGGATTACTGCAGGAGAGATTTAAAACAAAGAAATGAGCTTTTACCTTTTGGGGAGGGAACGGGGGTAGTCAACTGATAACGTTCAAATACTGCATAGTTTTTTTTACCGTATCTCTCCCTTGTTGGAGTTTATTCCGCCATCATTCTTCCACCCATGCCCTCCATCTCTGGGTGAACGGTTGTGTGACATGCCAGGCATCGCAGCTCTGGCTCCCATAGGGCGATCATGCATGGGCAGTGGCCGTCTTTCATCTCGGTCCCTGCGGTCGGTGTCCCGGAGTTCGGTGCGTGGGGGAGGAGGTGGCTCAGCTCTGCGGACTGTTTCAAAGTTCTTCGGGTAGCGTTCAAAGCCAGAGCCCTCTCTGTGAGGAGCAGGGCGACTCTTCTTTACTTCTGGCTCACTGTCAAACCGGTTACGTCTTTTTAAAAAAACCAAAAAGAAGATGGGATTAGTCACGGCAGAAAGTTAAATAAGTAAGAAGCAGCCAACAACTCTTAAGCTGAAGCAGCTAAATGGAACATCATTAGTTTTTATCATTTAGATTTGTGCTCTTCCGACACTCCTCTGTAAAAATGGTCTCTCCTGTCTTCCTGTAGCCACGACAGACTACACTCTTACAGTTTAAACATCTTTACCTGTCGTAAGCATTTGGCTGCTCGGCAGCAGGCTCTGGAAAGCGATTCCTCTCTCTGGGATTGAAGTTTGAAAAGCGGTTCTGCTGCCGGTTGTAGTTCGAGCCTTGATTCAAACGGACATCAGACTCTGGCTGCATCTTCTTGTTGCCGTTCCAATAGGCATCGTCTCTCCGTCTAAAGCATTAAATACAGACATGAGGTTGGACAGCAACACTAACTATATTATTACTTGTGTAAGTATGTTCAGGGAACTCAATGATATGAGATCACTGAGTAGCACAAAAAAGTACAATAACTCAAACTGTTAACAAACCTGACACACAATGGCAACTACTTTTGGTTCCACGATTGTAACTGACTCTAAGTTACTGTTATGGAAAAGAGGACATTAACTCAGCAAGAAACCATATTTGGTCCTTGTGGAGTGTTCTGGCCCCTCCCTGGCAGATTTGTTTCCTTTCAATGAGCTTTTCCTCATTGGTTCCTCAGTTTCCTGACAACTCACGACATAAGCTCCATGATGATCAACAAATTTGTTTCATAGGTAACATTTCTCAATGGATAAAATGCTGATAGCTAAGATAGATAGCAAAGTTTGTGCCCCACTGCCTATAAAGGCTCAGTATTTATTGGTCAGTATCACATCACCACCACAAAACTGCTTAGGGATGAATATTGAAATTGTGTAAATACCCATGTTCCACTTCACGTCCTCTTTTCAGGTTGTTTCTCTTTTCTTGCTCAAAACGGAGCTGCTCCTGCTGCCTTCGCAGCTCCTCGCGCTCACGTGCCATGCGCTCTGCCTCTTTACGCCGTTCCTGAAACAGGCAGCATTAGAAAACGCTGATTAAAATTCTTTACTGAGAATGGAAGTAGTTCTACAATTCCAAGTAATACAAAAATCGTGCACTGTGAGTGGCTATTGCAACTTTCAAAAATCTACTTGGATTAATTTAGTAAGTAATGACAATGAACACCTTTCAACTAATTCCTGCTAACAGACATGGCTGTGTTTTTCCTGCTACACACACCAGGTCCTGGACTACAACTGTTATGTGGAAAAGGTGTCCAAGCATGTCAATTTGTTCATGTTCTTGTACCTGCTCTATACGGATTCTCTCTCTCTCAAGTCTCTCCCTCTCCAAGCGCTCCCTTTCCAGTTTTTGTCTTTCCATTTCTAGTCTCTGGCGCTCACGGAGAAGGTTCTCCCGCTCTTCACGCTCCCTCAGCAGACGGACACGCTCCCGCTCCCGCCGTTCTCTTTCAGCAATTTCACGGCGTCTAAAAGTAAAAAACACCCTTGAATTAAAATTATCAGCCAATAAATAAGATCAATGTGTGCCTTTTTATTTCAAATTTACTAAAAGTCTAAAAACGTTGTTGTTCCAGACAAACCTGCGCAGCTCAACGGCTCGACGGACGCGCTCCACGCGAGCCATCCGTTCACGCATCCTCTGCTCCTTCATCTTCTCAAAAGGCAGGATGTCGTCCCCCTTGTTGGTAAAAGGTCTTGGTTTGTCTTTCATCATCTCCAACTGGAAGGGGTGAACAGAGCTCAAAGTTATAGGCATGTTAAAACAAAACAAAAAACAAAAAACAGAGCCATGTGTTCATAGTATCAAGACTTTTATACCTCTTCTGGGGGAATCAACCATTTTGGGCGCCTTTGAACATTCATGTTGACAAAGGGCTGGGGGAAAAAACAAAAAAATAAATTTAACATCCTATGATGACAAACTTGCTTTAAAAATATCATTCCATTAAAACAAAATACAAATAAAAGCTACTTACTTTATCAAAGTACCTTCCCCTTCTGAAAGGCCTCATCTTGCCAAAATTAGAATCTCCTTTGGCATTATGTACCATCACCATTTTGCCTGGACTTTTTGCCCCTAAGAAAAAAAAAGAAGACACATAATCAGAGAGAAAAGACGTGTGACTGTGCATTGTTTAAATTAGAAACAAGATAAATCAAACTTACGTCCATGTTTTCTTTCATCTTTCTTCGAAGACTCTTGTCCTGAGTTTGATGAAACGGAACCAGATTTTCCACTTTTGACTTCTGGTTTCTTGGATAAATCTTTGTCCTTTTCTGAGAGTTTATCCATTTTTTTGTCCTCTTTTTTGTACGGTGGTTGTGCTCTAGATGTAAGGAGAACAAGAAGGTCAAAAGCTTTTCCAATCAACAAAGGATTAACTTTCTTTTTTTCTGGTCACCCACTTGTTAGTTAACTTGATCCCTGTGGAACCGCGCTTATCACTTGATTTGCTGGCACTTGCTTTGTCTTCTGCTTCCTTCTTTGAGCCCTCTTTTTTGAATGGATCATTTTTGGCCTGTAAAACAGCAGCAGTGAAATATAAATAAAGGATAACTTTAGACCAATCAAGGGCTCTCTGAAGACAGTTTAGACAACTGCCATATTTTTCATATTGTCTTACCCTCTCAACGTATATTTGCTGACCATGTAGCTCTGTACAGTCAAGATGGGAGACGCACCGTGTCACCTCTGTACTGGAAGACATCGTCACCAAGCCATAGCACTTTGAACCAGGACTGCGAGCATTTGTAACCACCTTGGCGCTCAAAACCTGTAGGCAAAAAAAATACAATCTCAACATTTCAATGACACTGAGAATAGATTTACAATGATATATTTAGACCAATTTTTTAAAAATGTGCACATTCATACCTTCCCATATTTGCCAAACAGGTTCTTCAGGTCAGCTGCTTTGGTGTTTGAAGACAGACCGCTCACCCATATGTTACGAGAAGAGCTGCTGTTGCTGCTACTGCTGACGACTCCTGATGAAGGTTTTCCAAAACATTTGGTCATTATGGGTATGAAGATATTCCATGACAAATGTGCTTTCCAGGGTTCCTTTCTTTCTTTAAAACCACAGTTACAGATAATAATTCTTACCCTTTTCATCTTTTGTAGCTTTTCCATCTCTGTCTCTTGAAGAGCTACAAATCAAATGTTGCAACAAACAAACAAAGGAAATGAGTGAAGGTAAATAAAACCCTGGTGTAAAGAGAGGAACACATCTAGGGAGGGAAAAAAACATCATATTTTGTACTTTTCAGAAAAAAAAATCCTGTAGGAAAGGCGTAGATCTGAACCAATGTCTCAAAGGCTTCATTGCTTTTCCAGTGGTGAGATGTGTCAGGTTGTCAGCCAATTTATTCCCTGGACCAATGAAATCTTCAGAGGTTTGTTCAACTTCACAGCGAATCATTTGACCAAAAAGGAAAAAAATTGCCATCACGGAGACTAATGCTCTTTTACAATGCCTTGTGTGGGAACTGGAAAAGGTTTTAAAACTTCTGGAAAGGTCAAAGTACCAAAATAAGAGGTGTTTTCTCAGCTCCTGGTTAATGTCACAATTTAACCAACTTCAGGAAAATAAATCAAAGTAGTAAATGGCAGGATTAGGTACATCAGTGAACATTTCCCTTATGGCAAAAAAAAAAAAAAAAAAATCTTGAGGCTACCCACAATGTTGCGTTCTTAGTGAGGTGGACTTGGTAGTAGTATCAAAGAACTGACATAGAAAGACAAACCTCTTTGCTTGACCTGATGCCCCAGTAGTGGAGGGGCCTTTCTTCCCAGAATCCTTTTCTTTATCTCCCGTTTCAGCTTTCTTCAGGGCCTCTCGTCCGTCTTTCTTCATGGGCTCACCCCTGGATCCATCATCTTTCTTACCATCTTTGTGGCCCTCTGTCTCTTCCGCCTTCATGTCATCATCTGGGCCCGTCTCAGCAGAGGCCTCTGGCTCATCAGTGCCCTTCTCGGCCTCTGGATCTGGAAGTTTCACATGTTTACCTGTTTCCAGGAGATCGTCACCATCAACATCTAGGGTGAGGGCATCTTCATTTGGGATTGAGACGGATAGGTGATCATCCTCAGCTTCTTTAGAGGAATTCATGGCTTCAGCGTCCATCTCAGCCAGGTCGGTCTCCACCTCAGGCTCAGCCTCCCCATCCATCTCTGGGTCAGCATCCTCATCGACCTCTGGCTCAGCATCAGCATCCACATCTGGCTCAGGCTCTGAATCAGCCTCAGCCGCCACAGCTTCTGACTCTGGTTCAGCCTCAGCCAGGACCTCAGCCTCGGGCTGAGCGAGGCTGTCCTCGCTGGGTGCAGGCTTAGAATTTTCACGAGTACCATCATCTGTATCAGTTACATCTGAGGGATTTAATAAGGATAAACATGGCAAAACACAACTTTTAACATTGACATGTCGCATGTTATTTGACCTACAAAAGTAGAATAGAACACACATTTAGTGTTAATGGTCATCGAGGGCGTAGACACCACAGGAAGACACAGAACACACAATCTTCACTGAAAATAGGGGACGATTCAGTGCTCTTCATTTCTTGACACACGTTAAGTACTTGAGTCATAATTCATACTGAATGTGCAATTCCAGATGTTTCCTGCAGTGTGTGGGTGTTCTCCAGATGCAGTATCTTGTGATCACGTTCAAAGGGGCAAGAACAGCTAATCAGTCCGTCCTTTGTTTTTCCATCATGCAAAAATCATCCCCAGCTGGTTAGTCCAGGGAAAGTCCTGTACCTTCATGGAAATCTTTAATACCTTCCAATGTTTCTTCAATAATCAATGTCATCAGTGTCTTATCGGCAGATCTCAAAACACTGAAAAATCCTATTTCTTCATCAAGTCCAGCCTGCTGTAATGTGTCCAGTGTGTACACAGCTGTGTCCAAAAACTGAGTCCGATCGGTCACAAAAGTTCTCGCCCTGTCCCAGGCCATGCTGTGTGGCAGACCTCTTCACTGCACACATCAGGCTGGCAGGAATGCATTTCTGATGGATGTTGTCTGAGATTAATGTATGAAGTTTCTTGAGGTATGAAGTCCCTTTCAGTTGCTTCCTGACACATGACGTCCGCATCTTCTCAAAGTGAGGAGTCTTGGGGTCCTTGAGCTACCCAAATCCCAACCTCATTCATGGGCCGCTGCCCCGAGCCAAATCTGTAATGAGGTGTCTGAATCCTGAAGTAAAGGGAATCGACTATTCAGACCTACCCAGTGCACTTGTCACTGGTCTGTCCACCCATGTTGCCAGTCAAAATGTCAGCTGGAAAGTGTCAACAAGTAGTTTCTTCTTCCAATTCACTGGACATAATAAAATGTCAGCTTGTTTGTGAACCTTCACTCTTCACTTTCATGGGATATGTAGTTGGGTGCCAGAGGTAATGGAAATCCACTGAAGAAAACAGAGCTTCTTATATATACATTTCTAGTTATCCAAGGAAATTGGGCACCTATGTGCAGGCAACCCACCTCCAATGATTAATGTGTGTACCAATTACAAAACACTGGAGTTGCTTCTCAGAAATATCTTCATTAAGCCTTTCCTCAATGCTCCTAGTGTACTGTGACCTGGGTAGTGTGGTAGCTAGTCGAAACATGAAATACCACTAGATGATATGAATTATACCAGGAGTTAGTTATCATACAGGTTAGTTGTAAAAAAAAAGAAACCACCTGGTGTTAGCTCTCTGCACTGGCGTGCCAGCATACATACCTTTTTCTGATTCGTACTCTTCAGCTTCCTGGAAAAGAAAACACTGGAGATGAACTCACAAATATTTCAATGCAATGGGCACAGCATCAATATATAGTTATAGCGATAAAGTATTATTTATATTTTCTATCTGAAAACTACCAAATGTATCTTGAAATTGAGTGCTGATAATGATATATTCCATTTTGCCCCACAAATACTTTTACAGAATTGCATGGAAGACATTTCAGCCAATGTAAATCAAGTTTGTGGTTTTACATTCATTTGAGGTGTTTAAAATGGGACTGAAAAGAATCTGTCTTAGAAATGTTAACTCTGTAAACAGTACTTCAAAGAATTGTATTGTACATTGGTTCAAAACAAATCACTGTGAACTGGTCACACAAACAAACTTTCTACAAAGATAGCATAAAAATTGTGTTGTAAAAACAGAAATGTATACCACAGCAGTCACCTTGGAAAACACATCTTCCTCCCCTGTGGTGTCTGCATCGGAATCCACTTTTTTTCCTTAAAAGCAACATAAATAAAAATTGAAAAATTAACAGGAAAAAAAAGAACATAGGGACTTTGACAACCAACATGTCTCCTCCATTAAATGAAAAACAAGATTACCTTTAGCTTTTCCACTTTTTCGAGTTGATGCATCAGCTGAAAGCGGAATTTGAATGTTTTCCGAGTCACCACCTTCATCCTCAAGAGCCTTAAAAAAAGGAAAAAAAAGATAATGTCGTAAAAATCTGTCCCTCGCAACATTCAATATCAATATATTGCTATTTGTACTTGTTCAGTTATTGACAATTATCTAGTAAACAACAAACTCATCTGGCCTGGTATGACAAGACTTCACTGTGACCTAAGTATGATAAAAGATTAAAAAATAAATCCAATTAGTTTCAACCTTGGCCGTGTTTGCGCCAAGGTGATGACTGATTATGTCTATTCATCCCCTCAGTCTTGTGAAGTTAAACAAGCACTCCATTTTATTTAGTGAAGCACAATGTGCAGGGCCCAGCTAACACTCAGCACTGTTTCTACCTCACCTCTGAGGCAGATTATAAATCTCGACATGGAGACTTGGCCGATGATGGATTCAATGTAACAAGGTGAGCATACTATAAACTGTGAGCTTTTCTTTTGGCTAGCTTTTAACACTGAATTAAAACCCACATTGTTGAGTTATTAATACTCTCCTGCTTCAAAAGGTATGGGGAGATCTTCAATCATGAAACGCTACAAGATTTTTAACAATATCCTTTAAACTCATGACATGTAAAACAGCTGTTCGCGATTAAGGCGACAAATCAAAGCAACAGGCTGCTAAACCTGCTTTCACTCACGCTGAAATGCGCATGTGGGTGATTTACGTTTAACAATAAAACTGCACATTTTAAACAGCTGAACTTCATCTTCTTCAAATTGTTTTTGTCTAATAAACCCTGTGGCTGTGTGTTGCACTATTATGATAAGATAAAGCTTCAAACAGGGCTGCTCACATGGGGTTTGGAGAAACATGACGCTCCCACAGCCCCCGGTTCTTTTTGACCCCCACCGTCTTGAAATTAGACAATATATTTACACAATAAATAAAGCGTGGCACAACAATATTTTACCGATTAAGCTCCAGTAAATATTATTTGTATTTTCTTCCCTGACAGATGCGTGTGAGGTGGAATTATAAAGTCTCCATCTGAGATGAGCTGCGGTTATTTTTAAGGATTAACTGCAGATCTGTCACATCAGCTAGCGTTAGCATTAGCACCTCTCCGGATCAATAAGCTTCTCTGAACAAACTATTTCCGTTTTTTAGAGAAAGTTACCTGTCTCAGCCTCGACAGAAGAACGCTCTTTACGCCTGTAGTGTCCAAGTTCCTTCGCTTGAGCTCAGATTTAAGGTCAACAACTCTTAATTCTGATATTTTCTTGCACTCCGTGGAAATGGCACCCGTCGCCATTTTACCTCAAGATTACCGAGCTGTGCGCGCGCAGATCGAGGTCGCGGCTTCTTCTTCGTCGTTTTTATTTGTCGTCGTCAAACGCCGCACCGCCCCCTACTGTGGCGGACAGTGAATAATTCAATGATTACAGGTGTGCTGTGATATGTTCTGGGAGCCAAATCTTTAAACATTGGCCCTTTAAATTCATTATCAGTCATCATTCATTACCGTGATACTCATCAGATATGTTAACCGAGCCATCACTGATCCATCACTGTTTGCCAAAACCAACGACGAAGAGCTCCCAGCTAAGATGGAGCTGAATGCATTTTACACAGAAACCATGCTTTCTATGTAAAATTACGATGTAGCCTGAAGATAGGCCCAAAATATAAACAGGATGGCATTTATAAATCACAGGACTGAAAATGTATAGCAGCAAGATATTGCATAATGTGCAGAACTGTGATTGTGGTTGTGGCAACAGATCTGCACCCTGCAAGTATCTGAGGGCTGTGCTGGATAAATGTGTTCTGAGATCAACAAGAGAACAGCTGAATGTAGTCTGTTTAAAAGCGGAATCATTCCAGTTGAGTAGAGCATGTGAGCATTTTATTTGTGGTGCAAGTTAAGGTATCTCTTCTTGTTTTGTCCTGCACTTGTAAGTTGTCAGTCCTGACAAACTGCTTTATAAATGTCCTCCTGCTCCTATTCTGTACCTATCTTCCAGCTATGTCACCATTTCATGTTCTTTCATCATTTTGTATATGTGCTTGGTTGAACTTGCACTTTATTGCTAAGAAATGTCTTCCCCCTTTCTTGTGCATGAGAGGCTATTTCTATCTGTACTATATCTATATTAGTATTGTACTCCTATTTATATACGATTTGTATTATTGCCTATCTATACTTTGTGTGATCATTTTATTAATTTTGATTTTGTAATTTATCTTCTACACTATATTCTATTTCTATTAGTCATTTTTACTTGAGATATTATTTTTAACCACATTTTGTGTGGTGTGTATTGTATAACGGCGGTGCTCTTGATAAATAAAACCTTGAACACTGCTACTTTCATAGCTGCAAGGTCTGAGTATTTCTGGTGCAATTACAGGTTGTTAGGGCTTGTACTTACTTACTTTTTATTTATTTTCCACTAGTGGGCGCGCTGGTATTTGGAAACGAGAATACACACACACATAACAGAAGCACACACACACGTATTCACTATGTTCATCCATGTTTTAGTGGGTTATAGGTGGAAGAAGAACGATGAGCTTGCACAAGTGAAAACGGAAGTGCGGCTATGTCAAACACAGTCTGCATATAAATGATATATATTCTATGTATTTATTACTTTACATTCATACTTTATACTCGGTCTACGGTGTCCGTCGATCTGTTTTGAAGGGATTGAGTGAAACTGTCGCAAAAGTGTCGCAAAGTGGCAGGTAGCTCCGGCGCCCCCGTGCGGCGCACGGCGTAACGGCCGCAGTGTATCCGGCGAAGAGGCGACCTGCTGGGTAAACAAGAGTGGATGCCTCGGAGGGCAGGAATGGCAACTTCGTCGAGGGCCACCACTGAGACGTTTCTATCCTGTCAAGCGGGGACGACGCAGAGAGGCCGTGCTAGCTTTTAATATTAGGTAGGAGTCCTGTGCGGGTCCAAATGTGTGAGTTTAACCGAGTATTTGAGGAGTGAAGTGGGACTAGCCTTTATGTTAGCTTAGCTCGTAGCCATCCAGGGCCCAGTGCCTCTCCGCTTTTCGCTCCTCGGATCAGCTCGGGACTGTGTTGTCACTTTCACAAACCCCGGACACAGCACACGTCCTCGGATCGTCGTTTCTGTGTAGGCCTGCCTGGCCGCAGTCTGGGTTATCATCTCCACAGATAAACGCTTGTCATTACCTTCACTTCCCACAGGATTTAACCTCACAGGTTAGAAAAAAGACGGTGACACAGTGAGAAAAAAGGACTTAGACGCAGGTACGTGTTGTCTTTGTTGTCTTCTGTCTGGAGTATGTGTCAGGCTAAGTGGCTAGCCGGGGTGGTGGTGGTGGGGGAATTCTCTTATATTTATTATTACAGTGATCTCAACACAATCTGCTAACATTTAATACTCGTATTTCAGCAGTTTATGTGGCCTTTAGTTGGTGGCGGACAGCAGCCGAGCTCATTGTGATTGTGAAGCGTTGTAGAAAACTATGCGTGGCCTCAGTTTCAGGCTCGATACTGTCAGGATAAATAAATCTGGGAGGCTCTGTTGGGGGATTTTTTTGTGGGTTTGTTCTTTATGTTTTTGTTCCCTGTCAAGCCAAAGTGGTTGGTTTCACAGGCAGAAAGCACAGTGGGCATCGTTACCATAAGCTCAGCAGTCCTGTCTCAGTCGTACATCTTGTGTTGCTTTGCCATTTCTCCTGCTCCTTTTTATATATGTACATTTCTGCTCCCAGGATCCGCGACTTCTCTTGGTAGTATCAGCACAATCTCTCGTTTATTAAGCGCTCTTGATAATGTGTACGATTCAGCCTTGAAGCATTGGGATTTTTTGGTTGTTTTTTTCCTTCAGGGCTGTCCTCTTGAGGCCCCTGAATTCATGCATGTCATTGCGCAGCTTTCCCTGTGGCATCTGAAGGACTCTCACTCATCAGTGAGTTGTTGTACTTAAAAAGGCAGAATGAGCTCTGTGGATTGTGTTATAGATAGTAGATCCACTAAATTCTTGAGGAGAAAGCAATCCACCCCTTCCTCTCTCTCTCTCTCTCTCTCTCCCTCCCTCCCTCCCTCCCTCCCTCTCTCTGGCACCATCAAACTCATCTATTTCACAAGAAGTTGCAGCTTCAGGTCAAGTGACAGCCAGCATGTTATTATGAAATGAGCGGTGAATGTATAATGAAATGAAATGGCTGGAGTGCGTTTTTCAGTCTACAGCATGTCCAGTGCAGTGCAACACACAGGGACATAGTGAAGAGCTGTGCAGTCCAACCCAGTCCAATACAAATTACCCTGCAGCAGACACACCAGGAATGTTGTTGTGTGGCATTTTACTGACACAGCCAGAGTGATGGGAAGCAGAATGTAACATTTTTAAAAAGTCCATATGAGTGTTGAATATGCCGAGCAATAAGGCCCTGCAAAGGAATTAAATGTCTTAAATGCAAGTAAATGTGTGTGTAAATGTTTTATCATATGAGGTAAATATAAGCTTTGTTTAGAAGAAGCTTAGTCAAGAAGTTTGACTTTGATGAAGGTTAAGTTATGTACGGAGGTTGACAGATGCTTTATTTAGAGATTTTTTGTTTTTAATCGTGTACTCCCAGCAAGCCATGCAGATGGGACCAGTAAAGTATTGGATTTATTTTCTTTTTGTTGTGTTACATCACTTGCACTTCCAGATGGCCACACAGACCGGGTCAGCACAATATGTTCTTAAATCACCTGCTGAAGGAGTAGCTCTATGATTTTGTTGTCCGATTACATCACATCACATCAAGTTGGCGAGTTGCTGCGGGTGTTTGCATAAATTCCGGCAGCTTCTCCATGTCAACTTGACTTCATGCACAAAATAAGACGATATGATTGGGGAACACAGCTTGTTATCTGCTTCAATATGCTACAAGTATGACTAAATCTTAAAAGTGTAGAGTCAGTTGATCCTCCACGTGCAAATAGTGCATAAGCCTGCACTTGGGTATTGTTTTCTGCACACTGTCCCTCATGTCCCTGATGCTGAACACAGTTCATCTGTGAACATCACCACATAGCCACAAAACATCACCCCAGCTGGGAGTGATCAGATTTTCTGCTTTAGGTTTTTTTTTAGATATTTGTGCATTGTGACCGCAAATACACAATTGAGTTGTCCAAACTGATCTGCTGGATTGGTATAGGGGCATATTTAAGCATATGTTAATGGATTAGTATTGGCTGTAAGAAGCCCGATCTATTCCGCATCCTTGGTGTATTATAAACCTTTGCAATCTGGGTACACTACATACACCATACATTACATAGACAGATATTGGATATGTGATATTTTGGAAAGAAGTAATGCGCTTTACATCAGGATGTCTGTGTAACTGAGGAGGAGTAAATACACGTAAAATAGCGGTTTTCTTAAAAGCAAAAATGAACAATAATAAGTTTTTTTCTTTGCTTTAAAGGGAGCTTTCTGTTTAATTGACAGGTGAGATTGACTAGAGAAATTTTTGTTCTCTGTCACCGTAATCTTCATCAATACTACCACCACTGTTGATCAGCAGAGATTGTAGTAAGTCGGGTCTTCAGAAATACACAGAATTGTCTCAAAGTTGTGATGTAAACATGAGGGTCTCTTTCGTGGTGGAGATCCCATTTTCATGTGTTTCATGAAATCATCAAGAACACAAAATCATCACTATGGACTCAGCCATTACTTTTGACTTTGCATGTGGGTATTTATTTTCTATCTCTCATCAGCAGCCTCGGATCATACTGTTTTGATTTGTACTAACAAACAAAATGACTGTTAGTGAACATATTGCCCCACATTGGCACTGAGAATTGTTATAGGAAAGGTGATGCCTGTTCTTGATCGATCTATATAATCCTGGAAAATATACAATTCTTTGGTTAAAAGCAAATCTGAGTAAGTTAGTAAGTTACTAGTTTTGTTTCTAACAGCCTGATGAGAGAGAGAGAGAATCTACAGTTTTCATGTAAAGCAAGATAACACACTTGTGTAGACCTGTTTTTATTTAATCATCACTGCACTAATTTCATTAACTCTTTTATGTCATTGGATTATCTTTATATTTCTCATCTAACATTTGCTCTTGCTGTTATGTTGCTTTCTGTTCTTTTATTAAATTCCTTTCCAACCATTTGTAAGTCTTTAATAATTGTTTCAAGTAGGGTTAGATATTATTATTATCAGTAATTTAAGTTTTTCTTTTAACTTTTTTCCATCCATCAGTGGCTTAAACTAACTTTTAGGCCTCGCACTGTCTGAACTCCAATTTCCAATTTATGAGTGACTCCAGCAAGGCCCTGCAATACTTGATGCTTGGGTAGTTTTAACACTTCCTCTGTCTCTGATAAATGTGAAGGTAACATTTTGCAAAGGTCATTTTAATGTTGTTCGTAACAACTGACTATACCTTTAAGATTTAGTTATACTTGTAGCATACTGAAGCAGATACCAACTTGTGTTCCCCAACCAAATCGTCTTATTTCGTGCATGAAGTCAAGTTGACATGGAGAGGCTGCCTGAATTTATGCATATTCAAATTTATGCACTGCAATCTGAATTGGCTGTTGGTGACTTGCATGAATTTTATTTACCTGTTTAACCACTAATTTCAGCACACAACATTGTAGCGCATTGGTCAGACCCATATTTTCTCATGAACACTCCTTTGATTTTAATTTTCTGTAAGATTAGTCTTTATATTTCAGGAAACCTGGAACGGTCTTAATCCAGTCACTGACAAAGGGATCTGTGTTTTTGCAGTTGTGCAGCAGAGTTATGGTCACAACAGTAACTCTTTCCTCTCTTCCGTTTTTTTTGTAGGTTTTGTAAGATGCAGCGGATAGACGCGTAGGAACTAATGAAAGTGCACTTGAAGTTTGCCCTTTGAGGTCAGACCTGCCACCATGAAGAGTGAGGTGCCATCTGAGGCCCCCAACAGACAGGAGCATCTGAAGGAGCCACTGGTGAACCCAGAGCCCATGGAGGCAGCCAAGAGCTTCCCTAACAACATGGAGGTGATTGGAAAGGCAGGCAGCGAATTTGAAACCCTGTGCGAGTCCAGGCACCTGCCCCTGAGGGACACAGGAACGCACAGAGACTCAGAACGGAGCCTCCCTGGCCGCAGAAAAAGAAAAGGCCAACAGGCAGGGCCCTCAGACTGCTCGCTGAAGGAGGGCCACATCAGTGAGAATTCACTGGCCCCTCAGCGTCCCAGGGTAGAACTTTTACAGCACCCCAGTGAGGATGAACATAATCACGAGTCCTCTTTTAGTGACTGTGCTTCCTCCCCTTCCTCTAGTCTGCGATTCGGGGACTCGGACACTCTTAGCTCAGAGGACGAGGGGGAAGCTGGAGCAACGGGGGGGCAACACAAGGCTCCTGCTCTGACAACAGAAGGAGCCGCTGGTGTTGGCCTGCGCCCTGTTCTGGGTCGAACTCGGGGGAATCGCTCTCATAAATGGGTGCGGTCTGAGGCTGAGCCGGTCTTGCTGAAGCGGCCATGTCTGAGCAATCGGCGGCCTCTGCATAGGAAACGTTTTGTGAAAACAGCTCCCGGAGGGGGTCAGCGGACTCAGAAGCAAAAGGAGCGCCTACTACTGCAGAGGAAGAAACGTGAAGTTATCGCACGTAGGAAGTACGCTCTACTTCATAGCACCAGTAGTTCCAGCGAAGAGCTGAGTAGTGACTCGTCCTCCCCCTCTTCTACCGAGGCAGAAGATGAGCTGTACGTAGATGTCAGCAGCACCAGCAGCCAGCCCAACAGTGCTACTGTTGCCACAGGTAATTACAAACCATGACTCCATTACAGTTGTATCTTTGTCTTGCATTGTAATCTCTGTATTGTATCTAACATGTATTGTTTACCATGTGAGTTACGGTTATATAGGCTCTTATCATATAGTGAAAAGCATTGTAAACCAACAGGGAAAGCTTCCGAGGCATGATACTGTATCATCGCAGCGTGATCACTATACCACTGCGGACTACAGAGGCCAAAATATGATGAGCCACGTGTGTTTGTTTTTTAGGTTATTAATGGTCATGGTGTTGATCGTGTGTGTGTGTGTATTAAGTATCAGATGGTTTATGCGGTATGTAAGAGCCTTTTTAAGTATTACCAGACAACATCAAGATATATAAATATCAAGAGGAAGACCACGATGTAGACATGTTTATTTGTATGATTGTTTAGTGCAGTTAAATAAAAGCAGTGGGTTGCCATCACAGTTGTTAACGACATTGAGGGAATGATTTCTCCTAAAGCTTGCAGACACTCAGATCTAACGTTGCAGGAAAAGAAAACCTAAACCAGCATGAATTAACATATTTTAATTGAAGTACATTGATGCAGTGTGAATTAATATGCACTGAAAAGCATAATAGAAAAACAGAAATGGCTGGCGCTGGAGACGAGGTCAGCATGTGTTTCGCAACTTGCATTGTCAGCTTTTTAATGGTTTTAATCTTAGTATGGCGTATTGTTTTAGAATTTAAATGGCCTTATGAATGATCACAATTGACTTAACTCTTTAAACCACAGATTTCCAGTTCCTTTCAGTGAACAGGCAGGAATTGGGCTCCAGCAGCAAGTGTGATTATGAGCAATCTCACTTACTGTGTGTTTACTGAAGCCAGATCAAGAGTCTACAGGTTTTCATTCCACACCAGACGATTTCTATCCTGGCTCTCAACCAGAGAAAGAGGAAGTAAACAGTGAATACACATTCACAAACGGCTCTTGCCCTGCATTTCACTTGGCAGTCAATTGTTGCTGTAGTGTCTCCCAAGTTGGTGGAAAATGTAATAAACTGCATCATAGCTTCTGATTTCCCTTTTCTATAACCATGGCAAACGTTACAACATACCTAAGAACATTTTCTGTATGTCTGTGTCGTGGTTTGGGCATAGCTGATAAAAGAATAGATATTCCCCTCTGTTTTCAAGGCCCCACACCTGGCAGGCTGTAATGGAAACTCTACCTCTCTGTACCTAAATCTAAATCGTAGCTTTCTTCTTTCGTTCTTGGTTAATAGGCGTAGCCAGGTTGCATTGGAAGGATTCTTTCTATTTTCTGATCTGAAATTTTCCAGCATTTATTGCAGGATTCGAGATATTCTTTAAAGGAAAAGCCCCACCCCTACCGTGGTTCTTGTTTTCTCCATGTAGCCATTTAGCCGGAGCAATATTTCTGCTGCTGTGGCCATAAGGGAGAATGGAAAGTTAGTTGTTGTGCCTCTATGGTGGGAGACAGGAGGGAGAAAACTCAGACACTGTTGAGCGGCAGGCTTTGCATAGAAACAGCAGGTCTCGGAGGGAAAACAAGGCATTTGTTTACATCAGGGGAAAGGAAGGAGGCAAGTGAGGAAACCTGCTTTGTAAGTGCTTTGAGTTTGAGCAGGTGTATGATGTATCTAAGAAACAGTTTAATCTTACGTCTAACCTGAGGTCAACAGACAATATTAAATGAGAATCAACAGTATTTTAGCCAAATTCACTTTGAATGGAGGTCACACAGGTTGTTGTTTTAGATTTTATTATTATATTTTAACTAACCAAACATTGCACACATCAGTTGCAATTCTCTACAAGTCATAAGTAAGGTGTTGTTGTTTGTGTAACCACACAAAGGCCTCAACAGAGTGTCAGGCAGCTAGACTTGAAGAGGGTGCTAAGCAGCAGTTCCCCGGAGACTATTGGAGCAGAAATCACTATGGACTTGACTAGCACAGCAAGCAACTCAGTGCTGTGCTCCAAAACAAAGTCTATACTGCAGCATCAAACTGAGCTACTTTCTTAATCAGATTTTCTGTCTGTCTTTTCTTACCCAGATTTCATAGATGCCAGTGTATTGGATTTTCAGCTGTCAGTTGAATTTAGCAATATGTTTTGCTCATAATCACTAAGGAATTTGAACATACACATCTAAATGTTCTGTCCTTTGTGTATTTTAAAATGTATGTATGTAGGGTTAAGATTTTTGTGGAAGCTTAAGAATGTGGGAGAAAATGTATAACTTTGACTCATACACCAGATGCTTGAGTCAACAACTCTCACTTACACTGAGAAATTGTGACAATAATTAGAAACAGACATGAGGCTGCGAGCACAATGAACCTGTGTTGTTTGTAACTAGATGCTGTATATGCTCTTCAATGCCAGTAGAATCTAAAATTGTAAATTTGTGTCTGGGCTCAAATCCTAATAAAGCTGTGAGTTCAATTATAAAAACACACAACACAGAATCTATTTGGGAAGCCTTTTACCCCCATTGCCATCCCATGGCAGGGGCTCCATTAAGAAGGCTGAGGAGAGAGAATGATGCATTTGTCTCAAAATAGTTTGCCATGACTGGTTGGAGCAGTGCCTGTGATCCACTAGTCTCCTTGTGTGTGGTGTGGGTGGCATTAATATTAACATGCAGACCCCTAGAGATGAAGTATGGACAGAGATCTTAATTGAGTGCATGTGTTCAATTTAATATTTGAATATGAAATATGAATATCGTGTCTCATTTTAAAATGCGGAGATTGTTTGATGGGATCGATTATTATCATTATTATCATACTTTGCTGTTTAAATCATAAAACGGAATCAAACATTAAAAAAAAAAAAACGTCCATGATATTTAGTCCAGGCAGAGATGGAGAGAGAGCTCTTGTATAGGGAACCAGTCATAGGGATGATTTGGGAACAGTGAAGGGAAAAAAGCCAATCCCAGTGCAAACAGACTTGAGTGCTGATGACCTACATTTCTTCTGTTAAACTGCTAGCCTGATGATACTGCTGTTAGCATGATGAAACTGGAGAAATACTTCTCTGGGCACTTACACAACTAGATCGCTTTTAGGCAAAGCCATTTAGAAAAGGAAGGGAGTACATGCTTCTGCAAAATAAAAGCAGGGAAAGTGTGAAGTGCATGCAGATGATGAATATACAAGATGCATGTGGAGATTTACACAAATGTATTTGCTTCTATTTAAAAACTACAAGAAAGACACATTTTAAGGTTTATTTGTTCTTATTTGTACTAGTTTATTTGAAGTGTTCAAACATGTACCACCCAAGTGTGTATTTTCTGCTTAGGTTATTATAGTGGGATGCTGTTTTAGCCACAGTCAGTCTGTATGCTGTATGTCAGCGCTGTACTAAATTCAGCTGCTGTGTTTAGGTGCTCTGGATGAAGATGTGGTGGTGATTGAGTCAACTCCAGCTCCAGCTCCTGCTGTGCCTGCAAGCGAGGAGATCAATGTCACCTCAACAGACAGTGAGGTGGAGATCGTCACAGTTGGAGATGGTTTCAGGTAGGCACCTCTGCTTTAGTTTTTTTGTTGTTTTGTTTTTTTATAAAGCAATGAAATAATATACTTGTATTAATGTGCATTTAGAAAAAAAAGTTTTATCCTTTTTTCATTTTTAGTCCTCTTTTATGTGAGAAGAAATTAATTTTTAAAAATTGGTTGATTAGTAAAATAATCAAACTAAGGATGTAATTGATAATCAGGAATTCATAATGTTGCGTAATCATCACACATTTCATTACCAGGCCAACAGGGCAGGCTGAATATATTAATATGTTTATTAAGAATAATTTGACCACTATGCAAGATATCTTGATATATAAACAACCAACAAAAATCAATACAAATCTAATAATTTTCTCTCAGGGTGACTAACATAATATCTATTTAAAGTAATATCTGTGTAAGGGCGGACATGGTAACCGACCCCAACAACGTTTATAGTGTTTTTTGTTTTAACAGCATAAAAAATATTTGGTTAAAGTGTGAACAAACTGTACATGAAATAATAAGAAAATCCTGTTCAGCAATGCAATAAATGCAGGAGCAAGAGAGTTATGAACCTTTTCTAAGTCTGCAGGAATGAAAGCATGAGGAAAAGACTTGTCTGACCTCTGTGTCAAGCCCTGACAGGTAATCGTATAAAAGATATAAAAAATAAAACGTATAAAACTATCTAACTATATAACTAACATAGGACAAGGCCAGTAGGGTTATTTGGCGTCCTAGATGGATATTGATTTAGCTTGTAGTATTTGAGTAAAAACAATATGCATCTACAGACTAAAAGGCTGAGGACCTAATATTGAACCCTGAGGTATACCACAGGTGTTATTAGGACATAAGTACATGTTACTCACATTTTAATTTTTTTTTTCAAACACTCTTAAGAGATGGATAAATGATACCTTTTTAGGTTTTCAGACCTGCAGAAACCCAAAGTAGTTATGGATGTCAGTTAGACAAAAACTGGACTCCAGATCAGTCAAGTAGTTAATTCAGAGACCTTTAAATAAAAATTGAGTCAAATTTAAAAGTATCCAAAATGTTATTGTTTGTCAGAATCATTCAGAGCAATTTTCTTTTGTCAGTAATCAGGTCTGTTGAAGCCTGAGGCTGAGGACATACTTCTTCTCAATACTTTTGCATGACTGGTCATGTGATGTTGTTCCCCTTTCATTGAAGCATGAAGAACCCCCTCTCTCTATACTTTTATACTGGTTATAGTATTTTTGAGTTGTTTAACAAGGTAGGCTGTTGTTTTTTTGTTTTTTTAAAGACAATAAGTAGAAATGTTTTACAACTACGTTTGGTGGGGTGCTATATGTGAACCGTGAGCCGGGACGTTCTTCAACAGTTTGCCCCCTCACGAACAGTGACTGAGTATCACTTCTATAACTGAACACCAGTTTGTTTGTTTTTGTGTTCATGAGCTTGTCCCACTTGTGACTGTGCTCATAAACAGGCAACAAATGGAAGCAGTGTATGTACTGCAGAAATATTCAAGCAAACCAACCAACAACGTTTGTAACAACAGGCGTGTTCGGACAAACCATGAAACCTGTCTTACAATATGTTTTTACTCAAGTTGATTCAAGATCACCATAAAAACAGTTCTCTATGAAGGAGGGAAGTGTGTTTGTCTTTATAAATACCATAACTTTCAACATTAAACATCTTGCTCCTATCAGTGCTGGTTTCCTTGAAGTACCTCACTATCAAAACTGGGAGCAATCAGCGTCTTTTTATGATGATACCTCAGCAGTGGATTGCACTTTCTGTAACTATGAATATTCTTATATTTGTGTTTATTGATAGCCACTAAGGCTGACAGTTTTTATTTGATATTCGAACAATGACAATTTTTTTTAGATTCGTTCAAACGTGATTTCTTTTTAAAGTGACAGCACTAATAGCCACGTCTGTTAGTCTGGGCATTTAGGAGCTGGAGAAGGAGAAAAAGAAGTAAATGCAGATTGCTAGAAAAGGTATGGTTCTTGAATGAAAGAGCTCAGGGTGTTGGGGTACCGTCTGGTGCTCTGCTGGATTTGCTTTGCTCATTGATTCCATAGCTTATGTTGCCCAGAGAAAGCAGGCTGCATTCCTGATTGTTTATTGTAGTGAAACCACATCCCTCTGAATGGTCCTGCTCAAAGTCTCTGTTTTTTTAAATTCTTTTTAGAAACGGTACACGCAAAGCAAAATGCTTCTGTGGCTAAAAGTTTATAATTAGGCTATCATGGGTGGACAGCCTTAGTTGTAAGGGAAGAAAAAAAAGTCATTTTGCTGGAAATCTGTTGCACCTTGAATTCCTGCTAAACTCTTTGTAAGACATGCCATAGTGTTTTAAAATCATTTCTAAAACGTGAAAATGACTTTTTAGAGGCTTCGAGAAAAAGATTAATGAGACAATCATCAATCTAAGAATTGTAACATAAGAGACCCCCTAAATATTTGCAGTGTGTAAGCCGTACATTTACAGAAGACAGCTCCCATTGTCATTCTCTGCAGCCCACTCCATATTCCTCACCGCACTGAGAATCTTATTTCCCCGTTCTCATAATATGACTTCCTGTCTCAAACTCCCCTAATTCCTCATGTAGGCGATTATGCAGCTCACTTCACAAACCCCTGCCTCCGTGTTTGCCTTTATTTTTCCATCTCCTTTACATTATTTCATCAGTAATATCTGAAGATAGTTCCCAGAAGTGATTGCACCAAGCCTGGAATGCCATGGCTTGTCTAATCTGCCTGTTTTCCCGACTGTCAAAGATGTCCTGGCTCGCTGGAGAATGTGGGGATGAGCTTCCCAGAAGGGGGGATGGGCAGCCGGGGTGCAGGAGGGCGGGGAAAGAGAGGCCAACAGAATGAGCAATAAAAGCTTTGTTTACACTCCCAGTGGTCTGATTTGTGAATGAAGGTTTGTGTGTAGTTTATGTCGACATGGACACAATGCATGTGATTGATATATATTCACACAGACACACATATGTATCATCACCCAGGCTTTGTTTTTGGTAGTGTATCAAGAATAACCCAATTAAAAGAGTTATTGTTTTTACTTGTTGCATGAGATCAATTTACTTTATCTATGCTAAATACAAGCTACATCCACAATGACTGTGTGTGAGATTTAATGTCAAGGAACCTGTTTGTAGGAAATGGGCAAAAAAGTTCACTTGCCACCTTTTTGAAACATAGTCAACAAAACTTATTATAAATTTCATGAATGTAGGATTTGTCTCAGGACTGCTTAATTAGACTACATTACTTTTAGCTGAGTGTACCTAATAAACTGGTAACTGAATGTATATTGTCCTGTGTAGTTCAGCTACACATGTAGCCTCAAATGGGGCTACATTACTGAAGCAGAGTTACTCCTCTCCTTGGTGTTTCTCATAGTGTTTAGAGAAATGTATTTCTGTGACTTGTTCTCCACAGGATTTGAACATTATCCTTTCTTCCTCAGCTTGCACAAAATGTGGAAGTTCAAATACAGCTTTAGCACTAGGGGCAATGTGCAAACTGTTACTGAAAAACATTTTTTTCCAAACCTGCTCTTCTCACATTTGTCAGTGACACGCTGGCAGAGTGGATAGCTTTAATTTGGACTGCTGGCTGTTATTTATTTGTTCGTGTCGCACCGCAGTTCGCTCACTTGCGAAGCGGTGCATTAGGAGAACATTCCAGTGTTTTTACAGTGCACTGTGGGGCGTGTTTGGCAGCTGGTTTACCCAGAGTGCAGCGAGTTACAATAAACAAGGATTATGTAGCTGATGTGGATCAATAAAAAATGGCCTTGATCAGTCCCTGCCTTGGTTCTGATTCTGCATATTGGCTCAGGACAGTAGTCTTTGAATGTCTGTAGAGTTTTTCTTACTACAGCTTGTAATTTCATTATTATCTCTCACTCATGTCAGCAAGATCTCTACTCAGTGCTGAGAGTCGGAAAGTGACATCATTGTGTCCTTTATTGTGAAGGCAAACTTTGCTGTGCTTTTGTTAGTGTAAAGCTTAACGCTTCACATTGTTTACCACTCTTACACAGTGCTATTCTTACCCTGTATGATCTCATTCCCTTGTAACTCCCAAACCAGCAGTTTACCCTCTATATTACTGCAGTGCTCAGCCTCTGATCCCTGAGGGCATGTGGCTCACATCACGTTGGCTTGGTAAAACCTCAGCTTTGCCAAGACACCCATTCCCA